>VWZE01023743.1:308469-402595 GCA_013396675.1 Eubucco bourcierii
TTTTTTCTTGACTCATATTTTAGCCAGCCTTCAAAGTATTACTCCTCACACATCTATTATGTCTGTAATATATTCACTACTGAGTTTTTGTTTTTTTACACTTTGTTTGAAGTTTTCCTGCCTTGTTGAAGTGAACATAAGCAGCTACCATGACATTAGGCACGCTCATGAACAAAATTCCTTAGAATTAACACCAAAATGCATTTAGTTGCTCATGAAACAGGAATTGTAGTACTTATTCACACTGTTCCTCTTAATGCAAACTCACCTCTATTTCCATAACTGTGTGAACACTTTAATTTTTTTCAGGAGCCATGGTTTGCAGCGGCTCTGAGTAAATGATGTGACTTTCAGTACATTGCTAGCTGTTAATTAATCATTTGCTATGAGATCATGTCTGTGAGTTCCATTAGAGTCTTGAAATTTATCCCTTAACACGAACAGTCAGTGATCATCAGCTCTAAAATAAAAAAAAACCAAAAAAACCTAATACTGGCTTTGTTTGCTTCAGACAGTCAGGACAGTTTTGAGAGGTAAGTATGAGTTATTCCTTCATTTATCTAAACTAATCATTTTTTATCAGTCTATAGGCATGATATGATCTACATATTCTTCCACCAACCAGTCTTCTGGAGCAATATATCATCTCTCATTGACTTCTTTGAGTTAGGGAACAGGTCCATAAGCACTCTTTGAGGATTCTATGGGTGGCAGGAGGACTGAGGAGCGGGACACAGTCCAGCCTTGCCTCCATTTAGATCTCACTATAACCCTGGCACAATTCACAGAATTGTCAAGATTGAAAAAGATCTCTAAGATCATCAAGTCCAATCATTAGCCTAACACAAACAAGTCCTTGACTAAACCATATCCCTAAGCACCACATCTACGAGACTCCGAGGACATGGAAGTGTTGGAGCGGGTCCAGAGGAGGGCCACAAAGATGATCAGAGGGCTGGAGCAGCTCTCCTATGAGGACAGGCTGAGAGAGTTGGGGCTCTTCAGCCTGGAGAAGAGAAGGCTTCGAGGGGACCTGATAGTAGCCTTCCAGTATCTGAAGGGGGCCTACAGGAAGGCTGGGGAAGGATTATTTACAAGGTCCTGCAATGACAGGACAAGGGGCAATGGGTTTAAACTGGCAGAGGGGAGATTTAGACTGGATGTTAGGAGGAAGTTCTTTCCAGTGAGGGTGGTGAGGCACTGGAACAGGTTGCCCAGGGAGGTTGTGGCTGCTCCCTCCCTGGAGGTGTTCAAGGCCAGATTGGATGAGGCCTTGAGTAACCTGTACTAGTGGGAGGTGTCTCTGCCTATGGCAGGGGGTTGGAACTAGATGATCCTTGAGGTCCCTTCCAACCTTACCATTCTATGATTCTATGATTCCTAAAATATCTCCAGGGATGGAGACTCCACTACCTCCCTGGGGAAGCCACTCCAATGCCTGATAACCCTTTCAGTGAAGAAATTCTTCCCAATATCCAACCTAAACATCCCTTGGCAAAGCTGAGGCCATTTCCTATTGTCCTAATACTTGTTACTTGGTTGAACTGACCAACTCCCACCTCTCTACAACCTCCTTCCAGGCAGTTGTGGGGAGCCATAAGGTCTCCCTTAAGCTTCCTTTTCTCCAGCTCTCTCAGCTGCACCTCATAAAACTTGTTCTCTGCTGCTAAAACACTTTTAGTGGGTTTAACTTTTTATTTTTTCTCCTGCAATAGCACGTGGAGTCTTGAACCAACAGTGTGTTTCATTGTCCAACTCATGTGCAAATGCTGATAAAGTTACTTGTGTAAGGTCAACGAGGACATTCATGACAGAAATAGGATCTAGATCCAGTTCCTAGTGCCTTAAGCTAGTGCTGTAAGTTTTTTTGTATGACCCTGCTTCTTACATTAAGGAAAAAATTTCAGTGTTAATTTGATTTACATACTGCTTTAAAAATATCTTGCAGATGGTTGTTTTAGACAAATTAAGGCCTCAGGCTAGACTGTCATTGCACTTGAGGGGAATTATGTGTTCAGGTCTAAACAGCTGGGTTATCATCTGCTTCCCCACACAAAAACAGTAAAAAATTCCCATCCTGGCATGTATCATCTTTGGAATGGGGAAATGTTAGGCTGTGTTCATTATGGTGTATTACACCTTGACTTCTGAAGAACTGAGCTGACATGGGACACCTTCCTTAAGGCATACCACTAAATGTTTATAAAGCAAGCACCAGTCCTGAAAGTTTGCTTAAAGTTTACCTTGATAAGACTTTACTGTATTTCAGTTGCTCAGTCTTTCTCAACAGAATGCAGACTATGCACAAACTCCTTTATGAGCTGTTTATTTCTGCTTCTGTCACTCAAATTCACTGTCACATCACTGCAGGTTTGAAGAAACAAAAATGCATCTCATTCCTTGGGTGACACCTGCACTGAGGGAATCTCATTTGCCAAAGAACCACCCTTGCCCTTCATCACCAACATTTTCAATTCTGCGTTTGAGATAACTGGAAAGGACAACTTTTTCATGCTGAAGGTTTCAGCAACAAGGGCACTGAGATGAAGCTACCTTGTTTTGCTTCCCTCCTCTCCTGACTCTGGCTTTCCTCTTTTATAAACTATCTATTTGGGTGCAGCACAGTAAAGGATGGGATTAACTTATTCTTTTGTCATAATGATTCCATTCCTTTCAGCCTCATTATCACATTTCAAAATCATTTCCCCCCCTGCATTTCCATGAACACTGCCTTCTGCCCTTCTGGTTTTGCATCTAGTCTCTGTCTTCCTCCCTTTCTTCTCTTCTACAGCTGTTAGAATTCCTAAAGGTTTTTGGTTTTTTTTTCTTCCACTGTGTTTTCTTTTAATTCTTTCTTTCTTTACTCTCTTGCTCATTCCACTTTATCTTCTGCCTTCCCTGCCCCATCAGTGGTCCACTGCTCCAGCAACACTCTGCCATAGATTGGGTTGAATTTGGCAAGATTTTTCCTTGGCACATCTCAATTTTATTTCAAAACCAAGGGCCCTGCAGCTGAGTTTTTCAAAAACCAAAATCAGTTAGAGCTTGTGTGAAGGTTTGGGAGTTACCCCCCTTCCCCCCACACTTGTAAAATGACCCAGACTAGCACTCAGTCGGCTGGAAGTTAAATGATGAAGCTCTATTTACAGCTTTGCACAATGTACAGCAGATATTTACACTATATACAGAATATTTACAGAAATATACAAGTAAAAGGTAATACAGCAACACAACTCCCCTCCCAGAAATCAGAGACCCCAGGAGGGGCTCCCAACCACCCTTCCACCTTCTCCCCACCCCTGTACCTTTCCCCAAGATTTGCCTTACGTGCAAGGTAAATTAGGAAGATCGACCAGGAGGGTTAAAAGGAAAGTGGTTAGTGAGGATTAATCAGCAGAGGAGCCAGAGCCCAGAAGCTGCTAGATCCCAGCAGCAGCTCCTGCTCAAGCAAGCGACAGAGAGCAACTGACTTATCAATTGTTTTGGTTAGTGTTCCCAAACAATTCTCCAGCAAGCGTATGAGTGAAGTAGACATCATGATGTTTTCCTTTCACAACCTATAGTGTAAGTTTCTCTATTAAAATATTCTGATTAGCCTCAAACCAGCACAGCTTGTCAAAGCCTGCAGAGAAGGACTGGATTATTTGCTTACATTAACAAGATTTTTTTAATTGCTTATAGGATGTATCTGTCAAGCAATACCAGTCTGTTGGCATTCAGCAACACATATTTCCACCCACATGCACACAAACCCCTCCAAACCCCCTATGTGTGTCTTCCCATCTCTTCTCTGTTTGACAATTGTCCCTTGCAGCTGCTCCTGGCTCTGCTGACTACTCGTCTGTTTCTGCACTGTTGCTTTTCTGCAGTGGTGACAGCTCCCAGGCTGGAAGCACCACAGCACCACCACCCATACCCTGGCAGCAGGCTGAGACCCTACACTGCATGTCAGCCCTGTGGTCTGCAAAGCTATTGCTGCCAAAGGGCAACTACTCACCATGACATTTGTTTCTAGATTGTTTCAGTCTTTTTATAATCTGAATCCTCCATATCCAGTGACCATGAGCCTTAATACATCATTTTATGTTCTGAGAAAAAGTAATTCTTCAGTTTGCTTTAAATCTTTTTCATTTTCTAATAGCTTTTACTGGTTGTCACTAGTTCTTTTTGTCATGAGAAATTGTAGGTAACTGCATCACCATTCACAGAATCACAGAATCAATCAGGTTGGAAAAGACCTTCGAGATCATCCAGTCCAACCTATCACCCAACATTATCTAATCAACTAAATCATGGCACCAAGTGCCACATCCAGTCTCTTTGTAAACACTTCCAGGGATAGGGACTCCACCACCCCTCAGGGCAGCCCATTCAAATGGCCAGCCACTCTTTCTGCAAAGAACTTCTTCCTAACATCCAGCCTAAACCTCCCCTGATGCAGCTTGAGACTGTCATCCCTCATTCTGCCATTGGTTGCCTGAGAGAAGTGTGATGGTTTGGGAGTTCCCTGCCCCCCATAATTTGTAAAATGACCCAGACTACAACTCAGTCGGCTGGAAGTTAAGGACTGAAGCTCTATTTACAGCTCAGCACTATACACAGAGATAAACACTATATACAGGAATATTTACAGAAATATACAAGTTAAAGGTAACACAGAAACGCAACACCACTCCCAGAAATCAGAGACGCCAGGAGGGGCTCCCAACCACCCTTCCATCTCCTTCTTCCCACCTCTATACCTTACCCCGAGGTTTGCCTTATGTGCGAAGTGAGTTTGGAGGACTGGCCAGTGGGGTTAGAAGGAAAGTGGTTAGTGAGATTAGTCAGCAGAGAGGAGAAAGCCAGAAGCTGCTAGACAGCCTGAAAGTGTCTGCAAGCCCTGAGTGGCTTATCTTTGGTTTGTATTCTTTTCTTATACATCTCAGTAAGCCTATGAGTGAAGTAGCCATCACCATTGTTTCCTTTTCATAGCCTATAATTTTTCTCTATTAAAATATTCAAATTAGCCTCAAACCAGCACAGAGAAGAGACCAATCCCCACCTTCAGATAATTATTTTAAGCATTTTTTACTGTTTCTTCTTTTTTTTTTTCACAAGCAGGAAAATATTCCAATCTAATGAAGGCCTCTTATACTTTTCTCAGACTTCATATGTACTTTTTGAAATGGAAAGGCTAAAAAACAGGCAGTATTCAAGGCTTTCCACAGATTTATATAATGCCAGATTTCATTGTATTTCCTTTGCTGAAGACACTAAGCTGTGAAATTTTCTTTTTTCAGCAATTCAGACATTCCAAGATAGCTGCTCCTTTCCCCCACTAGACATCTGCAGTTAAGTGATGCTTTGCATTTAATGTTTTCTACTCCTTTATTACTTACTTGGCATCATGACATTTTCTGGCAAATCTTTACAGTCTCTTTTTGGATCTGGCTGTCCTAAGTAATTCTGCACCACCTGCAAAGTCTGCCACCTCACAGTTTACTCCTCTTCACTAGGTTGTTTACGAGCTTGTTGAATATCACACATCCACATGAAGCTTTGCTGGGAGCACCACTCTGCTCAGAAAACTCAAAACGTTTGTTCCTGCATTGTGTTTCCTTTCATCAGTTATTAAGGCATGACAGTACCTTTCCTCTCATCCCACTGCAGCTCCCTTCTATCAGAGCCTGTGAGCTACTTTATAATAAAAAACGTGACCCTTGTCTCTGTTACCCAGCTACTCACTTTATATTCACATTTTCTTTAAAGCTCTGCCACCAAGATACCTTTTACCTGAATTCACTTTGAAATTCAGGCACGTGAAATGAAAATTGGAGGCAAACTATCAAAAGTATAATTTGCACATATTTCTGGAAGCAAAAACAACACTGATACTGAGTTCTCTACAGATGCCCCCTCAAAAGCAGTCCCAGACAGCAGGAAGATGAATGCAAAGGGAAGGTGAAATAAGCAGACACCCCTGCTCACCAGAAGTGAGAGAGGGCAGGCTCCCCACCTCATCCATTGCTCACTCCAGCCATCAGATTATTCAGCCTTGAAATGCAACCATTTCAAACAGGTTAAACAATACACATATGGGATTGGCTGTTCAGTCTGATATCATCAGTAGCCGTCACTGGTATGGCCTTAAAATTAGTTCACACATTTTGTCCACACTGACTCATTTCACAATTATGAATGTGTCCTACCTGGTAGCAAGGCAGTTAAGAAGAGAGGGAGTAAAATGCACTTCTGGAACCTCTCCATTGGAGCATTCTCTCCTAGTCCCTAAGGCAGAAAGCCACCAGCGGTCACTGCATACTTGAGAAGGAGATGAAGGACAGAACTTATCAAGAAACTTGGTAATGATTTGCTGATTTGTGTCCTGTGATAAAATGTGACTTCATGCGACCTGTATTACAAACAAAGGGAGAAGATTAAGTGAGGTAGGGTTTCAAAAGAAGTAGAAGAGCTTCCTACAGCAGAGAAACCTCCCCCTACAGACCTTGCATCTCTTGTGTTCCTAGGACCACCTGTTACAACACTACTGCTTCAGAATTGACTGTGTCAGGGGAGCTTCATCTGCGAATCATGAGCAGCTGGGAAAAATAATTCTCTAAGTGGCCTGCAATTGTGTATGCAATGTGAATGTGCCATCCATACTGCTGGCAGGTCCTGGGCACTGTAGGGAATCCTATGCTCCATCACTTATTGTCATACAGGGGAACTGAATGGGGTACTAGGCTCTCCCCTGGGGTCCAAGGTGCACAGACCTCCATTCAGTGTTGTTAACCCATCAGGTTTACACTTGATACTTCCTGCACCAGACAGCCTTCATAGGAAGAAATGAAAATAAGAAATATAGCCCAATGCACCACTACACCCAGGAAGTTTGTCTTGATGCTTTTCTGTGTGCTTTACTACAAAAACAGGATTCCTATTCATACATTTCCAGGGAAAGACTGATGCCACCACTCCTGTTGCAGTCCCATCAGGCCCTCGATGCACAGGAGCCACCCTGGCTAGCTGGAACAGTTCCTGCCATCCGGGGCTCCCCACTCCATGTGCCTAGGGCAAGGATGAGAAACACCAAGTCTCCTCCCAGCTCCCCAGCCTGAGTGCTCAGAAAGACTGCTAGTGAAAAAGAGAGTCCCCAGAATTATTTCTCTAAACCAAAGAGTACCTCTTACACCCCAAAATAAAACATCACCAGCTCTCCACCGTGGTCAGTGATAAGACACAGAGCTTGGGTGTGAACAATCACCTTGTGCATTTTCTGCTTTTTCCACTGTGATTCACTTGTGTGAATCTCCACCCCCTCACAATATGTGGGAGAGACTTGGACTGTACTGCTTGGTTTACAAACTTTTCAGCTGTGAAATTGAAGCTTGTGTTCATGAAAGGGACACTGGACAGAGGCTGTGGCTTTGTGGCTAGCCCAAATTTCTTGCCATGAAAAAGTTTTTTGATTTCAAGGGTGTTCTTTGTGGCAGTTCTGTGCGATGCACAGATAACAGTATCACCACAGAGATACCCTGGGTTTCCTGTAACAACCATACATTTAAATTGCCCTTTTGCTAAAATCAAATCCACCCCAAAGGAGAAAACACAAAAGTCCCGACCCAGCTGTTTTCCTGCCCTTAAGTAAGCAGTCAATTTTGTGTAAAAATGCTGAATTCCCAGCAGGGCTTTTGTGAAAGCGGTGGTGAGACGGCATAGGGGTGGGTGACAGCACCTCCCAGAATGCCCATGTAGGAGGAACTTCCTACACCAGGTCCTTCCCTGACTGCTGCAGCACTGAGCCATACCGGGAGCTCTCTTCACTGTTCAGTGCTGTAACCAGGGGGTCTGAGTTGATTGAAGGAGATGCAACCTGAGCGGCTAGGCTAGCATCTTACTCTGTTTTCCCATTTTGCAAGCTTTTAGTTTACCTTGCAAATTTACAGGACAGCCCTATCAACACATTAACATTTTAAGCCAAACGTCTGAGCTGGTTATTGCATATTGGGAAGGGGGCTAGTTTGTAGTCTCTTTTGGCTTTGCCCAGTGCATTTTGGAAGAGTTTGGATTTTTCTTTTCACTTCCATGTTTTGTGTGCAGAGCAGCTGAGGCAGGAGAGTCATCGTATGGAGCTCAGAGAGATTTCTCCTCGTTCTGGCACTGCAACAGCTCTCAGCTGTTGTAAACAAACTAGTTGGTATTTTTTAAGAGTTAGTATTCAAACTAGTTGGTATTTTTTAAGAGTTAGTATTATCTGTCATATGAAGTGAAATGGCCCAAGTAAAGCACTAGGAAACCAATCCTAAAGGCAGTGTTCTCAGGCAAGTTCTACAGGCCTGGAGAAGACCCTGCCAAACCAGGCAGCAGACTACGTATCTCCACTTACAAATCTGGTTGCACCAAAATAAACTCTGCTGAACAAAATTTTATGGAGAAGAGTAAACTTGCTGCAATCTTATGGCCAAATTCTGGTCAAAACCATCAAAGAACTTTGGGTGAAGTAGTGAAGTACAGTGAAAAGAGAAATGAAGGAATCTACATTTTGGTTTGGTTCATTTTGAAATGGACTTTCAAAGGGACAATAAATACTGCCCAAACTGCAGATGAAACAAGGTATTTTGGCCAATAACGAATTAAATATCTAGGGGTTGGCCTGAACTGCTTTTTGGCTTTGCCACAGGAGCACAGAAAAACTCTTACTGCCAGCACTGCCATGTACGGCTCTGAGCCTGCTCCCTCCTGCCTTCAGACAATGGCAAGGGGATAAAATCGGTAAAATCTGCCTAATGAAGCCGCATCTGAATCCAGCCCAGCATAGAGGCTCAGATGCTCTGGCACCCCCTGACGCAGGAGACACCCACCTTGAAGAGCAGGAAGCAGAGCAGGAGCGTTCACCTCACTGCTGCTGGCCCACAGCTGCCTTGCCTTCCCTTCCCTATTGTGGCAGGAATAGAGGAAAAGGTTAAATTATCTTTCAGCTGCCACTTCCTTCTGCTGGGAAGTGAATAATGTCTCCGGAGAGGTTACCTGGATTGCTTCCCTAGGAGTGCCTCCAACCGGTTTCCCTTTAACGATGAGCCCTGTTAGCACACTCCGCCCTGAGGACGCAGGAAGAGGCCGACAGTGTCCAAAGCGAGGTGCCCCAGTCCTGCCCTTGCTTCCCCAGCCGGAGGAAGGGTCCCTGAAGCGGCAGGGCGGCTGCCTGGGGGGCTGCGGAGAAAGAGCCCGGATCTCAGCCGCTGGATCCCGGGGCAGACGTCTGCCCTGACATTGTCCCCCGCGACAGGTGAAATAAAGCTTGCCTCTCACCTTCCCCCCGCCCCAACGCGTGTATCGCTGTGTTAATGTTTAACCGGTGCTGCAGGAGGAAGTCAGGCAGCCTGATGACACAGACGAGGGAGCAAACTTCACGCAGCCCCAGCCCGACAAGCGAGATGGGCGCTGCCGCCTGACGCGTGACGTCAGGGAAGAGCTACGCCGCCTGGCATGGGTGGGACCTGGGCACAGCAGCGGGCGCAGCTTTTGTTTTGATAGCATCACAGAAGGCATTGGGCTGGGAGGCATCTTTTAAGTGCGAGCGACTGCGGCAGTGTCCCGTACCCCGCTGGAGCTAGTCCCGCCATTACAGCGCTGCAGGCAACGTGGCAGAGAGCAGAATCGCTCGGCTGTGGGCTTTACGCTGGCAGTGCCCGTACCAGCGAGTGCTTTCACTCGCTGCTGGGGGTGTCGGGTTCCATCGCGCAGGCCCTGACGGCTCTGATCCCTGCCTATTCTGATAGGTCCAGGCAGGAACCGAAAGCGTTGGGGACGGGGATAGGGCTAGAGATAAAGCCATGACATGGCACCAAGGAGCCCGTCAAGGAGACACGGCCAGACATAGGGATGGGGCAGGGGCTCATGCCCCTGGGTGCCGCGGGCAGGACGAGGGATCCCCAGGGAGCTGCTAAGGGAGTGTTGGGGCCGCTGGAGCCCTCGGGCCCCCGGAAAAGTGGACCTTTACTGTGAAGTGCAGCTTTATAAGCAGCTGATGCAAGAAATGAATTATGAATTGCGCTGTAGAAAACACAGACCCCAAGGAGGTTTTCACCCCACCTTTTATATCTTCACATTTCTTTCCTCCTCTCAGTTTTTATTTTGGGAGATTTTTCGTATTCATTATTAAAAAAAAAAAGGGAGGGGGGGGGATGTTAAATTTAATTCTGAACTATTTTTTGTTAGTTTGTTCAGCGGAAAGACACCTTTTCCAGCCAATTTGACAATCGTGTCTTTTGACCAAAGCTGCTTTATGAGAGATGCTCTTTCAGTGGCTGCAGCCTTCATCTTCCTCTTAGAGCTGTACCGCATCCTTCGCATTGCGCCATCGTACGGTCGGTGAGCTGAACTGACGTGGACGTGCCAGGAGGTTTTTGTGGCCAGTCCCATCTGCTGGGAAGCTTCAATCATAAAGAAGACACATAATGAGTTCTCCTGAACTATATTTCCTACAAAGCACAATAGCAGTTCTAGCAAGGAGAAATAAATGCCACACTGACTCAAAATGAAAAGGTTGGGTCCAGCAAAAGGAAAAGAAGATGTCTGTTTAGGGATTTGTGGTTAATTTCAACCATTAATGAAATTTAACTGTGCTGTATTAAAGAATAATATCATGCTGACTTGTTTTTAAAAAAATACAGAAACCAAACAAGCAAAACTTAAAGCTATGAAATTTGCAAGAAGTTGACTTTGGGTTTTTTTTGACCAGATAAACTTTTTTGCTTCCTTGCTTTTACAAGCGTCTCTTCTTCTAAAATCTAAAATATCGCACTCTTGTTCAACCAGCAGCCTACTTTTGTAACGATATTCTTGAAATATCTTCTATGTATAGCCTGATTTCCATCCAAATAGAGGAAGGAAAGGGAACACATCTAATAAGCAGATTCCATCTTTGGTTGTCAAAGTAGGAAAAGTGCAGAAAGTTAAAATAGACTTACTGGGTCTCCTGTTTGATTTAATAAAGATAATGCTACGTTAAAATGCTTTGGAAAGCATAATGGTTGGTTTTAAAACTCTATTACTAAAGTATCATTTGGAACTACTGAGAACATTGGTTCATCTCTGTGATTACTCATCAGGTAGATACAAGCTGTTATTAAATCACCTCTCAACCTCTTCTCTGCCTGGATAAAACCTTGCTCCCCTGGAGTTTCCTCACTGGTGCTGTGCTGTATATTCTTGTCCATTAGATGCCCTTTCTCTGTACCCTCTCTATTTCTCTATGTTCTAGTTGAACTGAGAGTCACAAAACCTCACATAGATTTACAGATGTGTCTAGTACAGGAGAATAATAGTTTATCTGAGTTTGTTAGCAGCACTTCTCTGGATGTGACCCAGTACATAGTTTGACATGTTCGTGGCTTGTGTTTCATTGAACGGTTTGGTTTAGAAGGCACTTTAAAGATGACCTAGTTCCAACCCACCCCTGCTGCGGGTGGGGATATCTTCCACTCGGACCAGGTTGATCAAAGCCCCATCCAACCTGGCTTTGAACACTGCCAGGGAGGGGGCATCTGTAACCTCTCTGGGCAACCTGTTGCTGTGCCTCACCACCCTCACAGTGAAGAACTTCCTTACATTTAATTTAAATCTACCCTCTGGTGTTCATTTCACTCATGTCTCTTTAGTGTTCTACTTGCTGTCACTTAGGTGGTGCTACCACAGCCTACACAGCAAGTTTGTTACACCTGACCTAAAGAACTTGTGCTTCTTCATGCTGGATTTCACTGTTTCAGCTGGCCCACTCCTCAGGCTTGCAAAGGTCCCTTTGGATGTCATGTTGCTGCACCTGTGCTACAGCTGTTGTTGTAACACTAGCTAATCACAGGCTGATTAGCTATCTCATTACCACACTGAGGTCTGCCATGATCTGGAGATTAGCTGTGTCCTTACACGTGTATGCACATAAAGATGCATGCACTGCTCTGATGGCCCCCATCACAGACATTTCATTTCTATCTCTTCAGCATAGAAAGGACTGGTTGAAGCCCACAGCGGGACCTGGGTGCATTGTGGTGTAAAGCACCCACTGTGTTTGTATCTCATTCTGGACCTAACCCCAGTGGGAGTCATCAGGAGATTGCCTGTGCCTGTCCTTCTACCCACACACTTACTGGCTTGGCTTCATCAGCTGAAATCCTCCTGGGCAAATCCAGTGCACAATGCCTGGATTCAAATGTCTTTTGTTTCCCCTGGGGCTGCTTAGGTAACCAACCCATGTATTAATATTTTATTGATTATTTCTCACTGTTTGTTCCATCTTTCCTACAGACCTGTGATACCATGATGAGTACAACTGTTGGAACTGGTTAGGCTGTGCGTGGGATGAGACTATGCATAGCATAAGATGTCCGAGTCCCCAGCTGCTGCGAACATCTCGCGTGTGCAAGTCTGTCCATACCCATCAGCGTTCAAAAGATCAGGTCCTAAGTTTGCCAGTCTGATGCAAATGGAAAGTCATTTTGTGAATCATCGGCCTGCATACCAGGCAGATTCCTGCCTCCCACTCCAGTATCTCTAGACACTTCTTTCCAATTATCCCATTTTCTTTGACTATGAGTAGGAGGACTTTTTCCCATTAATTTTTTTCCCCCCCACACCCCTTCCAAACTTTTTTTTGGTGCACCATCTGATTTCTCCTGTATGGTGTGTAAACTCTATAAACTGCTGGAGCAACCTTTAGCATTCTTAGTTCTGGGGTATATTAGTCTATAACATATGTCTGTACAGCTTGCTGTGCAAACCCATGTGAGAAGCTCCAAGTGAAATGAACTTCCTAAGAGCTGCTTAGTGAAACCTTCGCTTGTCATTGTGACTGTAAGTGTGAATTTCCTTTTTATTCCTCACAGGAGAATTGGGCAGATTTTCGTGGTGGAAAATGAAGAGCATTTAGACATCTTCATTTATAAATTACTTCTAATGAGTGAGAACGCAGCAGGGGAAATCACCAGTCACACTTTCGTGCTGTATGTTAGCTTATTCAGTTAAGTTAAAGAAAATAGAATCAGAGGAAGTGGGCATTAAAATAACAAAGAAGACGCACTTAAATACAATATTAAAGGCAATTTGAGGTCAGTGCTGGAAACAAGAAATTTCTTCATTTAGTCATGGAAAATGGCTTGAAAAGGGGGTTGAACTTTATAAAGACTTTGAGAAATAACTCTCCAAAAAATGTTTCTTTTTTTCTCTAGTTAAGAACAGGAGAATTGAGAAGTAGAAGAGACTAAGGAAACAAGGTGATTTACTAACTGAATTAGCCATCTCTGTCCTGATGCCTAGATGATGTTTCTCTCTAGTAACCAATCAGGCCAAAGAGAGGATAAGCCATAACTTTTTCAACCCTGCCTCCTTTTTTCCCCTCCTCTTTGTGTACTCTTCCACCTTCCCTCTACTGTTTGATACTATTTGGTGCTCTAAAAGGTATGCTTCTCATTCAAGATGGATTTTATTACCGTTCGCTATATAGAAGTGAAGTGAAATAGACAGATTCCTCTTATCCTCTGGCAGGCTTTAGTTTTTAAAGTCTTTTCAGTAATCTCCTAATATATTAAAGACTCATCCCAATTTTAAATTTCAGTTCATGTTTTTCCTTAGTCAGGACCAATATGCACTAGAAGGAAATCTCTAGCAGTAACAAGGCCATGCTATTTCCTCTTTCTATTATGTGTGCAAACATTGAGATGCGTTTTTCCCTACTTTGTTTCTACTTTGTAGGATATGAGAACTCCTGAGACCCATTTCTGCTTTCAATGTCAAGCACAGTGAAGACTCAGTGCAACCTAGACTCCTTGCCTAGAGAGCTGTTTATGTAAAAAATTAGGATACTCTGAATGTCCCTCCATTGTACAAACAGTAGTATAATGTTTGTCTCCATATTGTAAAAGAAAATTTGATTTGTAAAAAACTGGCTTGCTCAGTGAACACAAAAAATACTGGACAGATTATCTGAAAGATACTGGCAGCATCCTGTGACATCTCCACTGAATCGCTGATATGATACAAAGTGAGGCTGTGGGGGAGCTTCCAGAAGGAGACACAGTCCTTATGGATACCAGTAACCATACACAGCAACGGAAGACCCCCTCCTGAGACAGTGCTAGTCAACTAAGACACAGGTATCTACCCTAAACTCTTTATCAAGGATTTTTTCTGCAGTCATTAAAGATAAAAAAAGACAGTTAATGCTTCACATATGCTGATATGAGGGACTACAGCAGGCAAAACACATCACTCTACCTCATTAGTGTTGGAGCGGGTCCAGAGGAGGGCCACAAAGATGATCAGAGGGCTGCAGCAGCTCTGCTATGAGGACAGGCTGAGAGAGTTGGAGCTCTTCAGCCTGGAGAAGAGAAGGCTTCCAGGAGACCTTAGAGTAGCCTTCCAGTATCTGAAGGGGGCCTACAGGAAGGCTGGGGAGGGACTATTGACAAGGTCTTGCAATGACAGGACAAGGGGCAATGGGTTTAAACTGGCAGAGGGGAGGTTTAGACTGGATGTTAGGAGGAAGTTCTTTCCAGTGAGGGTGGTGAGACACTGGCACAGGTTGCCCAGGGAGGCTGTGGCTGCTCCCTCCCTGGAGGTGTTCAAGGCCAGATTGGACGAAACCTTGAGTGAGCTGTACTAGTGGGAGGTGTCCCTACCTTTGGCAGAGGGTTGGAACTAGATGATCTTTGAGGTCCTTTCCAATCTTACCATTCTATGATTCTATGATTATTTTGACCACAGTGTAGTCTGAAAGACTGGGTTAAACTAGACATGCTGATTCAGGCTGCAAAAGTTAGATGAGACCAATCCCACCAACAGCAGATGTTTCATGTTGATCTGAGGAATCCTGTTTTACCTCCTTCCTAGGAATGCAGGTTACTTTATTTTTGACCTAAAGATTCATGAAGTGATCCTGCCATGAATCAAGGCCTGGGTAAATCCTCAAAAATCTCATAGCGCAATTTTTTTTTTTAGTTCAAAGCTTTTTGTTCATTGTTCCCTTGCTGATTGTTATAAAGAGCTGTAACTCTGTAAAGAATTGCTGGGGCCCCTTAATGGGGAAAGCTTTGCATAAAATCTTCCAGAGTTTCAGACACATGAGGCCACGGGATTAAACACTTTGTTTGCATGAATATCCTTGCGGGTTTTATGTGGCATTAATAAATCTGCACAATTGGAATGTATTTCTCCAGTACTTTCCTGCCAGGACTCCTGAACTGCATTCCACATTTCCCCTTTGGCAGGTGCATTCTTTCTCCCCAGCACTGAAATAAGTGCTGAGTTGTAGCTGGTAAAACGAAAATGTCATAATTCAGGGAACGTGGATGAAAGCATTCACCGTGAAGTCCAGGCGACAATAAGTAAATAAGGAACTTTATCACAGAGAAAGAAGATCCAGCTTTGGTGCTATTAGGAGGAGTATACATCTAAGAAGGAAATTTTTGGTGCATTTTACAACATCAGTTCCCTTGGCAACATTTTCATTTGCTTTAGAAATGTTTTTTGTCTCTGGTCCAAACAGTTAGCTTAATTGCTCTGGTAATCACTCAGTTTATTCTAAGGAACTTTGCAACGTACAATAGCATGCCAAAGAAAATGTAAAGACCATTCTCTGCACTCATTATAATCACAATCAGAATTTTCATTATTGCTTGAGGTCAGGATTTTAGGCTCCCTCCTGAGTTTTATATGCACAGCCATATTCTTCAAGGAGTTCAGGCAGAGTGCAAATCTATCCAGAGCTCCTTTGAAACTGGTGCGCTCAACACCTAGCAGCCAATGCATTGTAAGTCTAGCTCTGGACATGTCGGTTGAGGAGTGCACAAACCTTGCCAGTGATATGTGTAAACAAGCATAATGCCTGGAGCTTCAGATCCCACAGACCTTCCCTCATAATGCCAGGAAAGATACCATGGGAGTATGAAATTATTCTCCTTTTATTTATTTCCTGATGATTTTATATAGTTGTCTGTTAGGAGAAACATTAATACTTAATGTCTCTGAAAACAGAATATTAATGAGTGTTCCCTTAGTGACCTGCAGGTGTGATCCAGATTTGACACTGCAATGGTAAGAGAGCAGACTGTCACCATAGAAGTAGGCATTATTTTGGAAGAGCTGTGTATTTTTTGCATGTTCATTCTTTACATCCTTATGACTGACATCTCACTGCTTCCTTTGGGGGTTCAGTTAAGATCACCAAGTAGAAATGGCAGGGGATTTATTTTTTTTTGTCAGAAAAAATGCCTTCTGTGCACTGTATCTGCAATGCTGAGTCTGTGGCTGAAAGCTGTCCTTTTGCAGTGAGAGGATCTAAGTACCTGGCAGAGGTGGTTTCAGATACATCTTTATGTGGCAGAGTAATGAGAGTGCTCATGATCACTGATGCATTTTGGTGTTCTTTTACAGAGAAGCAGTAAGCTTCGATATTTGTCCATTTCCTTTCCAACACTTGTATACAAAATAGGATTCCCTGAGAGCTTAGGAAGCTAACAGGTACTGAAAGATGTCAAGAATATAGTAAAGACTTATCTGTCTATGAAGAAAGGGTTCCTGTCCCCTCTTCTCCCCTATCCTACACAGTACTTTCTTCATTAAAGTTGGAGAAGGCAGTACCACTCAGTTACAGTGGCCTCCAGCAGCAAACCTCCTCCCACCTGAGTTATACCTGAAAGACATGTAGGGTTTGGCCTCACCACAAAGGGAAGGGTCCCTCAAAATGGGCTGAGGGACGACAGGTGATCAGAGAGGTTCATCATACACTCTCACTCTCAGCACCAAGCTCTCCCCTCCAGCAACAAGTGCTGCTATTCTGCCGCCTCCTCACCCCAGGCAAGAGCAAGCTATATTACTCACATACACTGTGTCTCACTCCCACTCCTGCCTCACAGCTCAGCTCACTCTTCTTTTTAATTCCCTCACTGAACCTTTAGCAGCAGAAGCACATGTAAAAGCTGCAGATCCCTTTATGTACTGGAGTTAAACATTTACTTAGAACTGCTGTTCCAGCATTAACAATTAAATTAAACATGAAGGGAATAGAGCTGCCTTGAAGATCTACAAGCTGGAGGTGTAAATCACACCACATAACTAATTTATGACATTCTGCGCCTACAGCTGTACACTGACAGTTTGTAAGTGTAAGGATGGCTGTGATTTCTAAGTGCTTTTTGTGGTGGAGGAATAGGAAGCTGATTGCATGGGCCCTTATCCCTCCACCCTCATAAATTAAATGAGGTCAGGTTAGGTCAGTAGCAGAATGCAAGGGATGCTGTGTACACAGTTCAGTTGGAGAGACTCCAAGAAGGGGCATGGGTTTTGTTTTTCCCCACAAAAACGATGCATTTTTTAATTTGTGAAACAGAAGGCAACAACAAGGGTATCTGTTGGCCTTTCAAATTGTCCAATTATGTTTTTCATAAATGAAAATGTATTTGAGTGAACTTTTTAGAAGGTTATCCTTAAAACCATTGTATTACTAGGCTTTGAGAAAAAAAAATCTGTTTACTCAACCAGAAGATGTGCAAATTCAAGCCTGTTTTTTTTTTTTCAGGCTAGATCTCCTAGGTACTCCACGTATCTCAGTCCTGTGACTCAGATGCTTTCCTCTACCCAGTGTGATAATATTTGTAGATGTGGAAATATATTAGTGGAATGAACTGTTGAATTTACATCCAGCTGCAAAAGCTGCATACAAACAAGTGAAATATGTGAAAGAGGTAAGTGAGGGGAAAAAAAAAAGATAAAAGAAAGTAGTAAGGGACACCTTTTGTAGTTATAGGTTTTAGTTCATAACTGCTTGTGTTTGGCAAACAATCTGATGGCCTTCAGTTATTTGAGTTTTCCCTTTTAAATGATTGGAAAATAGTGCTGTGGTTCCAGGTCCCAAAGACCATGCCATCAGCCACAGTCAAACAGTACTGGTTGTGGTGACACAAGCAAAACCACTTCAGGTTGGATCTTGATCTTCCAGATGATATCGATGATGGATAAAATTGGCATTTATTGTTTCCCTTGCCATGGTTTTACCAATCTTGCACTTGCCACTCTTGTCATTTGGAAAGAAGAAACCAACCAACCTTCTGGATTCAGAGCACAGCCTGTTTATTAGGTTTCTTTTAAGGTGACTTTGACTTAAAAGTGTACCATGTGTAGACCATTAATGGCAAGAGTGGCTAATATGTCAGAATTATGTGCTAGGGCTTGGGAAAGCACATCCATTCTTGATCTCTCTTTTATAGGAATTATCTATTTGCCTTAGGAAATGGAGCCAACCAGTCATTTTTGGATGTATGTACTAAGGTGTTTTAGATCAGAGAAAATTTGACAGATTCAGAATCAAAAAGGCCAAGTGCCAGGTCCTACACTTAGGTGGCAATGACTCCATGCAATATTACAGGCTTAGGGAAGAGCAGCTGGAAAACTACCTAGCAGAAAAGTACTAGGGGGTATTGGTTGACAACTGGCTGAATATCAACTAGAAGTGTACTCAGATGGCCAAGAAGGCCAACAGCATCCTGGCTTGTGTCAGAAATAGTGTGGCCAGCAGGACTAGGGAAGGGATTGTCCCCATGACACTGATAAGGCTACACTTCAAATGTTGTGTTCAGTGCTGGGTTTTTCACTACAAGAACAACATTAAGGTGCTAGAATGTGTCCAGAGAAGGGCAACAAAGCTGATGAGTGGTCTAGAGAACAACCCCCTGCCATAGGCAGGGACACCTCCCACTAGTACAGGTNCCTTATAAATAATCCCTCCCCAGCCTTCCTGTAGGCCCCCTTCAGATACTGGAAGGCTACTCTAAGGTCTCCTCGAAGTCTTTCTCTTCTCCAGGCTGCAGAGCCCCAACTCTCTCAGCCTGTCCTCATAGCAGAGCTGCTGCAGCCTTCTGATCGTCTTCATGGGCTACTCTGGACCCACTCCAAGAGTTCAATGTCCTTCTTTGTGTTGGGGGCTCCAGAACTGCACACAGTACTCCAGGTGGGGTCTGACGAGAGCAGAATAAAGGGGCAGAATCCTCTCCCTTACCCTGCTGGCCACACTGCTCTTCACGATTAAGAGAATGGAACATCTCTCTTATGAGGAGAGATTGAAGGAGTTGGGGCTCTTTAGCTTGAGGAGACTGAGAGGTGACCTCATCAATGTTTATAAATATGTAAATGGTGAGCGCTAGGAGGATGAAGCCAGGCTTTTCTCTGTGGTGCCTGATTACAGGACAAGGGGCAGTGTGTAGAAGTTGAGGCATAGGAAGTTTCATGTAAACATAAGGAATTTTTTTTTTTAACTGTGAGGGTGACAGAACACTGGAACAGCCTGCCCAGGGGGGTTGTGAAGTCTCCATCTCTGAAGATATTCAAAACCCACCTGGATGCATTCCCGTGTGATCTGGCATAGGTGATCCTCCTCTGGCAGAGGTGGGGTTGGACTAGATGATCTTTCAAGGTCCCTTCAGCCTCTGATATTCTGTGATTCTGTGATTACATCCCAAAGTGTTAATACCCTTGCAACCCAGAAAGGTAAGTGAACCCACAAAGCCGCAGTAACAAAATACTTTACTAAAATATCATACATGGAGTAGTTACCCAAACATTCTCATGTTCTATGCAAGTAATGCAAACATTGTCACACATTTGAGATTAGCATTAGATAGTAACCTGTACAAACCCACAAAGAGCAACATTCCTGTCAGATCCATTAGCCCTTGTGCTCTGTTCAGCTTTTCTTGTAAGGCAAATGTTTCGTTATGAACGTCTACTCTGCGCTCCCAAAAGTGCCTGAAAGGGTTGTACCTCCTCAGTAGCACTGAATCAGATGAGAGATGTGTGACTAAATCCATCATGGGCACTTTTGAAAAATGTTGACCTAAAGTATTATGTGAGTTGATGAGTTTGAGTTGTGAAAAAAATGTCTTCATGTTTCTGTATTCAAAAGCTGATCTTGGGTTGGAAGAAATATGTTGAAAGTATGAATATGTTGAGTATGTTGAAATGCATTAACTCTAACCAACTCTAAGACACTGTCAGCTCCATTGATTTTTATCATCCTTCCTTCTAAATGAGAAGCAATGGAGTAACTTTTTGGAGTAATTTTCCAAAACTATTCAGAAAAATTGATTTAATGATCATCTGACCCAGAAAGCTTTAAACTGTCAGGATAGTGCACTACTTTTATAGATAAACTGGCCCCAGATTGCCTAACTTCTTTTATTAGCTTACAAAAGCTTTTTAAAATACATAGCAGTACTGTGTTTACAGTTCTAGTTACAGTCTTTTTGTAATGGCCTTTCATAGGAAAGCACACAAAATTTGGCAAAACGCCCCTGATACTCTACTGATTGTGTTAAAAGTCACAACCTGAGGCCTAAGCTGCAAAACCAAGTTTTGTTTAGCTGATACATATAAGCTCACTACCACAGTGGCTTTGTTTAAATAAATTAATTTGCCTTGCAGGCAATTATCTACTTTTATTAAATCACCTTTTCCAGCAAGATAACCTTATATTTTAAATAATTTGTTATCCACTTACTATGTTTTTGTTCAAATCAGCCTGCCTAATGGAAAGAATTATTAAATCCATTTCTGGGCAGCCTGATCTAGTTGGAGGTGTCCCTGCTCACTGCAAGGGGGTTGGACAAGATGACCTTTGAGGGTCCCTTCCAACCCAGTGGCATCTGTGAATCTGTAGTTTAGGTGAGCACAAAGAAAACCTTATATTGAAGAAAATCATGTGCACCAACATAAAGCACTCACCTGGGAAGCTAATTTGCAAAAGGGAGGGGAACAGGCCATCCAAACCCATAACATTTCAGCCTGTACTCATTTGCTCCTCATCAGAGACTTAGCAGTGAAAAGCCAAATCCTTCAGATAGGCAGGCCGGTAGGTGCTTAACAATATATATTTAGTAGGGACAAAATATTTTGAATGCAGCAATGAAGCGAAGCATCTTGCACAGATCACTCAATATTGCAAAGGTAGTCCCTGGAAATGGTATCCAGCAGGAGATGGTTTCTTAAAATATACCCAAAGACCTTTATCCCAATGGCATGGCAGCTATGAATTTAGCCCCAAAAATACACTGATACCAACTGCAAAAGTGATAAACAGAGAATAGCACCATCTACCCAGTTAGTAGCTATGTTCAAGTAATCATTAACACTCCTGAAATAAATTAAAAGCCACAGTCAAGGTCTAGCAGAACATGTCCCACAAGGGTAACTTTTGAAAGGTTGCTATAAAGCCACAAATCACTCAGGTAAGACTTTTTAATGCCACTCACAAGCAGCCATCATTCAAGGAAGCAACCCAAAATGCTTTCTCCTAATGGGCCATGAACTCGGCCTGACAGAAGACCAGCAACTGCATCATCCCAGAAGCCAAGTGCCACCATGCTTCTTGGATCTCATCACCTAGTGGAGGTGAACAAGTCAGTGTGTTGTTTGGGTAGGTGTTCTGCCAAGACACAGGTTCCCTGGGACTGCATGGCTGGACTGGTCCTGCCACCTGGGAAAAGTTTGGCACCAGACAGAGAGGTAGAAGTGAGACCCAACGGCCTGCAGGATTATTTCTCTGAAAACAAGGAGAGGTGTGACCTTTTTTTTTTTCTATATTAAAGCAGTAGCCAGCGTGTACTTTGGCTAAATCATAAATGAGTGGCCAAAAGATATTTCTGCAGAGTACATGGAAAGAATGGTGATTAAAATGCTGCTGCTAGGCTTGCGGTCTGGCCCGCTGTACCTATTGAAGGCAGTGGCAAAAGTAGATGTGCTACATCAGAGCTTTGATTCCAAGGGCACACACGCCTACAAAGTTGGGATGGGAGGTGATGAGATGCTGTTCAACCCTGTCTTCCCCCTGGCACAAGATATGCACTAGTAAAAGGCAAACATCTCCTCAGTCACCCACCCAACCACCTGGATAGCCATATCCCTGCAAACACCATACACAAAGCCATTTCTGAGTGGGAAACATAAAATAAAGAAGGCTATTCTTCTACCAAACAAATAACAGTTATTTCTTTCATCATCAGTTCTCAAAAAATAACTCTGTAAGCTCAGGTTGCACTTCATCAGAAGTAAATAAATAATACATTATTACCATTATTAAACACTTTTCAGGATGAGGCATGTTCCTGCTGAAAATATTTATCCTGCTCTTCAGACGCAGGCAAGTAAAAAGAGACACTTGAAAAGTCCTCACAAACTTTAATAAAAAGAAACAATAAATATCTCCAAAGTAATAAAATCACTTTCTCTGTCTGCCTTCCATGCTTTTTACCACATTCAGCATATTTCCTATCCCCAAGGCCTCGCCCTGCCACCCCAGGACAATGTCTGAGTCTGGTTGCTCTCGTTGGCCTTGATCCTAACCCCTACCTATCATTGTCAGCGTTTGGCCATTACTGGCTTGACCTGAGACCTACTTTAGCACTATGATACTGCCTTATGGTTGGGAATCTTGAATGGCCTTGCCATCATCTGTGGGTCTGTTCTACTCTGTTGCATGGGTGTGTGGGGCTGAGCCCTTTCAGATTCCCTTAGCTCCTGGCTCATCTTCCCCTAGGCAACAGCCCCCGTTTTGCTGTGCCCTGAAGAAAATATTTCACACTTAGTACAGGCATTCAGTAATTCTTTGCTGGCAAAACTGACCTTTTCTTTGCCTCAAAGTAAATCAAACAGGAGTATTGCATAAGGCGTGATTTTGTGAATTCCTTTTTTCCTTTCAATGGCCCAAATGCATTTTTCACAGCATTTACTGTAGTCTCGGTTTCCTATTTCTGAAACCTACAGACATCCTAGTGATTTTAAGAGTCCTTGTTTGGTAATGAGTTAAGAAATGAGTTTCCCAGCCTGAATGATTACTTGGGCACCTTCTCCCACCATGTCTTCCTTAAAAGAGTAAAATCCTTCTGTGTCCTGCCTCACACACCCAGTTCCTCATAGGGAAAAAAAGTCTAAATCAGTTGTACTGTTTAGGTCACTGTAAGTGACTCTAGTTTAGCCTGGGCAATTCAAGTGAAGTGAGACACAAATGTACATGATATCTCTAGGGTCTATTTTAACATAAAGACCAGGATGTTCTCCACTGAGCATGGATCCAGCTCTACTACATCCCACATGCCTGCCTTTCAGCAGGGGGCACATACAGGGAAACATAACACAGTAGCCTTTCACATACTCGGGACCTGCAGTAGGCAAGGTTGTCCCAAAAGCACTGCATGGGCAAATTCTTCCATCTCTGGGAAAAAAAAAAAAAAAAAAAAAAGAAAAAGAAATGTGTAGTCTGAAGGAGGAATCTGTGCCAGTATGCAGTTCTGCCCACACAGAGAGGACTCTTAAGGGCAGGGCTGCAGTTCCCTGTGCCAGGAGGGAAACATCCTGACAGCTACAAACACCTTTTCTTAAGTGCCTGCACAGATGGGTGCAAATGCAGTAATTTATTGAGGGGAACCAGGAAGAGAATGCAGATTTTCTCCTCTGAATGGAAGTACTTTGAATTTTAATTTGGCACTGCAGAAATGTTTTCGGTCCTGTAGCAGAAATATTTGGAGGGCAAGTTTGCAGCCCTGCATCTTTCAGAGAAAAGTAATAATCGTAACGCATACAGAGAAGGGACACAAAGAGGTGGGAGTGAATGCAGGAGAAAGAGGTTTGCATATCCTTGGGCAGAAATGGAGATTAAAATAACCATTCAAAAAAAAATCTTTCATTGGGAGGTTTGCTGGAGTTAAGAGCAGCCCTGTAAATGCAGTGCATTTAAGTTTGGTGATTCAAGCAGGAAAGGTGCTAGAGCATTCCTCCATTGTTTTCTATCACTAAGTGATTCCAGTAGCTCAGCTGCTCAGGTGGTTCTACTTCATGGCACATCACGATTTTCTTAAAGCGAGAAACAGAGAACCTAATCCTTTCTGGGAAAAATGTCTGCTCTGAATGAAGCTCTTCCAGCCCAATTTTTAATTTGTTAAGGCACAGGCCTATGAATACATCCTCCAGTTTAATGAATGGAACGTTCTCTGACACGTTATGGATCTGGCTAGCAACATCAGTGGATAAAACATAGCCAGTCCCAGAACAAAACGGTGGGTAGGTCTTGCCTGGGTATTCTTCTCTACTCACATACCACTTACTCCCTCTTTTACGTATGGGATACTCATGGAGTTTTAAAAAGCCTGTGAAGAATCTGGTGGTCCTTTTTTTCCTCAGAAGAAGCTCGGTGAGGTAAAAAACATTGACAAACACATCTGTGTCGGTTTTCATCACAAAGCTGGACTGGTAACAAAATCTGTGAATCCACTCAATTCCCATCATGGTCTTCAACGTCAAATTGTAATATGTGTCAGTAAAATTCTTTTGTATAATGTCTCTGTACTTTTGGCTTTCAGCAGCAATATCAGCCTGCTGGCTGGAATTCACAGTGCTTCCCAGGAGAAAACACGTCACTAAACGCTGGCCGGAGATCATCCTTTCCTTACCCCAGGTTTGCCGGATTGCCATCCTGGCGTCAAAGTGGTGGTGTGAGGATGCCACGAGTAGGACAAGGAAAGGTGGGTTCTTATGGCAGTCTATATCTGGGAGCTGCAAGAAATTTCCTCTCATTCTCCTAAAAGTCTCTGTAGGAAATATGTAATCTTGGCTGTTCTCACAGATTATACAGAATTCGGTCACATTGGTGTAAAAAAACACAAAGCTAGCACAGCTGAATACTACCAGGCAAACAAACAGCTTGAATTTCATGAAGTCCATCTGAAAGAAACAAGAAGAAACACCACATTTTTATTTTTTTAATTAAAATCTAGTTCCTTTCTATGCTTTATACAAAACGCTCTGCATAAAGGGTTTAAAGTCAAGTCATCTTTAACTGAAAACTGCCCATTTCAGAGCCTTTTTTCACACACATTTCTTTCAGTATCATTTCCACAAGGTGTTTTGCTGGCATTCAAATTCACATTCATGCTTAGGTACCCCACAAGCCAGCATATCCTCAGAAATCCACATGAGCATGTCCACTGATACCAGGTTACCTTGGCTGATGCTTCAGAACTCCTGCCCGTTTTCAGCATCTTTTGAGCTGTGGCCTAGATGTGCCAGGGCTCTCACTGGCCAGAGAATGGAGAAACAGCAGATATATGTACATGTCCAATGATAGAGAAAAGTAGAAACAGGAGCTTTTTTAAGTTACCTTATTTCTCCATTTGTTTGAAAAGTGTCTGTGTCCCAGAGCCAGCAAGTGCTCTCCAACTGGCAGACACAGCCAGCCTCCTCCCATCTTCATCTTTGCATTGTGAAGAGTTCTTGTGCTGACCCAGAAACTCCTTTCGATCTCTCTGTTGAAGGGGCCATAAGTCATGTTTTGGAAACTGGGTCAGCTGCTCAGAAAAAAACAAAACACAACAGTAGGTCAGATTATTTGAATGTTTTACCTTTTAGAGTTTAGGTGACTCACTAGGATATGCTGAAGTGAGACAGGGGTTGTCTGTAAACCCTTCCCTTTATAGGTGAAAGAGATCCAATCAATAATAACAACATTCATTCATTCATTCATTCATCCTTGTAATAGATTGATGCACTGCATATCTGGTTACTTAATTCTGTGAGGGAGAAAAATTTTCAAAGCAAACCCAAAAAGGTCACAGTGCAAAAAAAAAAACAAACAAAAAAAACCATCTCCATAAATTAACCTAGTAAGAAGAGCGTAACACTTCCATTACTCATTTCATTAACCCACAGGCCCACCAACTCCTGTTTTAGAGCCATGGGATGAAGAAAGAGCCATGGGAGAAGGACATTCCCTTCCACTTCCCCTTTCTTAGCAAAGAATTGGATGTGGCTTCCCATCTGAAAATGCAGCAAACCATGTTTACAGTGCCCAGAGCTGTAAATTTTATGGAAATTTGACCTCTACCTTCTGACCGGGAGTGTTATGCCTGGATTCCCCAAAACCACATTAGTGCATTTCTTTTGCTTAAATTCCGTTTTCCAAGCAACAAAAAGATTTTGCTCTGCAGGCTTTAGTTGTTTTTAAAGTCCAGCCAGGTGTTTCTGGGACCAGATCCAGCTCACTATACCCATAAGAATAATTCCATTAACTTCCGTTACTCAAAAGTATGAAGCAAGTAGCAATGGAGTTCTGCTTTACAGAAATTCCTCCCACAGCGAAATGTATTTTTGCAGTTATTCACTAAGGAATTCTGAAAGTATTTCAAAACTTCACATTTCTTCTGACACATTTAAGTTAACATTAAGTAGAATATTCCTCAGATCTGGGGTTTTTTTTTTTCTGTATGTATATGCTCACAGTAGTCTTGTGATTAACTTTAAAAGTGCTTTAATTAAATACATATGTAAAATTGTGTGAGAATATACATATGCATACATATATATATATACACATCTCTCTGTCTATATATATATCTATATCTCTATATATATACATAAATATATATATTCCTATATATACATATCATAGAATCATAGAATGGTAAGGTTGGAAGGGACCTCAAGGATCATCTAGTTCCAACCCCTTGCCATAGGCAGAGACATCTCCCACTAGTACAGGTTACTCAAGGCCTCCTCCAACCTGGCCTTGAACACATCCAGGGAGGGAGCAGCCACAACCTCCCTGCACAACCTGTGCCAGTGCCTCACCACCCTCACTGGAAAGAACTCTTTCCTAACATCTAGTTTGAATCTTCCCTCTTCCAGTTTAAACACATTGCCCCTAGACCTGTCATTGCAAGACCTTATAAATAGTCCCTCCCCAGTCCTCCTGTAGGCCCCCTTCAGATACTGGAAGGCTACTATCAGGTCTCCTCGAAGCCTTCACTCCTCCAGGCTGCAGAGCCCCAACTCTCTCAGCCTGTCCTCATAGGAGAGCTGCTGTAGCCTTCTGATCATCTTCATGGACTACTCTGGACCCACTCCAAGAGTTCAATGTCCTTCTTGTGTTGGGGGCTCCAGAACTGCANCTGGGCTGCACGTGCACACTGCAATCAATATACACTGTATATACATATACATATATATACATATGCATCTATATATATACATATATATACACACATATAAACACACACACATATGCAGAAGATTATACAAAAATCTGCTCTGCATCTGTTTCCATGTTCTTTGATGGCCTGGGAAGAAGCACATGGATATCCTGAAAATAGTGCATTCTGGAAAGGATGATGTTCTGAGACTGACAACAGAGCTGGAGAAAAGGTTTGCTCCTGTCACCGGCTCCCATGAGACTGTTTGAGAGTTTGACATTTCTCTGTCACAGGAATACCAGAACATGTACATGCAAAGGCCCTTCAAACACTGAACTAAGAAAGTGCTTGAGAGCAATTCTCTGTTAAAATCCATTTAAACCCTTTCAGAAGAGCAAGACACCATAACAAAACATATTCATTTTACCAAATTTCAGTAGCATCAAACTCATGTGACTTGATCCCATTTCCTTCTTGCTTGTTTCCAGATTTGAGCACTGACAACAAATCTGAAAAAAAAAAATAAAAAATTAAAATGTTCCTATTCTGGACACCTGGGAGAGCAGTCTCCCTATGTTTGATCTGGCATACATTTACCAGGTCTAGAGTAAGATTATCATAGAATCATAGAATGGTAAGGTTGGAAGGGACCTCAAGGATCATCTAGTTCCAAGCCCCTGCCATAGGCAGAGACACCTCCCACTAGTACAGGTCACTCAAGGCCTCCTCCAACCTGGCCTTCAACACATCCAGGGAGGGAGCAGCCACAACTTAACTGGGCAACCTGTTCCAGTGCCTCACCACCCTCACTGGAAAGAACTTCCTCCTAACATCCANCAGGCTGCAGAGACCCAACTCTCTCAGCCTGTCCTCATAGGAGAGCTGCTGCAGCCCTCTGATCATCTTTGTGGCCCTCCTCTGGACCCGCTCCAACACTTCCATGTCCTTCCTGTGCTGAGGGTTCCAGAACTGCACACAGTACTCCAGGTGGGGTCTGACAAGAGCAGAGTAAAGGGGCAGAATCCCCTCCCTTGCCCTGCTGGCCACGCTTCTCTTGATGCAGCCTAGGACTCGGTTGCTGTCTGGGCTGCATGTGCACACTGCAGGCTCATGTTGAGCTTTTCATCAACCCAGACTCCAGGGTCCTTTTCCTCAGGACTGCTCTCCAGCCATTCACCACCCAGCCTGGATTTATGCTTGGGATTGTGCCTACCCAGGTACAGGACCTTACACTTGGCCTTGTTGAATCTCAAGATTCCTCCATTTTTCAGTGCCTGTATGAAGCAGAGTACCTTATATAAATATTTCAATGTGCACAGGTGCCTGGGCAATGAAAACATTTGTACATTTATGTAAACCGTAAACCACAGTTTATAAACCTTGTGAAATACACATATTTGCATGGATCATTTCACAGCAGGTCCCTGCCTCATGGCAATGGATAGGCAATGGCCCTCATGAGAAGCAACAGACTTCCCAAAGCAGGGTCTGACTTGGTTCTGACTGTGTGGCAGCTGGAAAATGCTAGTTTTTATTTAATCATCAAAAGCAAGTCTAGGCTTATCTGGACTTGATAGGAATGGTG
The DNA here is from genome assembly GCA_013396675.1 of Eubucco bourcierii. NCBI lineage: Eukaryota > Metazoa > Chordata > Aves > Piciformes > Ramphastidae > Eubucco > Eubucco bourcierii. Next base: position 337,036 of record VWZE01023743.1, read on the forward strand.
TTCCTTTTTTTTCCAAATGAAAAATTAGCAATTAACCACAGAGAGTTTAATACCGGATCATACCAGTAGCAGCTTGAGTGTTCCCAGTTTCGTGCTTCAACTCTCTGCCTCTCCAGCCTCATGTAGAAGGGGAGCCATCCAGAAAATAGGTTGCACCTCACTTTGGGGACTTGCCCCAGCTGTTGTCACAACCTGCAGCTCTGCAGAGCAATGGAAGTCCCCAAGCCAGGTGCAGTGTAGGACCCTCAGCCTCCCTGTCCATATGGGACCATGGCCATGACAAGCCTTTCACAATCCTGTTTCTTCTCTGCTTCACTCTCTCAATAGTTTTTCCTCAGTACAGCATCAGTTTCCAAAGTCTCCTCTCCAGGTAACTCAGCAAACACATAGGAGTGCACACACATCTAATAGGCTTGCCTTTAGTTTTTCCCTCTTAGAGCTCAAGAAGGGAAGAGGTGCACCAGAAGGTCTCGAGGCCAATGGAAGCCTGTAGCAAGGCATTTGCACAGGTACACACTTTGTGTCCCAGTGAACCCTAGCTTATCAATACATTGCAAGGTTGGCAGTTACTGAAGGAACGCCATGGAACGCCATGGGAAAGGGTGACAAGAGGCATCACAGCTTCCTCTTGTTGAAGCTATTTTTCAGTTAAACCCATTGTGTCTTTCTTGTTTTCAAGTGAATAGGGAAAGTTTTGAAAGTTAAAAACGTTTTATATTAGCACAGGTCAGGTCAGTTCCTTGGACTGCTGGTATTGGCTTCCTTACCCTTGGGATGCTGAGCCCTCATCGTGACCCTTACCACACCTGCAAACAGCGGGTTTAGGTTCCTGAGTGAAGCAAATGCTCTGGGTGAGGCAAATGCTCTGTCTCACTCACTGCCTGGGAGAACTGCTCACTATGAACAACGTTGTGGGAAACAACAGCTTCTGTTATGGTTTAAGAGGACAACACGTTTGTGACTGCATTTAGCAAAGCCATTACAATCCAGCCTAAAGCATCCTGCTCTGTGGTGGAGATGTGAGCACAGGTTAGGTGTGACAAGGCCTGTGGTTTCTAAATTATCTGTCGCTACCTTTGTCTCCTATGCCTGTATCTGACAAGAAATACATTACGTGATTAGAGGTTTCCAGTCTGCATGCACGTATCTCCATGAAGCACCCTGGAGATATTAATATGAAGGGAACACTAAGTCTGCAGGAGGTGGTCCAGGAAGCAATGAAGACTTACTAGCCACCAATCCGTTTTCTAGAGGTTGTTTTGAACAGCATCTAAAATGCTTTTGCATCAAACAGATCTTTCTAGTTTTAAATCCTTTTGCGTGACATTATTTTTCTCTCTAATCTGAGTCAGAAACTGCAGTTTGTAATTACCTCAAAGCTTTTCTCCATCTCCTGTTGCTCCAACTGCAAAATATCTTATGTAGGACATTGCCAAAACATTACCTTCCTTTGTGTCCTAGAGAACTGTTTGTTTAAACTGACTGGCACAGAGTTTCACAGCTCCAAGCAGATCCAAATGAGGCTTGCCTGAGACCCGAGCAATGTAGACTACAGGACCGTGTAGCCCACTGCTCCTCTTGGAAACACCTGAAAGAAACATGGGAAGAAAAGAATGCAGTCAAGAGTTGTAATCCAAATTAATTGAACTGCAGCCTCCTACTTTGCAAGTACCTATTTCCAACAGTGTCATGAACTTCCTCCTGCATTCTACTGTGGTAAGCAGATTGGCTTTAGGGTCTCTCTGTTCACACCACTAACCTTTGTGTAATTCCACGCTGCACAGTGATGGGGGCATGGTAGCTGCTGTGATGAAGCTGAGTTATTCCATCAAAATTAATATGACACCTCCTTTAGGTCTGTTAATGAGTATAATTATCTAAACGGCACCGAGAGATTAAGACTATATGCCACATGGATCAGGAAAAGCAGTCTGGCCCAAGGCAACAAGAGGTAAGTAGGTCTGGAGCCCCCCTGAGAAACAGATTCAAACAGCCATTTAAAGAAATCATTTTCTTATTTTTTCTGGGGCAAAGATAGAGCCATGACACCGAGTTGAGCGGATGATTTGCATTGAAGTTGCAAACATGACCCAGGGGAGTTACCTGAACCACAAACACAAACCACTATCTGCAGGAGTCCCTGCTTGGTAAGCAGAGGCACAAGCAGCTGCATCAAGGAAGACCCAAAAGCAGAGGCATGATGTAAGTGTGTAAAGAGGAATCATGACCTGACACACTGCACAATTAAAGCTGGCAGCAGTATTCCCATTTTACTTTCATAATAATCAACATTAACGTGTACCCTGGAATAAGTATTAGTAACATCTGCTAACTTTTGATATTCCTTAGAATATCAAATGTTCTATGAGGACAGGCTACAAGAGTTGGGGGCCCTCAGCCTGGAGAAGAGAAGGTTTCCAGGAGACCTTAGAGTAGCCTTCCAGTATCTGAAGGGGGCCTACAGGAAGGCTGGGGAGGGACTATTGACAAGGTCTTGCAATGACAGGACAGGGGGCAATGGGTTTAAATTGGCAGAAGGGAGATTTAGACTGGATGTTAGGAAGAAGTTCTTTCCAGTGAGGGTGGTGAGACACTGGAACAGGTTGCCCAGGGAGGTTGTGGCTGCTCCCTCCCTGGAGGTGTTGAAGGCCAGGTTGGAGGAGGCCTTGAGTGAGCTGTACTAGTAGGAGGGGTCCCTGCCTATGGCAGGTGGTTAGAACTAGATGATCAGAAGTTCAGGAGGATATGAAGAGAGACTAACACACATAAATAGTAAAAAACAAATAAAAAAATGCCAAACACAGCAGGAAACATTAGATTTTCCCTAAATGCAAGCATTTTACAGGAGCAAGAGCTGGCTTTCCAAGATAATGTCTCTGGCAAGGCAGTGGATTCAACAGTGGCCAGCCTACCCTTTGTATGGGTAAATGCCAGGTTTCCCCCCTAGCACAAGCTCAGGGAGGGATGTTGAGATGCCTCTGGCTCAGAAGCTTTAGCCTGTGCCCTTACTCCTGGAGCAGGATGCTGCCTGGCATCTACCAGACCCTGTCAGGAAGAGCAGTACCCACTCAGGTCACATGCAAAACTACTGAAAACAGTGGTGGTGAACCTCTACAGGAAATAAGGGTCATGACTCTACCTTGTCTTCTGGAGGCACTGCCCTGTGTGCTGAGTTACAGTGTCGCATTAGAGCCTCCTGAGCAGGTGGTGCTGTTTCAAACTGAAAGAACTGCACTGCACATCGACAGCCACCGAGGTGATGATGTTAAACATCTCATTCCTGGCACTTTAAAATGCCATTTTTCAGGGGGTGGTTTTTACAACAATGTGTGTTAACAGTGTCTCCACCCAAACCAAATATCAAGACTTGTCAGAAAGGCTACAGGACAAGGGAAAAACTTTTTCTGCTGCCCTTACTGCCAGATGACGAAACCCCCTTTTTTCCCTTCTGTTACCTCTCATCAGCCTCTGCTCTCATGATTTTCTCTCATTATCAGCAAGTCAAAGCAAGACATTGTTCCTCTGCTTCATACATGCCAGTTTCCATCACTGGAGTACTGAGTTGCTAGGCACTCCATTTGCAGTTAACTCCTTTTCCTCTATTTTTTTTTTTTAATCTTCTTTTTCCTTTTTTTCTTAGTTTTCTTTTTCCTTTTTTTTTTGGTCTTTTTTCTTTTTCCTTTATTTTCTTTTTTATTTTTCCCTTTTTTTTTGTCTTTTTTCTTTTTTCNTAATTTTCTTTTTTATTTTTATTTTTCATTTTTTGTCTTTTTTTATTTTTTATTTTTTATTTCTTTTTTCTTTCTTTATTCTTTTTCCTTTCTTCTTTTTCCTTTTTTCTTATTTTTCCTTTTTCCTTCTTTCTTCTTTTTCCTTTCTTCTTTTTCCTTTTTTCTTATTTTTCCTTTTTCCTTCTTTCTTCTTTTTTCTTTTTTCTTCTCGTTTCTCTTTTCTTTTTTCCTTTTTCTTTCTTTCCCTCACCCTTCTTTTCTTTTTCTTTTTTTTTCCCCTCCAATGCTGCTGAGTCAGGTTAGATTTCCCAGCTCCTTCCAAAGGGCCTCTGGCCTACCCCTAGTCTGTCATGATGCGATATGCAAGGGGAGTGGAAGACTGAGGGGTGAGTGCTTCTGATGCTTAAAATAAGCCTCTGGCTTTCCAGAAATGCTACAATATTTTATGGCAATGGAGCTGACCCTAGGCAACAGAAATTTCCATCTCCAAACCCTAAGTGATCAGTTAGACAACACATAGAAAAGGAGCATTTTTTGTAACTGATTTGCAAATCCTACTATTGTACCTGTGTGACCTACCCTAGGTGATTCTGCTTTGGCAGGGGGGTTGGACTCAATGATCTCTGGAGGTCACTTCCAACCTCTAATGATCTGTCATTCCATAATTTACGGTCCATTATTATGTTGCCAATACCAATTTAGCTGGTTGACCTTGTAACTTTAACAGCAAATGGAATCCTCTTTGTAGAAGATTGGGATAGTTTTATTTACCACTTTGGATTTTCATAACAGGAAGAAAAAAGAAAGTTTAAAATAAAAGGAAGAGCAGAATCAAATCAAATTAAGTTTTGAGGGGGAAAAAAAAGAATATTACAGTGATATGTTAAATTCTAGATTATCCAAAGCCCAATGAAATGATGTGTATATATATATGTATTATACAGATGTAAACAGGTATGTGCATACAGCTGGATTGTTTTTATCAGCATGACCAACACAGCCTAAACACTGGTTATAAGAGTTACAAGAAGCAAAGAAACTTTTTCTCAACAGTTGAGGAAAAGCTATGACCAAAAAAAGAAAAAAACAAAACAACTTAAAAATATAAATTGGTTACAATTCAGTAACTAAGAGTTCCTGAATGTTAAAGCTCCATGCTATAGAACTCACATCATGCTATAGAACTCAATTCCCCATTCAGCTTTGACAGTTTAAGAACAATGACCTGATCCATGTAACTCCTTAACCTTGTCTCTTCAAAAGAAAAACATTTCACCATTTCTTCCTCCAAAAGATGTTTTGTGCACTGCAGAGGGTAGTGCATGGGTGGTTAACCACAGTGCCAGTGAAAGCACGGAAACATAACCTCAACACAGCAGGTCTCTCAGAGGCAACCCACAAGCACGGGATGAGTTTTGCGTGCAACTTTCACCATTAAGAAGGTGCTTCTTTCTTACTAAAAGGGAAAGAACAAACATTTGCTGGTCTCATCCACATTAAAACACAGTCTTTCTGTTTCAGATATAGAAGTTATCACCTCAAGTGTGGAAATTTCCACTGCTAAAATGGCTGCAATGAACTAGACCAGAAGTCTACGTGGTCTCTGGGTTCTGCCTCTGAGACTACCCAGGTGGTTGATGCTTAAAAGTAGAATAAATAACATGGCGAGTACATTCTCAAAAAGAGAAGGCATTTCTGGCACAGTGATCTTCTGAATCACAAGCTGCATCTTCCTCCTTATTAAAAAAAAATCAAGAGCCATTATTTCTTGATGCACCTTGATCTCATCTGCACAATCGTGACCACTTGTCCGGGACATTTATTTGGGAAAGCCAAACAGCATCCTCAGAACAAACTGCCATTTTGTTCTCTAAACCAGCAAAAACTTTGGCAGGAGGTGGAGCTGCTCCCATAATGTCATACAGGAAAGGAGTGCTGCATATGAGGAGGCAAAAAGAAATGCATTTACAGGGACTTTAGCCAAGTCAAAAAAGCTTACTTCTATTTTAAAATCTCATTTTGGTTTTCCAAGCTGCCTGCAAAATTCTCTTGATGAATCCTGGCCCTAAAAAACCCAAGAAAATGTTAGCTTGACTACTTAGGCCAGATCCCTTTCCAAGGAAGGAGAAAGATGTTGGAGTTGGGGGGGGGGGGGGGGTTGCAATATGGGCTGTTAAGCATTCAGACTCTCAATGCATAGAAGCTGACAGGACAGTCCTTACAGTCCAGCCCTCAGCACAGGTGCTTTTTGTTCTTTTGGGGACCTATTTGAGCAGTTTTGATATAGTCCACATCCACAAATGATGCTTTTTGCTGGCAAGCAACCAACAAAAGGACATCTCTCACAGGCAGAATGAACAGCAGTGCCTTTGGGGCACATCCTACTTGTTGTCCCAGAAGGACCTTTTCTCATCTTGGTAGATGTCTTCTTTTTTTTTCCCATTCAGCTTTCTCTTTCTTTCTCCCCTTCACCTGCTCTGTACTGAATGTCCCTTTCCAGGTTTTTCTTCAATGCTAAGAGACTCACTTCTAATGATGGAAGGCTCCCTCTATTCCTGCAATACCCCTCTCTTTCATTTATCACTGATGCTGACGATCAACTTTTATAAGGACTGCCTCATGAACCAGCAGTTACACTACAATCACTATTTCTCTTCCTGTATTCTGAACTCCAGATGTCACCAGATATAAGCAATTGCCCACTATGGGATAAATCAGAGCAACCATAAACTTGTGTAACTAAAGCCCCATCTGATTCATCGCTCTGAACAGGAACAAAATCCAACTCACAGCCACCCTCCCAACATCATAAGCAGATAAACAAATGAGAAAAATTCTTCCTTAAGTTCTTGCCAAAAATTCTAGGACCCCAATGCTAGAACCCCTGGTTCTCTGAGCTGTAGAAGCATCATTCTTCAAAAATTGTAGGTAGGTGTCAGCATCCCTTAAAACAAATCATTTAGTGCACCTTCATTTACAAGCAGTGCTACACATTGGATCTTTCATCTTAAATTAAAAAAAAAAAAAAAAGAAAATTGAAAACAGTACTTCAGGCTGTATAATGGTCTTGCTCTTCTCCTTCAGAAGAAATATTAATATAGATAAATAATAATAAGAGCACTGCACAAAAAAAAATATTGATATGCAGATTGCACCAAAGAAGAAACAGGGGGGAAAAAAAAAGTGTTCAGACCATGAAAAATTGCCAATAAAGACATTCCAACGTCACTCTTAAATCTTTCATAAACAAAGTGCTGCTCAGCCCTGCCAATATCCCTGGAGGATGAGGACTTGCCACGATGCTACCTTTCAGCTGGTTTTTTCCTTTTGGTTTAAGCTGAGGCACCACTTGCACAGAATAGATGAGCCCAGTGCTCTTGCCCCTCTTGCCCTTTCATCTCATGCTGCCTTTTGGCACAGTTGTTTTTTAGTGTTTGGAGTTTTATTCTTCCTCTAGCAATACAATAGGATCTTTGCATTTACATGTCTATAAAAAAAAAAAAAAACAACAGTCTGGTACTTTTGGGGGATGGTGTTCCTCAGGACCACACAGTTTCCACCCAGGGCAGAGACAGCCCAGGGACAGTCCCCTCACAACTCCATACCTGTGCCAGATGCTAACGGGGTAGGACGTTGTCCAGCTTCTCTTTTGATGAGCAGGGCTAAGGCAGAAAGAAGAGGAAGACAAATCCCACTATGGGGCCCTGATGCTGACAGATTCTTTGTAAATAACTACCTGACTTTAAATTACTTACCTTTACTCTATGGATCTTCTTTTTAAGCATTTTATCCAATGTGTCAGTGAACATGCAGGACAGCAAGGAGAACATTGCCTTTTATTTGTACAATCTGATCGCCCCCCCGCCCTTTATCTGGGTACAGGTTCACAGGCTGCCCAAACGTTCCCCATGTTAAAACACACATTAAACCCTCTGGCAAACGTTACTTACTGCTGCCTTCTTGCCATCAAGTCAGTGCAGCTCACCTTACCACTCCTCTTACCAGGGGTTGGGTGGGGTATCCTAGAGCCCACCAGCCGAACCCGACGCGCTCTGGGGCCGCACAGTGCTCTACACGCTGGTCGACTTCCCAGATAGGGAAGGCTGAACTTTGATCCCAGTCTTCAAAGCGGGGTAACCCCTGCCATGTCGCCTAATCTTACTCTCCTAAGCCAGCCGCAGACCTTGGCAAGTTTGGGAAAGTCGGTGGCGTGCGTCCAAGGGCACGTCCGGTAGGCGAAGGGACCCCCCTGCTCACGGTCATACCTGCAGCCGGAATGACAGAAAGAAACGGGCACCTCCTCACCTCAGATGCCTGCAGCGCATCCTCCGGGGGCTCTGGCCGTGTTTCCCGGGAGCCGGGGGGAGCGGGCGGGATGCCCATCCTACCGGAGGGTGCCGGATGCAGTCTCCGCTGCCACCGCCACCGCCCAGCCATTCCCGGCCGGGCGGCACATGATCGCCAGCGCCTCCGGAGCCAGAAGTGAGAGAAGGCAGCGATGCGGTAATAGAGCTCCTCGACTGCCTTTTCCCTCTCTCCTTCTTCCCCTCCCTCTCCTGCTTCCCTCCCTCACCCCCTGCTTCCCTCCCTCACTCCCTGCTTCCCTCCCTCTCTCCTTCAATCCCTCCCCTCTCTCCCACAGGTAACGGACCGACTGTACCGCTACAGCTCCATAGGCAGGGAAGGAAGTTAGAAGCTGTCTGTAAATGTTTTTATGTTGGATGATTTGTATGGGAGAGGGTAGGCACTGGCCTCCCAGGGACGGGAGTCGTGCAAAAGGATCTGAAAATTGTGTCAGAGCAGAGTCAGCCCTTCCCAACCCTGGGAAAGTTCATCTCTGTGTTCCCAATTACGAGCACTACTGCTTTGATTTGCACAGTGGGAGAGAAATCTCATTCTGCCAAAAAGCCTGCGTTGAGGCACCCTCGGAGTCACAAGATTTTCCCTGATGAGAAATGACAATCTGTCGAAAAAGGGCAAAGGGGAGCAAACATTACCCCCCTCCATGCCCCCAGGCAGCAGCAGCAGAAGTGCAGCACCCATCTCCCAGCTCACAGTCTCCACTCTATGCCTCATCACTTCATCACCCCTCTCCTCAGCCCTTAATGTTTGTTTAACCTCTGACCTTAGCTGTTTGGGCACCAGCTCAGGTTCAAGAGAGCGCGTTGTCCCAGGCAAAGTTAAGCCTTTGCTTTAGGGCTGGTCAGAGTTCAGGAGAGACATCTCATCCCTTTGCGCTGCCACTTCCAATGATTCTTGGTGCATGTGGAGAAGTGCAGCATTTCTACCTCTGTATATATGCAAACTGTCCTGTGGTGATGGCAATCAATGATGGTTTCATACAACAATTATTGAAACAAATGGCTTGGGGGGAAGTGGTTTCTTTTCTAAAGGCTGCAGGCTCAAGCAGAAAAGAATATTTCCAAATAAATATTATGGATAAGGCAGCCCATTTAATAGTAAAATACCAGCTAAGAATGCAGAGAGTTTGAATTTCTAGCAAGAAATATTTGCTTTGATTTGTCATTGTCATTTTGGAAGCAGGTTGTTCTAGCACAGCATAAAAAAACAAGAGACAAATCAATCACCACGGGCTGCTGTCAACTCCATTTCTCCTCCCCCTCCACTCCAAGATGAGAGAAGGATAGATGTAGTGAAGGAGACATTTAAAAAGAGATGTTTGCTTGTTCAACTTTGCAGGAGGAATACAAGTAAGAATAGAGGTTCAGATTCACTTCCAGATTTGCTGCAGAGAAGACTGCTCAAAAACAACATTGCTTTTTTGGTGTTTTTAATTTTTTTAAGGGCAAAAATTCAAACCCAGGTAGCTTTACTTTCCTCCAAAAAGGAAGCATCAGCTAAGGTACCTAGAATGCCTGTGCCTCCCTCTCTACACATGATTATCTCCTTTGTGCTCCAAGTTCTTAAAAAACCTTTAGTTTTGGGAGACTGCTAATGCTTCTTTTGTCATAGTCTACAAAGACTAAGAGATACTGAACACAAAATTTGCTTTCTGCAAGCAAATTTCCTACCCTCCACCTGGTGATGGGACATATTCCTATGAAAAATGGGAACCCACTGGAGGGCAGAGACTCACACCCTTGTCTACACAGCTGATGAACATGGCATTGCTCACCAGCTGCCCTTGGGGCAGTCCTAGCCAAGGAGCACAGGAAAGGGGAATGCAGCTCCATATTGCAGAAAACCTGTTGCCACTCCCTGCAGCCACGCCAATGAAAGGTTACTGCTCCCAGCTTGCTAAATGTGAGCTTTAGCAGTTTGCCTCTCTGCAGGTCTTAGCCTGCCCAGCTGCCATTAAACTCAGGGAGACTTGGGGGGATTTGGTCTCTGGCAGGACTGAGCAGTGAAAAGCACACATTGTGCTCTGAGATTAAGCAGGTTAATATCTAGGAGGGACACAAAAGGGAAAAAAAATGGTTATATCTAACCTTTCTGCAGGAAGAAAAAGCAACAAACCAGCAAAACCTATACCTCTGATTCGAGATTGCACTTGTAGTGTAAATCTACCCCTATGCCAGCAAAGCATTTAAGCAGAGTAATGTAAACATATGCCTATATTTTGTTAGCAGTAGAATTGAGTCAACATATATCTGCATGAAGTCGGGCCTCAAAAGAGTGAATCAGGGCCTAAATCAGCATTGTAATTGAACCGAAATAATCTAAGCCTTATCTAAATGCACACAGCTTCAACCTGTCACTTCAAATGAAAATTATATACTTAAACTACAATCTTGCTGTTCTCTTAGTCATCGAAAGAGATTAGACCAAACATAAAAAGACATTGTGTTTGCTGATCAGCTGGCTGAAGAGGAGGTGGGGTTCACAGAGCAGGATAGGCTTGAACCAAGGGGTATTGGTGCCTTCCAAACAAGACTCATGCTCCAAACTCAGCTCCCCTAACACCCCCATCTACACTGTTCCTTGGTCCTTCCTTTCCTAAGGGAAACTGGCAGTTTGAGACACCGACTGCATTGGTGGCTCTATACTGTCATCTCCCCTGACAAGTACCCTTGGCTGGACGTGGCCTCCCTAAGTGACAGTTAATATTTCCGCATAGGATCTTTTTCAAGCATAAGGCAGGAATAGATAAGGTCAGACTGTGAACACCCATCAAAAGATGCCATTGTTTTGTTTGGATTTAGATTTGCTGCATTTTGTTTTGTAGTGCTATGAAAGATGTGAATAGGAGCTCTGTCTCTAGGTTTCTCTGAACGCATGTGCTGATAAGACAGCTGAGAGGGAAGGCAGAGAAGCACTTGCAGCTCAAGAGTGTAAGTGATTTACAGACTGTGTACCTGATGTAGGAATGGGATGTTTGAACAGCTTTATTACCTGACTGCAGTGGAAGTTTCAAAGCTATTCATTGTAATGCAGAATCAAATAAAATCTGCCAGTAGAAGTTCTCAAGATTTTTCTGCAGTGAATGTACACAGATTCATCTCAGTCAGGAGGAGGACTTTTGTTAACAAAAGAGCATGATCCCTTAAATGGGCATAGTTTATGCTAAAAAGTCATTAATAGCAGTGGACATTAATCTAATACAAGGAAAAGTTATTTCCTGCTACTTGTGTAGCAGTAAAATGCTTTCTGCCCTCAGATTTACAGCATTATAAATCTCCTGATTCAAACCCATCTCTCTGGCAGACAGCACATACTCTGTTGGCAAACCAGGCACACCAGGTACCTCACTACACACAAAGCTTTATCTCCATAACATTCCCCTGGTAGGGGGGAAGGTGGGAATAGTGCTTACTTAATTATATCAAAATACATCGAGTTCTGCAATAACTCCTATGTGATCTGCTTAGGTGATCCTACTCTGGCAGAGGGGTTTGACTCGATGCTCTTCAGGGGTCCTTTCCAATCCTCACCCCCCTCTGATTCTGTGAACTTGTGCAAACAAGGCTTAGCTGCATGTCAACATGGGCAGCTAACAAAATAACTAGGAAGCCACCGTTTTGTACTGTTCCCCACAGCTGACTCCTGTACCAGTCAATGCTCTGAGGTTGTGTCTCAGAGCACGAAAGGGGTTTTCCTGCTGACCTGCCCCCACCCTGTGTCCTGTGTTGCCTCCTTCGTATGCCCTACCTGATTCTCTGCTGTGCATAAATGAATCAGCAGGCAAGGTATAAGCTGTAAGTAAACTTGCTAACATTTCGTTCATCTAGATGTGTTTGCTTAACCACTGCCTAATGAGCAAAGGAAGCTGAATTTGCCTGTCTTCATCTACCATTTCCATTCACTTCTGCAGCACACCAGTGGGTACAGATGCTCTTGGGGGCAGCTGTGTGTGGTGGCATGTGCGGAGGCTCAGGGATGGGGTCAGGGAATGAGGAAGGAAAATGCTTCCTTCCTTGGCAAGGTTGAGTTCAGCACTAGAGCAAAAAAAAAAAACTACCACCAGTCTAATGCTGACAACCTGAAACAAAAAGTATTTAGGTGCATTTTAAAGAAAGTCTACAGAAAGCAATACTCCTATTCAAAATATGCCTGCACACTGCTGATATGATTCTGTTACAGTCATTCAGATGCTTTGTATTCTTCCCAGCAGACCGTGTCTGGCTAGCGAAACTCAGTTGTAGCATGCTGCATCCCAACAACCCACTGTGGTGGGCTAAGAAATTACCCCTCAAATAAAATTGAAATCACCAGACTAGGTCTTGCAATGACAGGACGAGGGGCAATGGATTTAAACTGGATGATAGGAAGAAGTTCTTTCCAGTGAGAGTGATGAGGCACTGGCACAGGTTGCCCAGGGATGTTGTGGCTGCTCCATCCCTAGAGGTGTTCAAGGCCAGGTTGGAGGAGGCCTTGAGTGAGCTGTACTAGTGGGAGGTGTCCCTGCCTATGGCAGGGGGTTGGAACTAGATGATCCTTGAGGTTCCTTCCAGCCTTACCATTCTATGATCTTTGAGATCCCTTCCAACCATACCATTCTATGATTCTATGATTCTATGACTAGCTCAGAAAGTTCAGAAGTAAGATAAAGCTGTGTTTTACAGCAAGTTAAATTTACAAGCATATATACAAAATATGTTGACATGTATTTACAATTATATACAATTATTTACAATTTAGAAATAATACTGAAATCCAATCCTCCCCTCTGGACAAAGAAAGCCCAGAAGGGGCCAATACCAACTTCTTCTCTCCCCCTCACCCCTGAGATAGAAAACCAGCAAGGCCTCATGTGTTATCAGTTCAGTCAAGATTAGTATTCAGCCATGCACACAGGAGCAGTGGAGGAGGTGGAAAGCAGGAGGCAAAAGGAACAGAGAGAAATTGTTCATGCATTGCCATTTTTTCCCTCTTAGCAAACAAATCAATGATATGGAATTTATCATTATTATTCTTTTACATCCAATGCTCTGCTGTATTTGTATTCTGCACTGAACTTTTGGGAAAGTCCCAGTTTCTCTTATTGGACTTTTCCAATAAGCTTTAAACTACTACAGCCACCAATGAGACAGTCATGCAGAACACTGACAAATAGTTTCCCCCATGGAGGTAAAAATTTCCCATAGCCATTCACGCCCTAGCTTTATGTACATGAATAATCAGTAAAAGGACATTAAAAAGTTAGGGGGTTGCTGTGCTGGTTTGAGGCTAATTGGAATATTTTAATAGAGAAAATTACACTATAGACTGTGAAAAGGAAACAATGGTGATGGCTGCTTCATTCATAGGCTTGATGAGGTGTTTAAGAGAAGAAACCAAAACGTAGATAAATCAGTCTGTAGGGCCACAGCGTCTTGGTCTAGCAGCTTCTTACTCTTTCTCCTCTCTGCTGAGTAATCTCACTAATCACTTTTCTTCTAATCCCCTTGGCCGATCCTCCAAACTCACCTTGCATGTAAGACAAACCTTGGGGTAAGGTATAGGGGTGGGGAGAAGGTGTAAGAGTGGCTGGGAGCCCCTCCTGGGGTCTCTGATTTCTGGGAGGGGAGTTGTGTTGCTGTATTACCTTTAACTTGTCTATTTCTGTAACTATTCCTGTCTATTGTGTATATCTCTGCTTGTACATTGTGCTGAGCTGTAAATAGAGCTTCAGTCCTTAACTTCCAGCCGGCTGAGTTCTAGTCTGGGTGATTTTACAAATTGTGGGGGGTGGGGAACTCCCAAACCATCACAGCTGCTTAAATAAACCAACTGAACTTTGAAAGTTTCTTTAATTGATCTTCACCATTACAAAGTTCTTAATAGTAGTTTTCTTTATGCATGCCTAATACCAGCTTATACCCTTTGCTTGTAACAAAGCATGCCAGTAATAGGTGAGTAAAATTTTATTCAGAGGTACAAAGTAAAGTCTTCTGATTTTCTTTACATTGCTCATGATTTTTTACTAGATAAGCCAGACTCTTATAGTCTAATTATTTCTGGAAGAAGCTACAAACAGGCCTTGCAAACTGAGAAGAACTTCAGTGAGTTGAGGAGTGTCTTCACCTCCTACTGCAAATTTATTTCTTATCCAATTCCAACAGAACTAATTCAATGCAAGAGCGGAGACGTATGGGCTGCGTCCTTTCATTTCATTCTGTGTGAAGCTTCCAATCTGTCAGCATCTTTTTGTCATACTGGTCGTTATTACTTCCACTTTTAATCATTAATGGAGCCTGGAGCAATCCATCTGCTGAGAAGAGCTGATGCAGCCTCCAAAGTATAGGATCAGAAACGTACCCATAGCAACAGTCTAGTTTGCTTCTGGATGGGTGCTGCCTATGCCTGCTGGAGTATACCTACAGCCCCAGTCACGGCTGGCACCTGCAGGAAGCAATCCGAATGTGCCTGGATTAGCTTGATTCCTGACTTGTGAGCAATGCAAAAATCTTTTGTTTCTACTAAGCTGTCTGAATAGCTAACCATCCAAGCTGTAAGAGTGTTTTGCCTTATTTCTTGCTATCCTTTTGTTGGCTAAAGTTTTTACTCCTCCCAGAGGGTTTGCTTTGTCCCTCTGTCAGCAGACAGACTGACATTGAACTGTCTTTTCAATTTCTTCTCACTAAGCTTCCCAAAAAAAAAAAAAAATCCCAGTCATTTTAAATTGTGAGCAGTGAAGACAAGGACCTCACATCTTCTGCATCAGCACAGTGCACAAGGTTGCCAGATGCTGACTGTGGGCATGGGAGATATCGTTGCTGCTGCTACTGCTGCAAGAACTTATTAGCTGTAACCTTCATTAACACAGTGGTGTGCTTCTCCCAGGCTCTTTCCAACTTGCCCAGGTTTCTTGCTGAAAATACTGAAGCTCTGCCTCTGCCACAGGCACAAGGTAAACCCTGGCCCCATATGGATCAGCCCTTCATGCCCTCTGAGGATGGACCTGGCCCTTCCAGTCACGGAGCTGTGGATTTCAGCTGCCAGCCATCTGCATCTCTGCTGGCTTCACGGCTGGCCAGGGCTCAAAGGTTTGGCCTACAAAGGTGACCTACATAGAGCAGCCAGCTCAATCCTCAATGCCCCCCTTGCTAGCCTGAGCGATCTGAGCTGATTACAACCCCCATTTGCCAGGCTGTTTCCCAAGGTCTAGGTCATGTTAACTCTTCCCATCACTTCCACATCCCTCCTCAACTGTAAGACCAGTGTCCAACAGAGCAACCCTGGTAAAAAGTGCACTACTGGTGCTCTCAGGAGCCACTGGGCTTTCCCACATCCCTTCTGCTACAGCATCTCTAGGCTGGGCTTCAAACTGTTTAGGCTCTAACTAAAACACATGTCTTATTTAAATAAATAGCAGGGGTTGTGAAATGACAAAGCCATCAGAAAAGATATAGTTCAGCCTTCTCTTCACTACCTGTGGAGTTTCAGATCTCTGGAGATCACCATGGAGAGGAGACTGGAGGGGTGAGGCAACTGAGGTTCATCACATCTGCCTCAGGAACCAGGACCAGAAATGTCCTGTCCCACAGCAGGCACTGGCTCCTGCCTTACAACAGTGATGATAATCAAATCACATGCTCCAGGGCTCTGGCCTGCAGGAACAAGGAAAGTAGAGGGGGAGTGGCCCCTTCCCACTGTGCAGTTAACTGGAAGTATGCAGAGGATTTGAATTTGTGCCTCTGCCTTGTCCACATTTTGAAGAAAAAGACAGAACATTCACAAGTGGGTGCAGGACCCTGGGCCCCAACAGCTGCAAAGCCAAAAAAGCCTGTCCCCAACTTGTATGACCTCATTTCTCTTCAGGAAAGGGTTTCTGCCCCTAGCCCAAGGAACTGACTTGGGGGCAGGGAACGGTGGGTCACACACAAGGGGTTCGTATTCATCCCACAGGAGGGCTTATGGCTTGGCCACCTGCCTTCTGGCCCCATCCTCAGTGAGGCCATCCTGAGCCTCTAGTTATTTCTCCTCTAGCAAGAGAAACATAAAGAAAACTTACAGAGCACATCCACTTTGGGGGAAAATTCAGAGCCTTGCAGGAAGGCAACGTGCATGGATTGGATGCCTAACATCTGTTTTTCTTCTGCTTTCCTAGCACCATGTTGCTTTCTAAGTGTCAGTAGTGAGGCAGTCATGATGTGGTGGCCAGGAGTCACCATGGAGCTGTACAGGTCAGGGTGATGGAGGTCAACTGTTGAAATGCATGTCGTAGACTCAGCACAAGGTGGCAGGTGCCTGGACCTCCTTGTTGGCTGGAGAGCATCTGCAGTGCTCCCATGGGGATGTCTTACAGATGAGGTGAGCCAAGGCAGAGCTTCTTCTTTCCTCCTGAAGGAACATCACCACCCAGACCAGGATGTAGTCCCCAGGGGATAATGATTGAAAATCTGGCTTAATAAAATTTCCACTCCTTCCCTTCCAGCCTTATCTGCCTGCAAATGTTTCCTCAGTGCTGACTGATCAGAGCACTGTTACCTGGCACATAGCCTGAGATGAAGTTTTTGATGGAATTTGATTGGAGTGGCAGAAAACCATTCACTCAGTTTTGGCTCTGACAAATGGATCCCTCTGAGCTGCTAGGTTTAATACTTTTTTTTTTCAAAAATTTATTATCAACAGTTTCATATTCTGGGCTACTGAGAGAGCAAAAGCCAAAGGGAAGGTATCCAAATAGCCTATCCTTTGATCTGGCTGAAAGCAAGGGCTGTCAACAAGAATGTTTCAAGTCATTTGGGTTAAAATTAAGTACACCAAAGCTTCCAAATCAAAAATGAAACAAATAAAACCCCACCAAAAAAAAAAAACAACTTTTTTTTTTTTAAATTATGGCACGGGTTTGGGGGTTGGAACTAGATGATCTTTGAGGTCCCTTCCAACCTTACCATTCTATGATTCTATGAATTTTTAAAAAGCACTGTATTCTCCTTTTGCCTCTTCTCTGCATTTTAAAGAAACACCAGAATTTCTCAGAGGGAAAATAGTTCCTAGAACACTTCCAGTGCATTTCTGGAAAGCTTGTAGGATACTTTTCCCCAAAGTATCAGCAAAGGAGAGATTCAGAGTCAGCTACCCAGATTTAACAGTGACCATCTAGTCCAGGAGCCAGCTCTGGATGGAGAGTGAGGATCAGGCCAAAGGATGTCACCCTGTGTGGCAGCATATGCCTGCAGGAGGGATGCACCCACCTGAGCAGATGCACTGTCAGGAGCAATGGGAGGTAAGATGGATCTATATATTTTATGGGCAATTGCCCACTCCTGTGTAGTGCCAGCAAAGGCATATAATGGTTTAGACAATTTAGACAATTAGACAATTAAATTTCCTTGATATATCAGGTGCTTTGTTAAATGATGAGTCCCCTAGCTTTGACTCAAAGCCATTATGAAGGGCAGCCTCATTTCATCAGCTTCCATGACACCACACCTGCCAGCAGGGTTGCACCAATGCGACAGAAATGAAACCAAGCCCAGTCTAAGTCTTCGGAGTTTTCACCAGATTTTCAGCTAGCACTGAAAGTAAGAGAGCTGCATCGATACAGAATCCAGGAAGCATATGGACCAGATGATCCATTTTCTTGCATGTGGGCTGGAAAGCATCTGCCTCTTCTCAGTCTGGTTTCTGCAGGAGGGATGAGGTTGTAAAGGAAGTTGGAGTGAGGTGGGGGTTGGTCTCTATTCCCTAGCATCAGGTGATAGGAAGAGAGGCAACGGCCTGGAATTGTGCCAGTGGAGGTTTAGGTTGGATGTTAAGAAAACTTTCTTTCCTGTAAGAGTGATCAGGAACAGGCTGCCCAGGAAGGTGGTGGAGTTACTGTCCCTGGAGGTGTTGAAGAAACATGTGAACATGGCACTCTGGGACCCGTTTTAATGGCCATGGTGGTGTTAGGTTGATGGTTGGACTTGATGACCTTAGAGGTCTTTTCCAACCAAAACCATTCTATGATTCTACAATTACATTTGCATTGCAGTTGATACAGGCTGTGGCACAGGCCTGTACCCATGAATTTTAAAGAAGCATTTGGGTCACTACAACACCAGCAGGAATGGCTCTTGCACTGTTTTTTCCCCTGGAGCAGAAGGCTCTGAATCTCCTTGAACACAACAAGCTAATCTGCTGTCAGGCATGGTGTTGGCATCATGTGGGACACAAGGCAAATCCAATGCAATTTTATCCTCAAAGAGATTGAAAATTCAAAAAGGTTCTCCTAAAATCTAAACAGAAATGAAAGAATTTTTAACATCATTCCTCTGAAGTGCTTCTGCTTGGTTTCAAGATTAATTACAGGAAGTGTTTTTCACAGAAGAAAGTATTCAGTGAAATTTTGTTTCATTCAGTGAGCAGGCTGGACAGGCTGGAGAGGTGGGCCCAGGCCAACCTCATGAAATTCAACAAGGCCAAGTGTAAGGTCCTGCACCTGGGTAGGCACAAATACAGGTTGGGTGGTGAATGGCTGGAGAGCAGCCCTGAGGAAAAGGACCTTGGAGTCTGGGTTGATGAAAAGCTCAACATGAGCCTGCAGTGTGCACATGCAGCCCAGACAGCAACCGAGTCCTAGGCTGCATCAAGAGCAGTGTGGCCAGCAGGGCAAGGGAGGGGATTCTGTCCCTTTGCTCTGCTCTCGTCAGACCCCACCTGGAGTACTGTGTGCAGTTCTGGAGCCCTCAGCACAGGAAGGACATGGAAGTGTTGGAGCGGGTCCAGAGGAGGCCACGAAGATGATCAGAGGGCTGGAGCAGCTCTGCTATGAGGACAGGCTGAGAGAGTTGGGGCTCTTCAGCCTGGAGAAGAGAAGGCTTCGAGGGGACCTGATAGTAGCCTTCCAGTATCTGAAGGGGGCCTACAGGAAGGCTGGGGAGGGACTATTGACAAGGTCTTGTAATGACAGGACAAGGGGCAATGGGTTTAAACTGGCAGAGGGGAGATTTAGACTGGATGTTAGGAGGAAGTTCTTTACAGTAAGGGTGGTGAGGCACTGGAACAGGTTGCCTAGGGAAGTTGTGGCTGCTCCCTCACTGGAGGTGTTGAAGGCCAGGTTGGATGAGGCCTTGAGTAGCCTGTACTAGCGGGAGGTGTCCCTGCCTATGGCAGGGTTTTGGAACTAGATGATCCTCGCATCACTTCCAACCTTACCATTCTATGATTCTATGAAAAAACTCTGATCCTTGTCCTCTTCCCTGCCAGCAGCCATGAAGCTTTAGTCTCTCCATACACACAACCTGTATCATTAGCTTTATTCCTCTTCCACTTTGCACCATCAAAGGTGAAGTTAAAGATGAGGACATCGCCTGCTTTCCTGTTTCCCTTGCCTGCCCCAGAATGTCTTGCATTAGGCAGCAGCTGCCAGAGAATGATGGTCAGCCATAAAATCAAGATAGGGCAAAGGCTCAGGGCAGCACCAACAAGTTACGGGATCAGAGTGCAGTAATAGGCACCAGATCAACAGCTTCAGAGATAATTTCTCTTTAGGTAATGGTGCCATGACAAACACAGATCAGTATCCTGCAGGCTGAAATGACAATAAACCCAGTAACTCAGCAGTGCTGGGCTATATTTTGCATCCAAGAGGACAAAGATTTACCTGAAGATATTGGGTAGGCAGCAGGCAGGCATCAAGGCAGGGCAGGTCTCCTAGATGAGCTGCTCAGAGCAGCTGACAGGCTCAGGGAATCCCAAAATGCCTACCTGACAGCCCTCTTGCACAGCTGAGCTCCAGAAGCACCACAGGGCTGTGTTTGGCTGCTGTCATGCCCCAGTCTTCCCCTCACTGTCCTGGCCACACAGGAGGCTCAAAATCCCCCATCCCCAAAATCACATACACACCTCTTTTGGGATTAGAAGCTCCCTTTTCAGCAGTGTTCCACCACAGAGGGTGTCCCCGAGCCCCTGGAGAAAGAAAGAAAATAATAGTGTCTTTCAGCAAACCTTCAGGCAAAATTTGAGGAGGTCATTGAGCTTTGTTTCTATGACTTTTTTTTTTTTTTTCATTGAACTTCTTTAGAGGACAGGACTTGTACAAAGGAGTTAGTCCTACTCATGAAAAGAATTTCCAGAGTCATTGTTTTTGTCCATAAAAGGCAGCTGGTTTTTGTTGGGTTTTTTTCCTGCAATCAAGCCATGTAGGGAAAGAAAAGGCTCTCCCTGCTCCCATGGGTAAACTGTATGCAGACAATTCTTCTACTGGCCTCTTGCCCTCTGATGCCCTGACATCTTCAACTGCAACCTAACTGGCAAGCCAGTAGGATGGGATTTTCCACCAGCCCTATTTGAGATTTAGGCAGCGTTGCGTGAAAGCAAGCAGTTACAAGCCCCTGTTGCCACCCTGCAAGAGCTATTTGCTTGGGAAAGACATAATCAAACATAAGAGACAAGTCCCTGTTGAAGAAGGAAGCCACTTGTCTGTTACATCATCTCTTGATGCTGTGCTGCACCAGCAGCATCTCCCAGGCTGCTCCCTTCCAGCCACACATCTGCAACAGTGCCTAATGTCAACAGCTGCTGAGCAAGCTGGCTTCCTTTGCATTACACCACATGATTCCTTGATTCCTCAGAAAAAAATACAGAAAGATAAGAGTAAAACCTTGGGTTTTAGCAGGTACCATTGGCTCAGCACTCTCAGCACAGGAAGGACAGGGATGTGCTGGCTAGAGTCTACAGAAATGATCAGAGGGCTGGAGCACCTCTCCCACGAAGACAGGCTGGGAGAGTTGTGGTTGTTCAGCCTGGAAAAAAGAAGGGTCCAGGAAGACCTTATGACTACATTTCAATATCTGAAGGAGACCTACAAGGAGGCTGAGGGAGGACTGTTTAGAAGGGCTTGTAGTGATAGGATGAGGGGCAATGGTTTTAAACTAGAGCAGGACAGATTTAGTTTGGACATAAAGAAGTTCTTCACAATGAGGATAATGAAATGCTGGAATGGGTTTCCCAAGAATATAGTGGAGGCCTCATCCCCAGAGACATTCACAGTCAGACTTGATGGGGTCCTGTGCAGCCTCATCTAGTTAAAGCTGTACCTGCTCACTGCATGGGAGTTGGACAAGATGACCTTTGGGGGTGTCTTCCAACCTAAAGCATTCTATGATTCTGTGACTTTGTGAAGTGAGCAGAAGATGGCTTTACTCACTCACAGAGGCACTCACTGTTACAGCAAAGGAGTCTGAGAAAGGGACATGGCAGCTATTGCCCCTAAAACTGCATCTCCCTCTTCTGGGGCAGGACCTGCTGCCCAGGTGTCGCCCCACTGAATGACAGCACCAGGCAAAGGAGAAGCAGTTGCTGAGTTTCTGCCATGGGCTTTGCATCTAATTTGGAAATGGAACATGCAGCCAGACAGACCAACCTTTAGAAGTCTCTGACCTTCTTCTGTGGCACGTCAATAAGCCCTGGTGCCAGCTTCTAGGTCTGGGATGTACTCCATGGTGAGCCTGTCAGAAACCCAAAGACACTTCAGCACCTCCCAGGGGATTATCTCAGAGCACATTTCTGAGTCCCACTTGCTGATGCTGACAGGGATCAAGTGTCTGCCAGGCTCTCATGATGTTTGAATAGCAGCACACGGGACTTCAATATGCACCCTTAAGACATCACACACCAAAATACCTCTGTTTTCAGCATGAGTCACTGGAGAGAAGATGTTGATGCTAAGGTTAGGAATAGTAACAGTCAGACAAAGATCACCACAGGTTAGAAATGTACTGCTGAGTATAAGAGTGGGTAATACTTTGCTAAGGATTTGTAGCACTGGTTGAATTCTCTCTCTTCAGCTACCTCTAATACACCACAGGCATCCCTAGGAGCACATTTCTACTGGTGAAATCAATTTTCCCAGTTCCCTGAGGGAAGTTCCCAGTTTCCTTGCAAAGTCCTGTGAAGCCTTGGCTGTGTCACTGGAAGGAAAACCATTCAGCAATGTGAAGGGGAGCTGTCACAACCTGGCTCTTCAGGTGAGAGATGTTTCTAAAACCTGCAGCAGTGCTGTTCCTCAGCATGCCAGGCAGCCCCATCAGTGTGTGCAGTATAGGATGTCATACAGCCATACTCTCTCCTTGCTTTGTTTTTCATGTGGTTCCTCATGAGACATAAGGGAACAGTGCACAGTGTGCATCTGTTGAAGAGACACTAATTCCCCTTCTTCTGCAGTAAGCTCCTTCTCCAGCTTTATGTTTTCTCTATTCCCAAGCACAAAACAACTTTCAATAGCCACAATTTCTGGGAATTCCAAATTTGGAAATCTGGACATTTTGCTGGGCCACCCCAAACCAAGGTCCTGATGTCTCATCTTGTAAACTGGACAGTGCAAGACTTGATATTTTGGCTGATCTCTTGGTGTGAATTGATCCTTTCTGATCGGGGTTCAAACATGACGCAGTACCTGCCCCACAGGAGGTGCCGCCGCAGTGCTTTGCGATGTTCCTTAGTATTCCCTTCGCTTCTGAAAATAGCTCCTTACTGCATCTGCTCCTCACATGTCTCTTTGCCCCTGCTGCATCACGTTACAGCTCCCCGTGGCTGCAGAGTGCTCACAAGCCCTTCTCCTGTGCCAGTCCTAGGAGGACAGGCTCCTAGCTTGTGGCAGAATTTGCCCCCCAAAGCACATAACGCTGATACTATATACTGCCAAATTTTATCTCACTTCTGCCTCTCTCTGGGCCACTGTCCTGTCCTCCTCCCCACTGGCAATGCTCTCCAACTCCTCACCAGTGCTAGCCTTCATCAGCACACATCTACTGTGCTGGGGTCACTGACTAAACACAGTCTCTAGGACCCATCTTTGGAGGCCTTTGCTACAGGCGGCTGCCCCGCTCCTCCTTCCCCACCGCCCTCCATTCTCCCAGTGCTGGGCATCAGGTGGAGCCATCATCTTCACCTTCAGCGACAGGCAATACATAATAACCCCACTCCACTATGGCTGGCATGGCTGGGTGGCCTCCCATCCAGATTTCATCCACCTGAGCCCCTGAGGTCCAGCTTTCTCCAGCTCCTGCATCTGTTCACAATGGGCCACAGCAGCAGCTGCCCTGAAACCAGTGAGATGTTGGCCAGACGCTGAATATAATTTTTTTTTACGGCCTCCAGCTTTCATCAAAATCTGATTAGGAGCACACGGATGCCAGTAACAGACCCATTTAGTTGGATGTAGCCAGTATTAGTGCAGCATGCTACATCATTAAAATCCAGCAATGCTATAACCCTTATGGAAAAGTACTGGAGCACACAGAAAACCAAAACTCTTCTAACACACTGTGCCTCGGTTCTTGACGGCTGGGACTGCCTTGCTTAGTCCCCATCTAGAATACTGCATCCAGTTCTGGGCTCCCTGGTTGAAGAGGGACAGGGATCTACTGGAGAGAGTCCAACAGATGCTACAAGGATGCCTAAGGGACTGGAGCACTGCCTATGAGGAAAGGCTGAGAGACCTGGGGCTTTCTAGTCTAGAGAGGAGAAGTCTGAGGAGGGATCTAATAAATGTATATAAATATCTGAGGCATGGGTGTCAAGGAGGAAGGGACAGCCTCTTCTCACTTGTATCTGGTGACAGGGCGAGGGGCAATGGATGTAAACTACAGTACAGGAAGTTCCACCTCAACATGAGGAAGAACTTCTTTACTGTAAGGAGCACAGAGTGCTGGAACAAGCTCCCCAGAGACGTTGTGGAGTCTCCTTCTCTGGAGACTTTCAAGACACACCTGGATGCATTCCTATGTGTCCTGCACCAGATTGTATGCTCCTGCTTTGGCAGGGGGGTTGGACTTGATGATCTCCAGACCCCTAACATCCTGCGATCCTGTAATTGCTCACGTGCAACCAAAAGATGTTTCCTAGCCCAAATGGGATTTTTGCCTCCATTTTCTTTTTTACTTTTGTGCTTTTCCTTCCTTCCTTCCACCCCAGAGTGGGTAGCAAAAACCACTGAATTAGTGCCAAGCTTTCACATCTGAGATGCTGTTGCTAAGTTAGCTGTAAAGTGCTTCGCTATTTAAGGAGCCCATGAGAAGAACCCACCAACAACCCAGCCCTTTCCAGCTGCCACCCCAGACCCCATACACAGCTTTTTAACATGCTCTTGCCTGTGTCCAGCATATCAGCTGGAGCTGCTGTTTGGGGGATTATCAGCTTGCTGGCCAGGGGGATGCTGGAAGTGGATGAATCTGGTTTATTTCTTTGGATCTTATTGCAGAGGTGATTAATCAAGTCAGCTTAAACTACCTGGTGTTGCTGACCAGAGCGATCTGCAGCTGTTCACAGTAGCAATAGGACAGTTTTCACTCTAACTCCAAAAGCAGTGGGCTTAGCAGCTGCCAGTACACAATGCCCATGGTGGAAAGAAGGCTTCCTTGGGCTGCTCTCCAGCCATCTGATGGGACCCAGGAGGTTGACCCTCCCCTGGGCTCCCCTTCTGCTGCACCAAGGTGGGGACAGTATGACTGGAGAGTGCATGAGGACTTCCCAGATTGTTTGTTGAGCATGTCAAGCCTTCTGAAGTTGTCAAAAGCAGCTCTTATCTTTTTTAACACTGATACTGTCCCAATAAACAGAAGACTGTTAACAAGTTTGGACGAGGCCTTGAGTAACCTGTACTAGTGGGAGGTGTCCCTGCCTATGGCAGGGAGTTGGAACTAGATGATCCTTGAGGTCCCTTCCAACCTTACCATTCTATGATTCTAAGTCTTATTATTTGGAAGGCAGGTTGAACAGAGATGGTGGCTGGAAAGGTGACCAGGAACACTCATGGAATGCTAGTGCTGTACTGGCAAAACTATTGAATGGTTTCATTTCTCTCCAACAAACATCCTTTAGAGTCTTCTTAGAAGAAAACCTCTTACACAACTGCCTGGCTCAGAAGTGCTTTGATGCAAGAGACAGCATGGCCCAGGTTGCCTTTTACTAGCAACAGAAATGAAGCTCCTAATATTTTCCTAGAAAACAAACCATTGACTTGCCCTCCTTAGCTGCTTTGTGATGGTAATTGTGGTTGCTTCTTTTTTACACTTCAGCAGTCTGTTAAACTTAACAATGGTTTCAACGTGCAAACAGCCACCAATCTATGACGCAGCTTGAAGCCTTTATAATTTTAGCTTGCTGCAGTATAATAGAAGTTTCTAGCACCAGTCATCCAAGGAAAATCATAGAATCATAGAATGGCAAGGTTGGAAGGGACCTCAAGGATCATCTAGTTCCAACCCCCTGCCACAGGCAGGGACACCTCCCACTAGTACAGGTTACTCAAGGCCTTATCCAAAATACTCTATATGCCCAAGTATCACAAAAAGCAGCACGGTGGTTTGTGTTTAACTGGGGTACAGTGGAATGATTTTGCATGCACAGTTTCCTGAAGGCTGTGAAACGCCAGGTACTGGGTACATCCTGTTAACCAACTGCAGCTGCTTTCTCCCAGTAACATATAAAAGATGTAAAAATGCAGACAGGATACTTTCAAATGCGTTTAACTCAATTGCTCACAAATACTTGTGGCACTGATTTTCATTCAGCTGTAGTTAGAAAAGACTTAATTCTTTGCCTAGTCACACTAAATTACTGCAGAAAGTATTAAGCTTATGTAAGCAGAATTAACATTATGGCTAAAATCGCCGAGCAGCAGGCAGCTTTCTGTTTATCCTTTGCATACTCACAACCTTCTCATCTGGCAGAAAAGATGATCAACACACACTAAAGTGCATCATCCCAAGGAACATATCAAAAATGCTGTGTTGTGAGTATGACCATCCACTATCCCCTTTGCTTTTTCACTACACACTGAGCACAACCAGCTCAGTCACTAGCTGAGGATCGGGGAAGTGAGTCCGTCCTGTGCAGGAGGCTTAGCACTCCTCACATGCCCTGACCAGCTTTCCAGATTACGCCCTCTCAAGAAGACTGTTACCATATTCCTCCATTAATAAGCAGTACCTGAATATGTAACGTGTGGTGCTTCAAGGCCAAAGCCTGTCCTGTACTGAGTATGCTCAGGCTGTTCATTTTGTACATCACCATGGAAGGGAGCAGAGCCTATTACTGTTTACCAGCTGCATGAAACTGAAGCAACCTGTGGATACGTTGAGGCTGCCAGGAGCACACCAGCTATTGCACAATGCTTGGTCACCGATTTGGATTCACCACATTTCCACAGTGATTAACAGTTCTGTTTCATTATGCCTGCTATACTCCCAAAAGTCTAATCTTTTGCTCAAAACTACTGCAGCAAGGACTGGCACCCCAATTCAGCTGCTGACAAGACAGGGGATATTTTACCCAGGAAGAATAATCATCTGCAGGAACAAAAGAAATGGTTATATAAGTGGCTCACCTAACCTGGTGCTCAGCCTTTGAAAGTAACATCTTCATTGATGATCTGGACGAGGGCATCAAGTCAGTCGCCAGCAAATTTGCAGCTGACACCAAGCTGGGGGCTGATGTTGCTGGGTTGGAGGGCAGAAGGGCTCTGCAGNGAATAGTGTGGCCAGCAGGAGCAGGGAGGTCATTCTCCCCCTGTACTCTGCACTGGTTAGGCCACACCTTGAGTACTGTGTCCAGTTCTGGGCCCCTCAATTTAAGAAGGACATTGCCCAATACTTTCTTGGGATTGTTGACATTGTCAGTCTGCATAACATCTGGGGCAACAAATTCCCCAAGTTTCTGGCCCACCACATAAAAAGATACTCTTATCTCTTTTGAGCTGACCTACTAGTTTCACTCTGTATGTTAACTGTGTCAAGTGGATGGAGCCAGACTCTTCTCAGTGATGTCCAATGATAGGACAAGGGGCAGTGAGTGTAAGCTGGAGCACAGGAGGTTCCACATGAACATAAGGAAAAGCTGTCGCCGTGAGGGTGACAGAACACTGGAACAGGCTGCCTGGAGAGGTTGTGGAGTCTCCTTCTCTGAAGACATTCAAAACCTTCCTCGATGCAGCTCCAGGAAGACCTTGTAACTACATTTCAGTATTTGAAGGGGACCTACAGGAAGGTTGAGGAAGGACTGTTTGGAAGGGCTTGCAGTGATAGGATGAGGGGCAATGGTTTTAAACTGGAGCAGGGGAGATCTAGGTTAGACATAATGAGGAAGTTCTTCACAATGAGAGTGAAAAAATACTGGACAGGTTGCCCAGAGAGGTGGTTGAGGTCCTGTCCCTGCAGGCATTCAAGAGCAGACTTGATGTGCCCCTGGGTAGCTGGATCTAGTTGGAAGTGTCCCTGCTCACTGCAGGTGGGTAGGACAAGATGATCTTTGAAGGTCCCTCCCAACCCAATGCAATCTGTGAATCTGTGTTAATTTTCTCTTCCCCCCTGGCCCAGTGAACTTGGCTTTACCACTGAAGGCTGATAAAGCTTTAGTAGAAGCAGCATTTGGGACCTCTTCTTCCTTCAGTGAAGGTTGTGTATCCTTGTGGTTGGGTTCTTATACACAATACCAGAAACACCAGCAGGAACTTAAGGTCTTCACATAGCCTAGAACCATAATGCTGTAGAAACTTTAACTTTACAGAATCACAGAATTAACCAAGAGGGAAAAGACTGAGATAATTGAGTCCAACCAATCACCTAACACCTTCTAATTAACTAAACCATGGCACAAGTGCCTCATCCATCCTCCTCTGAAACATCTCCAGGGATGGTGACTCCACCACCTCCCCGGGCAGCCCACTCCAATGGGCAATCAGTCTTTCTGTGAAAAGCTTCTTCCCAACATCCAGACTAAACCTGCTGTGGCCTAGTCTGAGACTGTGTCCTCTTGTCCTGTCGCTGGTTGCCTGGGAGAAGAAATCAACCCAGATCTTATCACAGCTTGCTGACAAAGAACAGATATGACAGAAAATGTGTTTATTTAAATAGCTGTACAACAGAAGTCTCAATCAT
This sequence comes from Eubucco bourcierii, assembly GCA_013396675.1. Classification (NCBI taxonomy): domain Eukaryota; kingdom Metazoa; phylum Chordata; class Aves; order Piciformes; family Ramphastidae; genus Eubucco; species Eubucco bourcierii. The sequence continues at coordinate 365,015 of VWZE01023743.1, forward strand.
TTTGAAAACCCAGCTGAGAGAGAAGTGACTCACATATCTTGCATCTGGACAGAAGCCTCTTTGCAGTTTTCAGTGCTGAATTTCTTTTTCTCTGAATACATTGCTTGTGTGAGTGCAGTGACCTGTTGAGTGGCAGTAATGTGTTTAGCCATATATAAGCATGGAGGAAGACATGGTTCCAGCCCTGAGGAGTTTACAATCTAAAATGTGACATGGACAATACTATTCTGACATATAACAATCAACTGAAATATCACATCAGGTATAAGAAGAATTTTTTTTTTTTTTAATTCACAAGCAATTGTAATACCAAATATATATATAAAGGCCACAGGTAGGACAGAGCAGTGTCTTTGTTCTGCTCTGTATTCATATGTTCCTAAGTCTGTAGGCATAAAAGATAGTGAAGGTTTGCTTAAGAGAGTGATTCTGTTTTATTTGATGGGGGTTCTCCAGTTTATGTTTCCTGAACAAAAAATAAGAACATTAGGTTAGAATTTAGCACTCCTCCTGTGATTTTACATGTCTGAACACTAGAAAACACAGGGATTAATTAATTTCCATGCAACAGAGGAACACAGATTTGGGAGAGGCAATGTGAAAGAAGGGGCATATTTTCTGTCCTGTTGAGGCACTGGGTCTCCACATCAGCATATGGTTGGTGAAACCTATTGCAACTACCTCAGAAACAGCTGAGAAGCTTGCTAGTTCTAGAATGAGCTTTTCACATTCTGTGTCTGCAACCAGAAGGAAGTCCCACCACCCAAGAGAAAATCTGCTGGAAATTCCAGCTTTCTTGTAGTCTAGCAGTTCTTCCCTAGTAGGTGGTTGATCTTTATTTCTGTGTAGAGAAGGAAAGACAGTAGTAGAAAGATGAAAACCTGCAAATTAAATTTGTAATCATGTGCTACAATGCTGGATACTTTGTCAGCTATGCAGACACAAATTCTGCCTCTCAGATGCTTCCTGTTTTGACATTTTGAAGTCACATCTGGCTTTGTTTCTAAGGCAATCAGAGTAATAGTGTGCCACAGAAATGGGGAAAACTAGGGGACTCATTAAGGGCAACAGTTCTGATTTGGTATTATATGTAAAATGCATAATACTTTTTACCATTTTGGTAGCTTCTTTCCATCACTGTCATTGCTTGTAATAAAAATATGTACAAAATTGTCAAGTCTTTGTTGCTTAAAGAACACCAGAAACTGTGCTGGATATCTTAATAGTTACCTGAAAACCTGTTCAAGAAAGAATGTGTCATAGGGAAGTGAACTAAGACTGTTCTTGCTCCTCTGCTTCTACTTTTTCTTCTACCTCTTCTGGTTTTACTTCTGCCTCTTCTTGCATCTCTTCTCCCTCTTCTTGCTTTTCTTCTTCCTCTTCTTGCTTTACTTCTTCCTCACCCTTTTTTAACAGAAAATTATTGTAGATACCATGTAGAAATTGAATAATAGAGTCTTGAAATGCAGAACTCTGATTTTGCAGGCATTATGTGCCTAGTAAATGCAATATTATCTGAGCTTTAAAAATAGAACAGACAGGTAGTGTATAGAGCTTTTAATCTTAGCATGCCAGGGCTCTAGCTTTGTGGGGATATATATCTGGAATATAAAGCTCTCTTCTTAGAGAGGCTAGAACAGTATACATACTTCAGTTGTAAATAGATGTTCAAGTTCAAAATGGGAATAGGGAGTATGTACAAATATGAGAAAAAGCTTCATATTTTTAATTACATGATTTCTTGAAGCAGTACAGAAGTCAAGATTCACAGCACAGGTTCTAGACTGAATAATCTAAAAGTCATTCTGAGTCAGTCTTGTTTGTGTTTCAAAAGTTCTTCTTTCTCTCTTTTATATAAGAGAAATGGCACAGTTTGAAGGCTATAGCCCTTTGCTTCAATCAACCAATTAAACAGTTGTCTAAAGGCTAACTTTTATTTAACACAGACAACAATCTCTGTTTATTGTCTTTTAAGAGCTAGTAAAGTATAGTCCTTCTCTGAAAAGCAACTGAAAATTTCATTATAGGCTTCTCTATGCCTTCTCTTCCAGAAAACTTCCGTTTGAAAGCACTCCTCCTGTGTGTATAAACAAGCCTTATCTCAAAATATCATACCTTCAGATCCTAGTTACACTACAAAAATGCTGGGAAATTCTGCCTGGCATAAACAACCAAGCCAAGAATACAGAAAGAATACAGAAATAGTTTCCTGCAGTACAGGCCTTAGGCTGTCCTCTCAGACACACACTGTCTGCACAAGAGTCACAACTGAGTCTCCAAAATAACACACTGTTTAAACATGAACTTGGGAATGAACTTCTTGTAACCAGAATCAATGGTTACTAAGGAAAAATGCTGCAGCTAAGAGATCATCCTTGCAAAACCAGAAATGTAATACAAACATCCCCACAGGTCAGTGTGGTTAGAAGTCCTTGTGCCAAAGGAACATAGCCTCTTTTGGCATCTTCCCCCAGCTGAAGTGTCTTTCATAAGCACTCTTTGAAACAGGGCCAGGCAAGCTCAGAAACAAGTAGAATCTTTCAGTTATTAACAACTGGTGCTCAAAATTCAAGTCAGTTACCCTGAAGAGAAATGGGTATTTTTCTTGCTTGAAGCATTTTTTTATGGTGGCAGGATGCATTAATCAGCCTTAACAATCCTTGCCAGCCACACTAGAAGCCCCATGCTTTGCCCATGGACCCAGGAGTTCCATTTTATCTGCCAGGTTCACAATACCTAACTGACAGTGAACATGTGTGTGTATGTACATCTATATACACATGTACTGCAGTTTGGAAGCAGGAAGATGTGAACATGTCCTCTTATTGACTGCAGGTTTGTAGTAGAAAATACCCTAAGGTAATTAGTTTTACTAAAAATACTGTAGAAATACTCAAGGCATAGACTTGCAATGCTGGGAAAGCAGAAAACTGAGGATTTGCACCTGGGACTTACAATTTCTGGCAAAGGGAAATATTTCCTTTGTAGTCAGAACTGCCTAATTGTCAGAACGACTCTTGCACGCTCACAACACTGAAAATGTAACCAGCCTGGTGTCAGTTTAGTGATTGTCAAACATGTCTTGTGAGACCTTTGCAAACGTTATTAAAGAATCTGTGAAAGACAATTTCTCTTCTCTTCACAGCTTTTAATGATCAAAGGCTTCTCTTTGTTCCCAAACAATAAGCCTATGATAAGACCAATAATTATCGCTAACAGAATATAATAGTATAGTATTTAGTTTCATGCATAAGAATTTACTAGCTTTTGAGTGAAGCAATGAGACAGAAAAGGAATTAAAAGCATGCAAACAAAAGATGGAAGTAAAATGTCTATAGATACTATACCTCTGGTGCTGCATGTTCTTCCTTGCTTTCCTGCATGCAAAAGAAAAGATAAATGAAAGAAAGAATATCAAAGGCCATGCAGGCAAAACACATCAGAAATTAAGCACTGAATTTAGAAAAATTTTGTGGAATTTGGTGGCTTTATTTTGAGATATTGCCCTGTAGATTAACTCACAAAGCACATTTAAGCTAAGCTTTTAATTTGAAAAAGGGGTATAAAATCATTAATTACAGCTCCCTTTCTCTCAGGGACTTCCAATCAAATCTGTTTCGTTGACAAGAAAAAGCATTAAAGATGGAGTTTTGTTTGCTTTTTTCCAGGTGAGCTTGTCCATTGTTTTGTGGTTTTGTTTTAATTAGCTCATCTGAAAAATGAAAGCTAAATCATAATTATACAGAGTCTTATCAATGTTATATATAATAACTCAGAATCTGACTTGCAGTTCTGAAAAATGTAGGCTGGAACAGATGACTTGGCTCAACAGTACTGGGGAATAAGTATAATAGAAGCTTATTATAGACTGTAGATTGAGCCAAAGTTATGAAGAGAAGAGAGATGAAAGAGAGAAGAAAAAAAAATAATGTAGTGTGAATAGAATTTAATGTTATATATCATGATGTGTATTGGAGAAAATAGCTAATCTTAGATTAGATGTTAGGAGGAAGTTCTTTCCAGTGAGGGTGGTGAGGCACTGGCACAAGTTGCCCAGGGAGGTTGTGGTTGCTCCCTCCCTGGAGGTGTTCAAGGCCAGGTTGGAGGAGGCCTTGAGTGAATTGTACTAGTGGGAGGTGTCCCTGCCTATGGCAGGGGGTTGGAACTAGATGATCCTTGAGGTCCCTTCCAACCTTACCATTCTATGATTCTATGATTATGTAAAATCCCAAGGAGAAAAGGCAAATGGAATAGTACCATGCAGAAAGGACAAATGGAACAGTACCATGCAGAAAGGGCAAATGGAACAGTACCATGCAGAAGGCATACGCAGTTGATGTGAGTTTGCATAGAGTGAGTTGAGATAAGGAAGGCAGCTGTAGTGCCAGGGTTTATATATGGCCTGGTGGAGCCAGGATACAGGCTTGCAGACTTGTTTGGATGCAAAACAAAGTGAGCCACCAATAAAAGGGTCACCTTTTCAGAACTCAGTACAGAAAGACCAGCTCTTAACAAGATAGAAGGAATAAGGACGTGGGTGGGGAGAGCACATGAGAAATATCTCCTCAATGTGGTCAAGAAGCCAAACATGATATACCTGGCTGCAGAATGAGAGCAGAAAGGGAAATACTGAAAATACTGTGTTGATCCTACATATATCCTTTAGGACCTAACATCCCCTGGAGATACACCAATGACAATTTGACCATGTTTAAATGCACCTAAATTCATAGAATCCTGGCCAGGTAAGGAACTATTATTCTATCTTTCTTTTATAAGGAGAAAATGACATACAGAGACAAAGGAGGAATTAATCTCACTGTAGCTGCCTCAAAGTTGTTTTTCTCGTCTAGATTCATCCTATTTTTGCTGTCTGTAGCGTATATCTGAGTTCCTATAAAATGATGCATGTTATCCCAACAGAAGTGGTAACTGGGATAAACTGTAGCAAGGCAGACAGATGTCATGTCACTGAAATGCTTTATCCTAGGTTAATGGAAGTAAGCTTCCTATGAGAAGCAAACAGTGGAGCAGAGTGCAAAATGGGTTTTGTGTGTCCTGGATAGGTGCTCCTGATACCTTGCTGCCTGCAGTGGTGAGCACCTTCTCTAAAAACAAGTAAGACAGAAACAGAAAGAGTGCTTTTTTTTTTTTCCTTTCCCTGGAAAGGGCATCAGAGTCAAATTATTTCAGCAAGAATTTTCCTCCTTGTTATGTAATACCACAGAAGAGGTGAAAGGAGAGGATTTGTAAGACTAACCATCTTTTATGCCCTCATAACCACAGAACAATCTTTTCAAACACAGTATCTTGCCTAGCTCTCTCTCCTGTGCCATACCTCTCTCTGTTAAAACTTAAGGAGAATGTATCTTCTACTTACAGCTTCAATCCATTCTGTGAGAAATGGAGCAAGGTGCTTGTTGTATAAGAGTGGTATTGCATTATATCATTACAAAATCTCCCATATGCAGCTCCTGAACACATTTGCAGACATGTTTCAGTGTTCTTTTCTTGTTTGAAAAAGGTTAGACTATCAGCCAGAACAGCAAGTAACCTAATTCAGCCAGGGGATGCACTGCACACTTCTGATGGCCTTCTCTTCAGAGCCAAGGAAAAAGGTATTTGATGGCACTTGCGTGCCAATGGAAATTCACAGAGACAGGAAAAGTGCTTGGATATCACTTAGCGAGAAAATTCAGTTCCCACTGAGGGCTGTCTCTCTTTGTTGCCATTTTTAAATTTTAAATGGGACCTTGCAGTACTTAATTCAGTCATTGTTGAAAAGGATAATGGGGAAGGGCTCACAGAGCTGGAAAAACATTCCAGCTAGATGAAAAATTATCTTTAGTCTGTAATAAAAAAAAGGTGATGCATTTGTGACTGATATTCCACTGGGACCACCTGATCTCCAAACTACAAAAAAAAAAAAAAGAATCTGACAAGTGTAAGCACTTGAGCCAGTAGTAGGGCTGCCTCTTTGGGAAGAGAGTCACCTGACACTGCAACATCAAAATAAACCCATCTTTAAATGCCAAACTGTCAGAGCAGCAGGAGAAATAAAGCAGCTAAATCCCTATCTCCAAATACAGGAGCCATTTCTGCTTAGTCTCTTCCAGGTCTAGAACCTGTTTGGTAATGCAAACCCCTCTCTGAGGAAGATACTGGCAGAAAACCGAATGGTCCCCTGTTGTGGGATCCAGCTGCCCTTCAACCACAAATACTTTATTGATGTCAGCTAACTGCAGCATATTACAGTGGGGAATTAAAGGAACCTGGATGGCTTCTTCCAAGAGCCATTAGCATTGCAGTGCGAGATCTGCTCATGTAGTATCAGACCATGATGTAGGCAGAAAGGATAACAGCAGTCTCAATTTCTGCACTGCCCTGGCATTTCTGCATGGCCTGGAGAAGACACTGTCAGACCTGGCTTGCTACAGCAGCAGCCAATGCTAGTACATGACAACAAACATTAACAACTATATTTACGAGTGCTCCAGATGCTGGCCACTGATAGCAGAATTTTTTTTTCACACACAGATAAGACTCAAATGTGTCATCCTAATTTATTCTCTGTAAGTAGAGTCTAATTCCAAATGATCATTTATAAAACAAAAAAGAAACAAGCAAACGAAAACGTAACAAAACCTGTACTAGTGGGAGGTGTCCCTGCCTATGGCAGGGGCTTGGAACTAGATGATCCTTGAGGTCCCTTCCAACCTTACTATTCTACGAGTCATGATTCTATAAAACAAACCAGAAAAATCCCAAACCCAACCCAAATCAAAACAAAGCCAAACAATAAAGCAAGTGGCAGTAGGAAATAATTAAACAAAGACAACTGCTGTTGTTCCAAATTAAGAGCAAAGTTTCATGGAGTTTTATCTACATTTGGTATCACCGTGATGTCAAGAGAATCATAGAATGGTAGGGTTGGAAGGGACCTCAAGGATCATCTAGTTCCAACCCCTTGCCATAGGCAGGGACACCTCCCACTAGTACAGCTCACTCAAGGCCTCATCCAATCTGGCCTTGAACACCTCCAGGGAGGGAGCAGCCATGACCTCCCTGGGCAACCTGTTCCAGAATGCATCCGAAGGATAAATAGGTTCATTCTGTAAACAGTCTTCCTACCCTGAAGCACACTAGGAGGGCCTGTGCACTTACGTTTCATGCACAGGGAAAGCTCTCATATCACAAAGGAAAAAAGGGAAAACTACCTGTTGATCTTCTGTTGGTGACTGAGCAGGTTGATCTCCTTCATGAGCTCCTTCACCTGCCTTGTCTTCTGTGTGCGCCTCGGTCTCATCTGTGGCATCAGACTTCTCCGTTTCCTGGCAGCAAAGGAGAAATCATTGTTGGCTTCAGGGCATATTACCAGCAATCTGTTTCTATAAAACTCTGACATTACAGTAGTGAAAGGTGTGTTCATAATTTTTCTTCAGCACTCAAATGAAAATACAGCTTTTTGGACATTTTCCTGTGAAAGGAACACCTGCTGGCATGCTGATCAGTTGGTAAAGGCATGGGGTGTGTGAAGGGGAAATATTAATTCCAGCACTTTTTCCTCTTCAGAGCGCAGTAGATTGCCTGATTTTTCTGCAGAAGGTCAAATAGAAACCTATACTCTGCCTGATGGCACATTCTAGCTTTAGACATAAAAAGCATTTTTCACCAGCATGCATTTCAATTAAATTTCATCAAGAAGTTACACAAAAGCCCCCATAAGTCATAAAGGATTTCATATATAGTCTCTTAGCTTTCTTGATTAGAATCATCAGGAAACTGTTCCTTAATTCACACCTCAATATATCAAATCTATTTATTTCAGCACTATGAACAGGCACCTCTTAGGAGGCTAAGTTCTGTTGTACTTGTGTAGGTAACTGTAGGTTACAGAGGTACCTACCTCTGTAGGTAACTGTGAAAGGTCACACTGGACCACACACTGTCAGGCAGAAAGAGATCTGTATGGCCTCAAGTGGAGCAACAGAAATAGGATAAAGTCATGTAATAGCCTGAAGCACAAAGTCACATTATTTGGGATAGGTAATTCTGGGACAGAGATTAAAAACAGATGTCTCTGCTGCACTTTGGGGGCTTGTTAGTTTATGATCATCAAAGAAGGACAAGGTGGATGGATTTAAACAATCACAGAATAACTGAGTCACTAATGGGATGTGACAGTGAAAGATGTAATAAATGTGACCCTCAGATGTATGAGGTGAGGTACAGCTGGTGGAGCTGAAAGAGAATATTAATGTCATTGTGTAAGGGCAAGGTGAAACCTCCTCTGGATTGCTCTGTACCGCTTTAGTCACTCAAGATCAAGAAAGAGACATTCAGACTGGAACAGGTGCAGGGGGAGGGTATAAGAATATTTGAGGGAGTAGAGAGCCTGTCTTATGAAAGGGTGACAAAAAAAAAAAAGCTTCATTAATCTATTGAAACTAATGCTTTGAGGGGATATGATGGCTCTCTAAAAATAGATCAGAGTAAACATCAGGGAGGGATAGGACAAGAAAGAGCGCTGAGGTAGATGCAAATGAGAACAGATCAACCGTGTGAAATTTTATATGATCTTTCTAGTAGAGAAGTGGGGGTAAAGCACCTAAGGAATCTGACCCTGTCTCAGAGGTGTTAACTGGTGTGCTTACCTCCAGCAAGAGAGAACTGGGCTCAGGGCAGGTCCTGTCCTATGCAATCTTAAGCCATACACATCATAGACAGAGTAACACGTCCCTGATAGAAGACAGACTCCTTTTTCATCCCTGTGGCCAAGCCCCTATAGCTTACCACCCTGGCTGGTTCAGGTTTTTCTGGTTTTTTTAAAATAATTTATTTGTCTCTGCAGTTAAACAAAAACACCTGTTCATGGGCTCCAGTCCATTAAGTGTCAAAATTTCTCTAGTGCCTTCCTTACCAAGTGTTATTTCTTCAGCCAGTATACTTAGCCTGACAAAGCATGGCATTAGCATAGCTATCTGGTTTTTCACTCCCAGAGCAATTTGGGTGAATGCTGACTTCGGGATTTTTGTCCTGTGATGTGGTGTGCAGTAAAAGACATAACCTTCTGCTGACATGCTCTACTGGATGGGGACAAAAAAACATAGAAAAGAGGTTAGGAATGTTTGGAAGCAGGTATCACAGCAGAGTGAAGATGGGCAAAATACTGCTGCATGGAGTTTTTTGATTTTTATTTTTTATTCCTGAAATTTCACTGTCAGTAAGATTTGGTTCCCTTTATGGCAATTTTCTCCTGAGTCACGGAAAATATGTTTAATATGTAAGAGTTTGCAGTGAAAAGAGAGTAGACACATATGCTCATAAATTCTTTTTCCTCTCCACAGAGGAAAACATCAAAAAAACCCCAAAAACCCAACAAAAAACCCAACCAATTGGCAGCAAGCATCAACCTCCTTGCAGTCCTTCCCAGCACTGCACTGCCCCTGCACTTCTGGCAGCAAAAGCCTTTCCAGGGCTGCCTGATGAACTAGAACAGGAGGCTGATGAAGATTAAAGCTTTAAAGGGAAAAACATTTCTATCTCACACAATCTGCACACTCCCTTACACAGCTGCACGCACGTTTTTGCCAGCGTGGGGGATGCTTGAGGAGTGAGCAGCTTAGAGTAAGCAGAAGGAGCCAGAGGAAGAAGGAAGAAGAAAAGGCTACATATTTTTCTGGCAATACTGTCTCATTTCAAGTACAGAAAAAAACTGTGGGCTCACTCCATTCTGTTGCTGCTGGCATTGCTACTAAAAACTGATGTACAGAGGCATTTTTTGGGGCTTCATTTATCTTACACTACCCTCCCCCCCTCCCCTCCAAAAAAGATTAAAATATGTAGTAACACAAACATATACTTAAATTCTCCTGTGCATTAGCAGTGTGTTAATACAGTGTTTTCCTAAGCACATTATAACTTCCCTTACAGACACTAATTTTGTAGTAGGTCCTAAAATGAAAAGGATAGTGTAAATGAAAGCTAAGTTGGTTGGTTGTTTATTTTCAGTGTATATATTAGCATTTCATTTTAATATCAATGTACTTGGTATTTTGGGCAGAAACATAGAATACATAAAGACTGAAGATGGCATTCTAATTAAAAAGAAGCTATTGTGCAAAACTATCTCAGATGAGCACAAGACAAAGGAAAAAAAGAGCTGTAGCTGAAATAACTAAACTCAAGAAGCAGCTTCTTCTCAGCCAGAACACACACATATGCATGCACACACACACATCTTGTTGATTAGATGAAGAGTTGTGATGTTTGGAATCTCATCATTATAGTAGTTCTCCCACAGAAACACAAAACTTCATTTTTAACTAATTTTAAATGTAGTACCATTTATAGAGATTGGCTGATAGGTCATTTTCTATTTGACTAAAACTCACATATTGTAAATCTGTAATTCATTGCAGTCTTAGAAGTCTTCTTCAACTAAAAGACCAAAGCCCAAGTACTTTTGGGTATCAGGATTATGGAAATTAAGACCAAGAATACTAAGATTAAGGAGTTAAGTGTATATACAAGATTTGAAAACAAACCTTCAGATCAAGTAAATCAGTTGGCTGAGTTCACAAAGCAATTGTAGGTCTAAATAATCTCGCTACGAGCTATGGGCTCTTTGAATTTCTGGGAATTGGAAGCAGTATTCCAGAACAGTTAATAAAGTTCTCAAAAGAAAAAAACCAAACAACTTGATTGTCCCTGAAAATAAAAATGGATAATCTTAGCAACTACCTTGCTAAGATCCTCAGAAGGTGTAGAAATACAGTGTGTTATCACCTTAGTTTAATTGGTATCTCACTGGCACAACCATTCACCTGTGTCGTTGGAGAAAGCAAGCAGTGCAGCTGGAGTTTTTAATGGGCTGCTCACACATACCAGTATTTCAGAGCATTCTCAAGAATAGTGAGAGTAGTCTTAGACCAAGCATAAAATTGGTGGGGTTTTAAAAAGTAACACAGCTAGCTTTGGGGCAGCTGAGACTGACACACCTGACCCTAGACATACAAACCACATTGACTGTGGCTCAGATGTTCATTCACATATTCTTGGCATATTGCCATTTATGAGGCTAGCCCAAGATTAAGCAGGGTCATTCAGAAATCTATCACTAACTTGAATCATCTTTGGATCAGTCATAAAGCACAGCTGGTCCTCTAAATCCTAGCCTGCCACAAAACATATTTAGGAGTATTCCAGACCAGCTATTTCTTCAACTGAGAAGGTATTTCACATTAATTGACTGAAGAACTTAACACAAACACTGTGCCTACTTCTTCTCTTAGGCACATAGAATTATGTTACTCTTCTTTGTTAAATGATATTTTAGAACACATGATAACCACTCTGGCTAGGCAACAGGAGAGAAAAGATAATGTGAGTTAATTGACTCTTTCTGAAGTATCAAAAATACATTTTGAGTTTCTGTAATGTCATTGAGTTTTATGACCACGTAGCACTCTTGAAGGATAAAAATGTTGTATAGTACGTAGGAAACAGTGTGATGATCTTTGCCTGACTCCCACTGTGATCTAAGCAAACAGCATTTTGAACTTTGACCTTTCCACCAAGACACACAGAAGTTTCCATGTGCAATCCAGGCAGCTAAATACTTTATTGTACTGGATCTGGAAACACAGGGATGGACACAGCAACTGGCTGCATGCAGCGGTACCTAACTGAACATGACTGACTACAGGGAATGGTAGGCACCTACATAGGGAGCTGCTCCCCAGCCTGCTTTCCAGCCATTTTGGTTAACTTTGATGCTGATTTGCTATTTCCTTCTGAAACAGTTATAACTTTTTTGTCAGTAAGCAGATACTTAAATAAATCTGTAAAGACTGCTTTGCAAGTGTGCCGCAGACCTGAGAAGGATCTTCTTTACATCTGTGTGCATTCAGAGCTTCTTTACCTGTGTCTTAGAGTCAATCTGCACCTTAAAGACAACTTTGGTGAGTCCCAGACATATCAGAGTAAGGTATAAGTGTAGATCAATTTGCACATTAGGCTTTGACACCATCAAAGTTCCAATAGCTAGTAGTAACGGTTTGATGTAAATGCTGGACAAATAAGTCTGGTGATAAAGTTGTAGTCACTTAATCCAGAGAGAAGCCAATATCATAAAAATGAGAATCTGCAGAACTGAAACATGCATTTTGCACTCAGTAGGCTGACATTGCAGTGAATTTAACTGCACACTTTTCTTTGGGAATTTTGATGAGAGAATAGTCAGAAGTTCCTGTGCTTGCTCTAGAAAATTGGCTCACAACAGGGTCCTGGGTGAGGATCCTACTGGATTGACCTGTGACAGAGCATGATGGTCATTATAGATCTTCTCTACTGCTAGTGCAATGTGAGACAAAAGAAAGATGGAAAGGGGTAGGGAATCTTCCGAGGCAAGAGTATGAGGCATGTATCAACTTCATGTTAATCTTTGCAGTGTCTCAATGAGGTAAAAAAACTCTAGAAAACTTGCTGCTTGCTGACTGTTTTGTTCTGTTTTTATGCTTTGTAGATTGCTTTGTTGATAAATTATCATATTTTAGGGGAAAAAATTACAATTATATAAGACAAGATTAGGAGGAAACTGTCATATGTCATCATCAACATTTCTTCCATATCTGACTTATTATTCCAGATTCATGCTGCTGAAAATCAACGTCATGAGCCATCCATTGTAGTTATTGCTGAGGTGGAATTGACAGCCTAATGAGAGGAAAGCAGAAGCTGTGCAGCAGGGTTATTTGTATGACAAAGCCAAGCCAGACTGTCATGCAGTGAAGATGCTGAGAAACATCTCTGCAGTAAATGCTGAAACACTTGTGTATGTCTCTCTCAAATTCAGAAAGAGACTCTAAAAGGGAGGCAATGTAAATATGCTTCCATTCTTCACATGGATTTTTTTTTTTTTCTAAAAAGCTTTCTCATCCATTTCCACTTTCTGGACTGAAGCAATCACTACCAGAACCACCAATGGAGCAGTCACTCAGTGTAAACAATACTGGCTTGCTACCAATAGCACTGACACTCATCTGCCCAGCATGATGTAGTGCACATATTATTTTCAACATTTATAAAGTTGTCATGAAGTAGAAACCCTAACAGCTTCTGCTGACAGCTGTGAACAAAGGAGATCTAAACATTCTTACTTTGCTTCACAGACATGCTATCTAAGAGAACCCTGCAAGAAGGAGCAGATAATATATGAAGTGGGAAGATGGTAAAATGCAATTTTCTTTATCTCATTGATTTTTCACATATCTTTTATAATGATCATTGTATGTAATACCTGCAGTCCTTTAAGCCTTTCATGGCTTTGTGGATGTTAATTAAATGAATTCTCACAAGACTCTTGTGAGGCAGCCAAGTAATTTTTTATTTCCCTTGGCAGAGGATGGCACAGCTAAAGCAGGAAGTTTAAATCACTTGCTCCCTATCACACAGGGAGACTCAGTGTCAAAGACATTTATAGCAAGTGTGGCTCTCCCTTGGGTATCTCTTCTTCTGCAGCTTCCAGAGCACTTAGCAAAGGCTCTTTTTTTCAATCTGCTTTCACAGAAGATGAAAAACAGACATTTACAACAGTGTTTCACTCAAAGTTGCTATCCATAAGAGTTGGACTGGAAAGCAGATTCTCAAGCTCCAGAGCAGTTCCTCAGCCAGGTCACCAATATAGAGCAGAATTCTCCTGTTACTCCAACTCAACACTCTTTTGATTAGTTCCTGTTGTTGAACCACCCACATGGCAACATTCAATCTAACATGGTCTCAGGATAAGACTACTGTAATACTCTCAAGTATAAAGTTTCTAATTAGAAGACACTGTTAAAGATAAAACTTTTAGCTTTCTGATAAAAACCAAACATTTTTTTTTCTTTTATCAGAAATACACTATTTGACAATTAGATTGTATGCTAGTTGACAAAACACAGTGGATGGAGAACAATGGGTAGACCTGCTAAAGGGTCCTTGTGAAGTCCTGTGTGAGACTTTTAAGTTACCTCCTGTAGACAGAAGCAGCAAACTCCTTTCTGTCAGCCTCTGTGTACTCAGAGAGGATGGAACAGATCCATATGCTGGCCCCTCTTGGTGACCAGTACAAACCCTGTTTGCTCAAGGTTTGATGCAATCAGAGGCAAGTGACGTACAGCATATATATAGCATTAGGAAATGTTGCATTATTTAAAACCTGAGCATGAGAAAATACTCTTTTGTGTCAACAGCAACAACAAAAAAATTATCAGCTGTAGGCAGGGTAACAAAACTGCTGTAAAAGAAGGGAAATGAGAAGCAGTTTTCATTGTTTACTGAACCAGTCACTTTTTTTCCCCTTAAGAACACTTTGGTGCACCATCATCCCAGGAGGCAAATCACATCCTGGGCTGCATCAACAGATAGGTTGTCAGTGGGCCAGAGAGGCGATTCTGCCACTTTGCCCTGCTCTGGTGAGACCTCACCTGGAGTACTGTGTCCAGGTCTGGAGCCCTCAGTATAAGAAGGATATAGATCTGATAGAGCAAGTCTAGAGGAGGGCCACAAAAATGATCAGGGGGCTGGAACACCTCTGCTACAATGACAGGCTGAAGTAGCTGGGTTGTTCAGCCTGGAGAAGAGAAGGCTCCAGGGAGATCTAATGACCTCCTAGCACTTGAAAGGAGCCTACAAGAAGGCTAGAGAGAGACTGTTTACAAAGGCCTATAGTGATAGAATGAGGAATGGCTTCAAACTAGAGAAGATTGGATTGTTAGGAACAAGTTCTTTACTATGAAGGTGGTGGAGTGCTGGAACAGGTTGCCTAGGGAGGCGGTTGGGGCTCCATCCCTGAAGGTATACAAGGTGAGGCTCAGCAGGGATCTTGATAGCCTGTTCTAGTTGAGGATACCCCTGATGACTAAAGGCCAGGGCGGGTTGGACTAGATGACCCTCAAAGGTCACTTCCAACCCAGACTACTCTGTGATTCTACGATTCTATGATTTAATCCAATACTTATTGCTGCCTCTTATTTGACATACTGAGTCACTGTCTATCTTCATTTTTATTAAGTGAAATAAACTGCCCCCAAGACAGGACAGCACTGCATACCTTTATGCCTGGAGGAGGAGCAAGACCCAGGAATGAATAAATAACATTTTCTTCTTTAGCGGAGAAAAAGGACTCAAAATCCTGAAAAGAAAAAAAAAAAAACAAAACCCCAACTTAGAACTCTTAACAAAAATAAAATAAAAAATACAGGAGGGAAAAACTAACCCAGGAATATTTTTCCTCATATTGATGAGAATGGCTATGCATTTCTACAAGCACTTTCATTATCTAAGTTCCAGGGAAAAAACTCAGATAAAGAGAGTTTCACACTGGCTGGGAAAATGAACAAATGGGCAAATCTCTCTAGAGACTTACACTTTAATTATATCACATCTATGTCAGAATCAGATAAAATTAAGCATCTCATTTTAATATGCTTCAGCTGTACACAGCAAAGTAAAGCTATTCCTATTTAAATGATAAAATAAATCTTGCTATGAGTAAGAACACAAAATAGGCACTCAAAACCCTGGACAGCTTTGTGGCAAAAAAAAAGTCATCAACAGTCAATATAATTGCACAACTGAAATGATAAAGAGGAAAATGTTTACTGCAAAAAAAAGGACACTCTGGTTAGAAAATGCAGTTGTTCTTCAGACAAACTTAGCAAAGGTTGCTGTTGTTCCCTCTAACATATGTGTAGCAACCAAAATCTCTTGTCCACATGTAAACAGAAGTTCATGAGCCTCTCAGTTATGAGCACATTTATATGCTGCATCTCTTCCTTGGTGTCCTGAAGAGTCACAGGCTCATCAAGCAAAAACAGTTCACCTTTCTGTTCTAAGTCTAAGCCTGTTTGGAATACTTTAGCAGCCTGATCAACTCACTGGTTGGTTGGATATTCCTTAGCAGACAAACTTTTAGACACGTGAAGTGGAAAGTTGTTGTGTGGAGTCTCACCTGACGAGTCACAGAAGCGGTGGAGAAAGAGGTGTTCAGTACATCTGCAATCAACTGCCCCAGGGGTGGAAAGATAGTCCTACTATTTGCCCAGGATTGATCTATAATGCACTGGGAAAGGGTGGAGCTCCAGAACATTGTATGGGGCATCAGAGCATAAGTTTTTTGGAAGAGGTAAGAAAAACTCTTGCAGATCCAAATATGAGTTGCCTCAGGGAAGTGGCAGCACTGAGCACCACACTTTAATCCAGTCCAAAGAGCAACAGCAGCAGCATTTCCTGGCAAAGGATCAACTCCTGGCAGGACCAATGGTACTCCCTTGGGCCACAGCATTTACTTGAGGAACCGTGGGGATCTACATGACCTACATTTACAGCTAGTTTCTTAGCTGAGTAGCAATGTCTTGCCACAAGCTAGCAGCCCAAATAGGTTTGACTCTACCTTATAGCATTTCCACTCTTTTAACAACCCCCACAAAGCATTTTGCTGCCATCCATGAGTCAGTACCAAGATACAGTACTGACCACTTGTCTTGTTCAGCAACATTTAAGGTCAGCTGGATATCTTTTACCTCTGCAAATTGACTTGTTTCACCTTCTGATAAGTTTGCTTTAGAAGGACCTGCTCCTGGAGAGTTAGCTTGATTGCTGTGCACGTTTCACCACTGTAGATAACTTGCTCAATACTGTCCATAGTTAAATCATTACATTCAATGTCTGTTTTCTCTTCAGTGCTAACATGACTGAAAAGATGTGAGGGGTGCATCCTATCATCCCAAATCTGCATGGTCTTTAGTGTATTGCTCTGTACAGTGGTCCTGTCAACTAAGGAAGCTCAGTTTGTAACTGAGAAGTTCATGACTCACATCTTACACAGGTAAAAAAATCAACATCTCGAATCTCAGCAGAAACTCTGGTTATAAGTGACTGGCCCACAATCAATCACACAGCAGCTCTCCGTAGGACAGAGCACTGATTGTGTATCTGCAGAGTCCTAGGCAACTGCCTTAATCACATTATTATGTTCTCTCTCACTGCAGATAACTCCAGAAATAGAAGTCTGTAAATAACAAGGTGCTGACTCGTCTTTGAGACTAACTTGTAAAGCTGGGTTAGGACCTGAGCCGTTTTAGTAGGTTGGTTTAGTATTTCCAGAGAATAAATTACTGGCCAAGGGTAATCTTAAGGAAAGGTTGGAATGCATGGTTTAGAAGACACCTTAATGTCAACAATGCTGAACTCAATGACATTTCAATCCAGTTTGGAAGAGGTAACACAATTTAACAGACAGGATAAATGACAGCCCATTTCACTGATCTGAAGGACAGATTAGCTTTCACAGACCTAGCACATGCAGAGGGAATTGCCCAGTCTGGGAGAAGACCCGGAACACACTTTGCTCTGACCAGGCAGAATACCTGCTGTTGCTCCAGACCACCCACTTCTCAAACTCTCACTTCTCTCTTTTCACATAGCTGTGGCACCTAGGTCTGCACTGAGTATTTAAGAAAGCCAGCAGCTGAAGTTTAACCCATAAACTTGAAATAACCCATAAACTTAGAAACAAGAATACAAATATTTTTCTGCAATTCAAAAGGCTGGAATTTGATATGGGCCTCTGAGGGGCCCTGTAAACTGAGGAAACTTACGTACTACTGCATTCCACACACTCAAAAAACAGCCTAAGCAAACTGTGGCATGTATCAATAGTTGGGAAACAAAAAGACTGGAACAATGAAGGGCCATGAAGTAGACTAGATATTTTATATGTCATGTTAGTTACTCCCCAGAGGAAAAGCAGCAGATGGCAAGTGTAATAGAAATTGCTTGCGAGGAGAAACTTAGGGAGCAAGGGCTCTTTAGCTTGGAGAGGAGACTGAGGGGTGGCCTTATTAATATTTATAAATAAAGAGTGAGTGCCAAGAGGATGGAGCCAGGCTCTTCTCTGTGATGTCAAGTGACAGGACAAGGGGCAACGAGTGGAAGTTAAGGCATAGGAAGTTCCATGTAAATGTGAGGAGATTTTTTTTCACTGCGAGTGTGACGAAACACTGGAACAGGCTGCCCAGAAGAGTTGTGGAGTCTCCTTCTCTGCTGATATTCAAGAGCTGCCTGGATGCATTCCTGTATGATTTGGTATAAGTGAACCTGCTCTGCAGGGGAGTTGGACTGGATGATCTTTTGAGGTCACTTCCTGAAAAGTATGTGAAGGTTTGGGAGTTCCCCACCCCCCTACACTTTGTAAAATGACCCAGACTAGCACTCAGTCTGCTGGAAGTTAAGTGATGAAGCTCTATTTACAGTTTTGCACAATGTACAGCAGATATTTACACTATATACAGAATATTTACAGAAATATACAAATAAAAGGTAATACAGCAACACAACTCCCCTCCCAGAAATCAGAGGCCCCAGGAGGGGCTCCCGACCACCCTTCCACCTTCTCCCCATCCCTTTACCTTACCCCAAGGTTTGCCTTAAGCACAAGGTGAGTTTGGAGGATTGGCTGGGGGGTTATTAAAATATTCTAATTAGCCTCAAACCAGCACACCCTAACATGTTATTATTCTGTGAAATCTCCAGAAACATGTAGCCTCATAGATAGCCACACCTGAGAGCACAAATAAGACATGTGAATGACCAGGTGAACTCCTTATCAGAAGAAGATACAACCTATCATGTAATCCTTCCCACCGGTAGTGTACAAAGGAATACCACAGTAAATGTGGCATCCCATAGTAAATGGAAGATCACTCACACCAAGGAACAAGTTTGTTATATATTTAGCATAAAGTCATGACAACTACAGTGATCAAGGCATAGTTGTGTAGTGTATTTGCACTCTTACTTCTCTAATGAGAATTTGTTCACATCTCCATTCACTGAATGACCAGGGAAAACTGTTCTTAAGGCAGGTAACAAGAAAAATGAGCAGTAAAGATTTCAGGTAAACAATACTTTCATATCTGTACAGGAAGTATTAAATGGTCTAGGCAGAGGGTAGTGGTGTCATTTGTCTTTGGAACTAGTCTTTGAAAAACAGAGTGAAAGATTTTCCTTTAAAAAAGAAAACCACACACACCACCTCCACGAGGTTCTCGCACATACATTTCACTATGCACTTTAGGCTATCATCCTTTCTGTGACTAGCATGGGAATGCAGGACAATTAGACGTCAAATTCCAATTGGACAGCAGTGAAAAGTCATTCCCTACACGAGTGGCATGGCACCAGGTCACAGCACAGAAACACCATTCTTGGAGACTTTATGGCAAAAGTCCCAGGCAATATAAATTATCCTTTGTGTTACCCCTGATTTAAGCAGCAGGTTGCACTGCAGACCTCCAAAGGTCCCTATGATTTCTGTATATTTGACTTTAGCAGTTGTCTGAAGTTCCAAATAAAAATCTTATTCTTTAAAAACCAAAAATGTACATGGTTATTTTATTACAGAGATTTCTGTTTACAGAGAAAAGCAGGTATTTCAGCTCACAGAGAAAACCAGAAGTCTACATTCCATTTCTTTTCCAGGGAGTTTTGTTAAGCAAAAGTAAAGATGAGAGTGCTCAATATATTTAGAAAGTGACACGGATACAGACGCCTGTCTAGACATGAGCAAAGAATCAGCCTAAGAAAAAGATCAAATACAAGCATAATTGCCAACACTGATGGATTAGAATGATACTTCAAATTGGTGCTACAGGCAGGCATACAAAATGACATCTA
The DNA here is from genome assembly GCA_013396675.1 of Eubucco bourcierii. Classification (NCBI taxonomy): domain Eukaryota; kingdom Metazoa; phylum Chordata; class Aves; order Piciformes; family Ramphastidae; genus Eubucco; species Eubucco bourcierii. Next base: position 384,734 of record VWZE01023743.1, read on the forward strand.
TTTCTAATCAGTATCTTCAAGTAGCAATACCACAAAATCTGAAAGGAAAATAAGATCCAAGCCATTTATAAGACAGACTTAAGCTTCTCTGGCCTCACAGAAATGCTGTTCACAGTTGGTGTATTTTCATAAGTGCAACCATAAGCAACCTCCATTTTACAGTACAAGTTAGGAAGTGAAGCAGTTCTTTGGGGTCAGCTAGAAGATGCAGATACTTTCACATATTAGCAGGAAAAGAAGATTAGAGTCAGGACTTCATTTACTTGGTTATGTCGGTCTATTCCATCAGGAAAAGGAAGCCTGTCACCAGTATCCCTTTTTTCCTTAGCCCCAACCCTAAAATGTCACTGAACTGCAGAAGAGGAGATCCCAAAGCACCATTTCTCCAAGGCAGGAACACCTACATTATTCTAACAGGTGTTGTTCCAATCCATTGGTAACAACCTTTAATGAGATAATGAGGCAGTCTCCTGAAAACCACATATTTTCCTGTTGTCTGACTTAAATGTCTTTGCTGCATTTGTTGCTCATTACATCTTGTCCTGCATCCAGTGGGTGTGGAACAGAATATATTTTACAAAATCTTAGAACCACAGGATAATTCAGGAGGGAAGAGAACTCAGGAGATCATCTATCCCAACTTCCTGCTCAAAGAAGGGCCAGTACTCAACTCAGACCAATGATAAATTCCTTTTTGCTGCAACTCTCTAATTATTCAGAGTTTAATGTGTCTCTGTCCAAATCCTCTTTTGAGGTGATGAAGGAAATATTTTACCTTGAGTTTTCATCTCCCAGAGCCCATGCTCTGAGGCTGGCACGCTCCTAAAATGTATATACATACAGATGTGTGAATGGGAGGCCAGGTACATGGGACAGTTGATGGGAAGTAAAGGGAAAAGAGTGATCCAAGAAAGAAGAATGAACAGAAATTAAATGTAACAAGGCAACCTAAAACCAAAGGACTACCTGGGAATGAGAAAAGAAGAAAAAATAGTAGGAAGGAGGAAAAAATTAGTCTTTATAAAAAGGCATAAAGAGTTTAACTTTTTTAGTACTGCGAAAAGGCAATTAATGTGGCATCTGATTTCTATTTACAGCTACATAGTGCTAAAGCAGTTTAAGCTAAAGGGCACTTTTAGCATACCAGGAAAAAGGCATAAACTGGCTGCATATGCCCAGGCTACAAATTCAAAGCTTTTTAGATGCCTCAAGACTGATACCTTTCAAAGACTTCACTAACAAGAGCAATGTATTTTAAATGAACTTTTGTGAATTCAGGATACTGGACTGCAGTCCATGACTCAGACAAACCCTCACATTTCTCAGTCCTATTATTAATAAAGTGCCCAAGGACAAAGGAAGTGGGACACAGGGGAAGAGTTAAGATATACCACCTAAGCTTTAAACAGTGTGAAACAGTTTTGAACTTCAAAACAGTAAGTCTGTTGGACCTGCTGCACAGGTTATGCAGAGAAGTAGAATGTAAATCCCCAGTTTTAGACTGTAGATGTATTGCAAAAGAGCATGTGGCACAGAGGAATTCTGTACCAGTATGCCAGCCCCTGGTCACGTTCTCAAACAGCCCACATAATCTCACTTTACAATCACTGTGTAGCTCCCTTAAGGCACCTTCCTCTAAAGAGAAGGCTAATGTACTGATGTGGGTCTCACTGCCTTATTTATCTAGAAATCATGATGCTATAAATGAGTCTTTGCTATGCACTCACTGGGATTATTAGCTATGATCTTTGAGAGCTTTTAAGTCTTTTAAGTTTTGATTCAGTTTTTAAATTGGTAGCTGCAACTGCTTTCTGTACCTCTTTCCACATGGAAGCATCTTTGGAAAGGACTCTTTCTTAAATTTATTTCAAGACATAGATAATTTGGTTTCCTGAAATAGAGTCAGACAAGGAGTAAAAACTGTATATTTATTGTTTACATGCAAGGATGACCAAGTGCAACACTTTGTAAGTCAATTGGTCTTTAATTCCCTCTATCACTTCTCTAGGGAATATCAGAAATATTTATTGCACCATTGGTTGTCACAAAATCCAGAGTAAGATATATCAAATTATACTTTTTTTTTGGTGAGGACTGGATGTTGGAATGCACACAACCTCTAATCTGCCAAGTTCTCTTGCAAGATTCATATGAGAAAACACCTACAGTCCATTATTCCTAGTAGCAGCTTTTGCCCTAAGAGCACTGAAGTTAATTCTGAAAACTCTGTGGCATGCAAATCCCTTCTCTCTCAAAACAACCTTTGCAGTAGTTCACACTGGATTTGTGGCGTAACTTAAAACTGGGCTTGCTATGTGGTCTGCGTTTCAGAGTACTTTGCAAGTTTGTTTCAGCTATCATATCAGAGTACTTCCCAGACTGTGCTTTCATCCAGACTATGAGAAAAAGACACAAGTCTCAGATATCTCTTTTGATTTACTGTCTTAATATTCCTGCTGGTACAGTATTATCTATCAGTGGTTTGAACAAACTCAAGAGAAGTAACCTGTTACATGCACATAAGTAAATCTAAAAGCTTCTGATGAGGGTTGTCATTTTTGTTATGTAGAGTTGGATATTTATTGAATAAGCAATATAATTTCAATAGTTCAAATGACACACTAGAACTACTGCTGTCAACTATATTTCCTATTTATTTGTATAACATAATGGAAAGATTCCTGTTCACAGCCCCTGGTGCCTCAGACACCTACTCGACTTCCTGGTAGCCCAGATGGGTCTGTCAAACAAACAAAATATCAATAATGACTATGCAAGATTACTTCAAAGTTCAAGAAGCAAAGTGCAACAGAGCTAGAGATAGCAGATCAGCCTTGCTATGACCTCCACTAATCTGTATAGTTCAATATCAAAATCACAGAACTGAATATTTATCCCTCAAAGTTCAGCTAGGATAGTGTGTGAAGAAGCTATTGTGTCACCTAAACAGCACTGTCTTTTATCTTCAGGAGCTAAAGAGTGCCAGCAGAGAGGCGGCAGTAGGACAGCTTAAGGGTGAGTTACACAGCAGGAGGTAGGAGAATGCCAGAGGAAAATACAGAGCTCAGAGGAATCCAATTCCATGCCTCACAGGGAGCTCCGAGATCTGCATGGCTCTAGGTCTGCAGGAGACAATACATAAAATCTGTTAAGCAAAATTTCTCTAGTCAGTTTTCCTTTCATGTCCATTTTTCTCTTAAAAATTAATGATCATAGAATGGTAAGGTTGGAAGTGACCTCAAAGATCATCCAGTTCCAACCCCCTGCCATAGGCAGGGACACCTCCCACTAGTACAGCTCACTCAAGGCCTCCTCCAATCTGACCTTGAACACCTCCAGGGAGGGAGCAGCCACAACCTCCCTGGGAAACCTGTGCCAGTGTCTCACCACCCTCACTGGAAAGAACTTCCTCCTAACATCCAGTCTAAATCTCCCCTCTGCCAGTTTAAACCCATTGTCCCAGTCTTTTGTTTAATTCCTTTTCTGAGCCTGAAAAAGGTTTTCTAAGAATTGTTCTTTCAACATGACTCTCAAATTGTCTTAAGGAGTTTGTCTAACACTTCCTAGTAAAGGAGAAGAGTCACTTTCTGTGAAACAAGTCTCTCTGAAAGTATTTACATTTCCAAACAGTTTCTTACCCCACAGTATCGCTCCTCATTGAAGATCTGTGGAGGGAGAGGAATTCCATTTTGAGGCTTTTTTTCACCCGGGACATTCTCTCTCATCCATTTCCTGTTGTCTTCATCACCTGCTATGTCCATTTGTTGAAAGTCAATCTTGTTGGCCTCTAAAAAGCCCACTACTTCTTGCTGCTTCTTTTTGATCTGTTTAAGAGGGAGAAAAACAAAAATCCTTCTTTAAAAAAGTTGTGGGGTTTTTTCCTGAGAGCAATTGCTATTACAAGAAGAACTAAAACAAGTACGTCAAGTTAGATACACTACTCCAGAAGCCACTTTTTGAAGCTGAGATTCAACACTGCTTCCAGCGCCCAGTGCACTGCCACTCTCAGTTTCTTTCTTTCCACCCTGGAAGAAGTGATGCCTCCACTGAAGCAACGAGGCTTAACAGGAAGCCTCCTTCTCTGTTTCTATATCTGTAAGTTTAGTATCCAGATATCTGAACCAATCCTGCCTGAAGCACAAGTCTCAGAACACACCTATTCTCCTCTCCTCCTCAATATGTAACAGTCTCCTTTTTCCTACTCATTACATAAGATATTTAGCTTTCCATGTGTTTGTCTCTGCCCCTGTTCTTTCATGCTTGGCATAATTAAATGAGTGAAAGCACAATGAAAACCCAGTACAGCCTAACTCCTATGTTTGACTAGATCCCACATTGCACAATAATGTGCCAACAGGACAATGAGAAACATATTACATACAAATAAAGCATGTTATGCATAAGCTTCTATGCCACCTAAAATTTAATCATGGCCCTTATTCCCTTTGCTGCTAGTTATGTATAGATCCATGTTCAAATGTTTCTTAAACACCTCCAAGGATGATGACTCCACCACATCCTTGGGCAGCCTGAACCAATGCCTGACCACTCATTCCACACAGAAATTTTTCCTAATATCCAGCCTAAACCTCCTCTAACACCATTTCAGGCCATTTCCTCTCAATTTATCACCTGATATTTGAGAGAATAGACTGATCCCCCACCTCACCATGATCGCCTTTTAGGTACCTGTAGAGAGCAATGAAATCTCCCCTCAGTTTCCCCTTCTCCAGACTAAACAGTCCCAGATCTCTCAGCCATTCCTCATAGTACTTGTACTCCAGGGCCTTCACCAGTTTTGTTGCCCTTCTCTGGACAGGTTCCAGCACCAAAATGTCTGTCTTGTGGTGGGGGACTCAAAACCAAACAGAGTATTTGAGGTGTGGTTTCCAGTGCCAAGTACACAGGCATTGTCACTACTCCTGCTGGCCACGCTAGTCCTGACACAGGCCAGGATGATGTGTGCCTTTTTGGCCACCTGAGCACACTGGTGGCTGGATGTCAGCCAACACCACTAGGTCCTTTTCTGCTAGGCAACTTTCCAGCCAGCCTTCTACAAGCCTGCAGATTTACATAGGGGGGTTTGTAGCATAAGCACAGCACCTGAACTTTACTTTGTTAAACCCAAGATCTATTTGCAGAGCCTTCCTATCCTCAAGCAGATAAACACTGCCACCTGATTTAGTGTAACCTGCAAATGTGTTGTTGGTGCACTGAATTCCCTTGTCCAGTTAGGGCTGGAGCACCTCTCCTACGAGGACAGGCTATGAGAGTTCCTTCCTGCCTGGAGAAGAGAAGGCTTCAAGAAAAACTTGTAGTAGCCTTCCAGTATCTGAAGGGGGCCTACAGGAAGGCTGGGGAGGGACTATTTACAAGGTTTTTCAGTGACAGGACAAGGGGCAATGGGTTTAAACTGACAGAGGGGAGGCAAACCAGATGTTACAAAAGGGTTCTTTACAGAGGAGGTGGTGAGACACTGGCACAGGTTGCTCAGGGAGATTGTGGCTGCTCCCTCCCTGGAGGTGTTCAAGGCCAGGCTGGAGAAGGCCTTGAGTGACCTGTACTAGTGGGAGGTGTCCCTGCCTATGGCAGGGGGTTGGAACTGGATGATCTTTGAGGTCACTTCCAACCTTACCATTCTATGATTCTATGACTGATAAAGATATTAAAGAGAACTTTCCCAAATACTGAGCCCTAAGGAACATCACTAGTGTCTGGCCTCCAACTGGATTTAACTCCATTTACCACCACTCCCTAGGCCCAGCCGACCAGACAGTTCTTGACCCAATGAAGTGTCCACCCATACAAGCCATAAGCAGCCAGTTTCTTCAGGAGGATGCTGTGGGAAAGGTAGCAAAGGCTTTACTAAAATCCAGATAAACAATACCCACAGCCTTTCCTTCATCCACAAAGTGGGTCACGTTGTCATAGAACAAGATCAGGTTTGTTAAGCAGGACCAGCCCCTCAAACCCTTGTTGACTGGGCCTGATCACCTGCTTGCCCTGCACATGCTGCATAATGACACTCAAGATGACTTGTTCCATGACCTTCCCTGACACTAAGGCCAGACTGACAGGTCTGTAGTATGTCAGGGCCTCCTTCTGGCCCTTTTTGTAGATGGACATCATGTTTGTCAGGCTCCAGACAGGTGGGACCTCCCCACTTAGTCAGGACTGCTGGTGAATGATGGAAAAAGGCTCAGTGACCATTTCAATCAGTTTCATCAGTACTTCTCTAGTGAAGGAATGCCACTCCTCAGCAACATCTAAAGAATTTCCCCATTTTATATAGGTCTCAACAGTAGAGGAGCTGCAAGGCCGAACTTTAGCCCTCCAAGTACTGCAGCATTTGAAGCAAGCAGGATTGATATGCACAAATTCTCTCAAGCTGCAATTTGATAACTGACAACTAAATGAATGGTTAGCAAAATCACATTCTAGGCATGACTCTCTTCTCCAAGTTATGCTACTCCATGCAGCAAGCTAGTGTTCTATATAGACAGTAGCTATAATGATGTATCAAGGTAATTTTTACATATGAGCCATGATCTCCCACATAAGGGGATGTGTGGTTGGAAAGCTGTGACTTATAGAGACACCTGGGGGTATTGGTTGATGGTCAACTGAATCTTTGATAGGATTTGAAATCATGTCTTTCAGAACTCAAAGATCTGAACAAAGTAAAGGGAAACTAAACTAGTGTAAATCAGTCTGAGATAATCACGTGAGAAATATTTCAAGGATTATATATTTCTATAATCTAACAAACCTGAAAAGTTGAGGGACAGGTATTGTATTGGAAGTTTTCATCATTAATTTTCTTTTTCTTGTTTAAATACAGATCTATTTATCTACAGTTATGATTCTATATAAAAACAAACATAAACCACTGTATATTTTCATAACAATATGAGATTTATGGTGAGATTAAAACAAGTACACTACTTTGAATGGAAACATTAATCCAAAGTGCTCAAAAGCCACACAGTTGACAGATCTCAAAGGTGCTTATTTATATTTCTTGTTTCACTTTCTGAATAGAGATAATTTTCTTAATGGGCATTGCTGTGCAGTTATTTGCAGAACACATTTGGGTGGCAGAAAAGATTGCTCAAGGGACACTTCACTGGAGGAAGTGGCAGGATAGCGTTTGTATGAATAGTTAATAAAATCTGCATGACCTAGTACTAAGAGTTTCACCACCTGCTCTAAAAGCCAGTGCACTCAAGTGCTGTCAGCTGCAATTTCAGTGTCAGCTTGTCTCTTTGGACAGAGGCACTGAAGTAGATAAGGCTCCTGGAATGGTTAGTGCCCCAAATGGATAGTGCCTCTTAGGGGATAATGGAAACTGAGCTACAGATTGTGCTCCCTTGCTTGTGGCTATAGGAGCACAGCTGCAGCTGTGCTTTTAGAATTAAACTTTCAACTTGTTTAATTCCAAACTTTTAGAATTAAACCCAGGTAAACAATTTTTCTTTAGCTTGAGTTACGTAACACGCAGAAGGCTCAGACAGCAGCAGGACTGAAAGCAAAAATTATGGGAGGGTTGTGCAAAAAGTTAATAGAGGAGGAAAATAAAAGGTGACATGCAATTATGCCTGCAAAAGGAAATGGCATGATGTTTCTTATTATGATAACAACAATAAACTATGCAGAAGATCTAGCACATCCTAAGGCTTACAATTACTAGAATTTAGGCAGAGTAAGAGACTTGGGACACACTCTATGCCTGAAGTCACACAGCCTCTGCTGCAGCTGGCACTAAGTAGCTGGGCAAAGAGTAAACAGAACGTAACAATGCAAAGGTTTTCCTAGAATGAATGACAGTGAAAAAGCCTTCACTTGTGTCTGATGACATAAGAATTCAGATCACTTGGGCATAGACTCCCTGGAAAGTGGTGGTGAGCAGAATATTATTGCATCAATGTAATTTTCAATAATGCTTAAGGGCCACCATCACTAGTTGCTAGACCCTTAATATAAGGAAGGCAAACATCTAAAATAAATATTAGGTATATAGAATGCAAGAGCTAGAGATAACACTAGTTTCACCTGATGCATGATTTTATCACCTATATCCTCACAATCCAGAGCACAACCCAACTGCCTATGGCAGAAACAAACATTAGCTGACAACTTACCAAGTGAAACATTAATGTTGGTAGGCAGAGCTGATGCATCTTCTGGTTCTACTACTGCATAGACAACATATTCCTGATAATTATCCTCATTTTTCACACTATAATCTCTGATTTGACTTGAAACTTGAGCTCAGTTTTATATATGCCTAGATTAACAGTCACAGATGACAACCTTCTATCCTGTATTTTAGAGGACATAATTCAAATAGTTTCCATTTTTCTCAGTCTTTCTGAGACCCACAGATTTGAAGATGTGAAAGTTTATGAAATGTCACCAAAACCATCAGGAATAAAAGGATTTTTGAAGTGCCATAAGGGTGATCAGCAGTAAGCAAGATATTGGAAGAACTCCTCTGTGCAAGACATGCATCCCATCATTTGTAGATGGTGCCTTAGAATCTTGCAGAATATTACCCATTCGTAAAACACCTCTGTGGTCAGTAATGAAATGCTATGTTTTTACTGTTTGTTTCAAGATAGGCATTTAATACTTTTCAGCACTCTTAATAGAGTAGTTTCCACTTCTGCTTGCCTTAATGATTAGCTCGGTATCAACTAAGTTTGAAGCAGAAAGATACTAAAGTTGAAGTTACTTAACATAAATTTCTGAATCACTGAGGCAAAAAATACAGATTGGTTCTAGCACCACATTGAATTTTATGATTCAAGCATCTGATCCAGAGCATTGGAATGTTAGAGTTCACTGCATTCACTTGAAAAAAAATACTTATTAAAATGACAGCCAGTTGTAGTGTGACATTGCAGTGTGCCGGATAACAACATTATTCATTCTTTACCAGTGATCCACTGTTGATTTACACCAGAGAAAGCTGAGTTCGTCTTATGTTGAAATTCAAAATTAACAACATGCATTTGATGAATATCAGCCATGTTGAAGAGAGCATCAGTGCTACAAGGATAATTTATAAACTCCCAATTTAAGCTCTTTAGGTATTAAATTAATTCTTCTCAGGAAAAGCTGATAAAAAACCCTCGGGTTTAATACAATTTTAGTGATATATTGGGGTTTGTGCTGTCTCCTTGCATGATTTTTTTTTTTTAAAACATAGCAAAACTCAATAAAGGCTCACCAAAAAGACACCTCTATCTGTTTAAATCAGTACATGTGGAAATCTACTCCTGCTAAATACTGTGTTTATTTGGTACTGCAATTACGTATCAAGAATCCGAACACACACTGCTTGCTGAGATTACTGCAACAACACACACACCTGACACACCAGAAAGAAGGGAATAAAGAGCCATATCACTGTGCAAAGATGCCATATCCTTCCTTCCAGCATGTCTGGGATCTCATCAACAGCTTTTGTGGGCTGCTGTCTAAATTTTACATTTAGTCTGTATTTGGGGCTAAACTATAGCAGTTGTTCTACCACTTGATGACCTCTCCTCAGCAGAAAAGGGGAAATCAAGAGAGAGAGACAATCCATAGGCTGGAATGAAAACAGAGTTCATGAAACAACCATACTAATATGAAGGGTGCAAAGCTATACTCAGTCCAGTGAGCATGGGGTAGTCACAATAAACCAGAAAGCAAGGAGTGAGAAGCCAACTCATCCTGTCCCCAGTAACCTCCCCCCTTTTATACTGAACCTGAATTTTATTATATGGGATACAACTGTGAGCCAATTCAGGTCAGCTGTCCTGGCTGACTCAAAACTGCTAATAGCCTGCAGACCATGTCTAGCTTATAATTGTGTCCAGGGAAACCAGGACACTAACATATGGAGGAAAGGGGCATTAGTCAACAGACATGGAACTGTTGGAGCGGGTCCAGAGGAGGCCACAAAGATGATCAGAGGGCTGGAGCAGCTCTGCTATGAGGACAGGCTACAAGAGTTGGGGCTCTGCAGCCTAGAGAAGAGAAGGCTTCAAGGAGACCTTGTAGTAGCCTTCCAGTATCTGAAAGGGGCCTACAGGAAGGCTGGGGAGGGACTATTGACAAGGTCTAAGTAATTGCAGGATGAGGGGCAATGGGTTTAAACTGGCAAAGGGGAGATTTAGACTGGATATTAGGAGGAAGTTCTTTACAGTGAGGGTGGTGAGGCACTGGAACAGGTTGCCCAGGGAGGTTGTGGCTGCTCCCTCCCTGGAGGTGTTCAAGGCCAGGCTGGAGAAGGCCTTGAGTGACCTGTGCTAGTGGGAGGTGTCCCTGCCTATGGCAGGGGGTTGGAACTAGATGATCCTTGAGGTCCCTTTCAACCTTACCATTCTATGATTAATAAGCTTAAAACCTATTACAGTTCACTGATATTTGTTATCTTTCTTGGCAGTAGCAAGTCACAGTTTCAACGTTTAGCAGTTCAAAATGACTGGATAAAGCTTGCATGTTGCTTGGTGTTCAGTGTAGTGTACACATCCCTTCACTGAAGTCCAAGAGGTGTTAGGTAGAGTTGCTAGTTAGGAGGAGATACAAGGAAAGATCTCGGTTCAGCTAGTGCTAAATATAGTCTTAGTTTTAATTGCATAATGGAAATAGAGTGTCCACCACATAATGAACATAAAAGTAAAGATGATCCAAAATGTTTATGAAAAACTAACTTTAAGACATTGCTTGTGGTCTGGCAGGGTTACCACAGTGCACTCAGTAGATCCATTATTTGTAAAAGCAAAATAAAATTAACTGATCTTTTTTTAATTCAAATTCCAGGCTCTTTGAGAGCCTGGAGCACATGTCCCATAAGGAGTGTCTAAGGGAACTGGGATTGTTCAGTCTGGAGAAGAGGAGGCTGAGGGGAGATGTCATCTCTCTCTACAACCACCTGAAGAGAAGTTGGAGAGAGAAGAGCGGGTAGCCTCTTCTCTGTGGTGGCAAGTGAAGGGACTAAAGGAAATTGTTACAAGCTGCACCAGGGGAGGTTCAGGCTGGATATTAGGAAATATTTCTTCACTGAGACATTGGAATGGTCTGCTCAGGACAGTGGTGGAGTTGCCATCCCTGGGGGTGTCCAAGTGATCTGTGGACTTGGTACTTAGGAACATGGTTTAGTGTTGACCCTTCAGTACTGGGTTGAGGCTTGGACTGGATGATCTTTGAGGTCTCTTCCAACCAAATGTATTCTGTGATCCAGTAAAAGAATTGATTATTCAATCATTTAAGTTAGCGCAGGTCATAGTGTAAGCTATACTTCAGAAAATTATTTCCAATTAAAAAAAATAATTTGTCTTAATATTGAATTGGGAATTATTTTTCTGCTTTTAAATTTTACATATCATGACATGACTGTGGACCATCCATATGATTACAAATCAACATATGATATTGATAAGGTAGTAGTTTCTATTTCCCAATAACCACTGACTGAGCGCCTCAAGATTTTGCAAGCCTACATGAGCTTTTAAAATTACACAAGCTAAAAGTAACCCAAAAATATTTTAAGAATTAAGAATAATTAATTATTAAATAAGATTATGTAGAGAGAATCCAATGGATAACCACAAGAATGATAGGGAGTCTTGACATTAGACTTACTCCAGAGTGCAAACACCAGCAAAAAGTGGCCACACTAATTCACAGAAAATTCATTTCTGCATAGCTTTGCCTTGGGATCTTGCCTGCCTAGTAGCAGTCTCTTGTAGCGACTTCCTTACAAGCCTTGGAGAAGGCAGTTGAAATACTAAAGTAATCAGATCTTATTTTGCAGATTCTGGAGCTTTTCATATTCTTCTCCCACTGCTCTGTGTCACCCTAAACTCCTGAATGCTCTCAGAAATCCCATGTTAAAGGAACTTGTAAATGCTGGTTTCTCACATCCCAATCTATCTCCATAACTAAGACTTAGAGCTATGCTTACCCAACAAATACCTCGTCTGACTTCAATGACACTTCAAAAACTCACACTGCAACCATAAAAGCATGGAATTATTTCAGTTGGGAAAGAGCATTACAGTCTCTGAGAGAGACAAGGACCTGTTGTAGTCAGACCAGGAGAGGGCCACAAAGATCAGAGGGCTGGAGCACCTCTCTTGTGAAGACAGGCTGAGTGTTGGAGCTGTTCAGCCCCAGGGAGACCTTAAAGCTGCATTTCAATATCTGAAGGGGACCTACAGGAAGACTGTAGAGTGACTGTTTAGAAGCATTTGTAGTGATAGGATGAGAGGCAATATTTTGAAATCCTTCACAATGAGAGTGTTGGAATCGGGGAACAGGAGCCCAGGCATGTGGTTGAAGCCCCATAGCTGGAAACATTGAAGATCAGAATTCATCTTCCCCAAGCAGCACCTGCTCCACACCCTCTGCTCCCCCCTTATAATCCTCAAGCAGCCCCTGCTCCACAACCACCACCCCACACCCTACCTAAACAGCTTCTTCTTTACCACCACCATTATTGCACCCACCCCAGAGCCTGGGACAAGACCCTCAGCCTAGCCAAGACACCACATAGAGGAGCTCAACATAAGTAAGAAGGCCTAGCCAGCACCCATAGGTGATGTTAGAGTGGCCATCAACTCACTATCCTGCCTAACCATAGAACCACCAGGCCCCCCAGCCTTTAGATCCCTCTCCCACTCACCCAGTGTGCACCATGGGGACTCACCAGTGATGAAAGGAGGAAGAACCCTCTTCCCAGTTCGGCACAGCTTAAGGCTTCTGCCTTTCCTGGGCTCCATTAAAAAGGGGAGTGGGAAGGGGGGGTAAAGTGGTCACACTTGGGGTGGGAGGAGACTCCAACAGAACCCAGGTGCTCTGGGTTTGGGGGAAAATGGGGAAATAGGGTAGGGGGTGTGAGAAAAGGGCAGATATGGTGGGAAAGGGGAGGTGGTGATTAAAGGATGAAGATGGACAGGAAAAGAGAAAGGTGAGGGATAAAGGAAGATGGAGAAGACAGGAAGGAGATGGAAAGAAAAGGAGGAATATGGAAGAAAGCAGGAGATGGAGAGGAAAGGAGAAAAATGAGGAGAAGGGAGATTAAAAACAAACAAACAAACAAAAAAACCCAAACAACAAAGAAATAAATGTGAAGTGGCCTGCAGTGTTTACATTGCAACCAGCCTTTTTATGACTAATCCTTCGTCACTTCTGCTTGGAGTCCAAAGAAAGGCAACAAGGCTGGTGAGGGGTCTGGAGCACAGCCCTGCAAGGAGTGGCTGAGGGAGCTGGAGTTGTTCAGTCTGGAGCAGAAGAGGCTCAGGGGAGACCTTTTGCTCTCTGCAACTACCTGAAGGGAGGTTGTAGCCTGGTGGGGAGTGGTCTCTATTCTCAGGCAACCACTGACAGAACAAGAGGATACAGTTTCAAACTAGGCCAGGACAGGTTTAGGCTGGATGTTAGGAAGAAGTTCTTCACAGAAAGAGTGATTTGGCATTGGAATGGGCTGTCCAGGGAGGTGGCGGAGTCACCATCCCTAGAGGTGTTTAAAAGGAGATTGGATGAGGCACTTAGTGGTTTAGTTAATTAGAAGGGTTAGGTTGGACTTGATGATCTCAAAGGCCTTTTCCAACCTGGTTAATTCTGTGATTCTGTGATAAATGATCTCTGAATGTCAGTGTTTAATCAAAGCACTCTTAAAACTGCCTTGCTGAACAACAGCTCCGATCCTCTATCTGGAGTTCATGCCTGAGGCACACAAGACGATGATGGCCCCAACACACATATGTGGAATATCTACACTGGGAATGCAGTCACAGTCATGACTTTCTTCCAAAAAACATGTGTGGCAAAGGAGATAGGGATAACTCTCTTTGCGTTAACCAAAGGAGACAAACAGGACACTAAATAGAGTGAAAAGACCATGAATGCACAGTATATGGCAATTTATAATGCTAACTGAGCAGTAACTGCTAGACTACAAATTACCAAGCCTGCAGTTTCCAATTCCCTCTTCTTTTTTTTTTTTTTTTTGCCCCTTGCATCTGAGATTTCTTATAAAAAATGGAAAGCTAAAATATTAATACTAAATTTTGAGTGTCAGACTTAGTGATAGGCTGGTAAGAAAAAGTGATGAGAGAACTACAAACTTCCTTAGCTGTATTCCAACTTGAATTTTACCGAATGTCCCTGGTTCTTTTCCAAAGACAGTGGCCTCATGAACAGGGGTGGTGGTTTTAGCCTTTAGACTCTGGAAGCTTCTTAAAGACACAGACCTGATGTCAGAGAGACAGAGGTGTAGTTACAGCTATGTGCATGCACCAAGCCAGTTTGTTTAGCTGTGTCACTGAGAGTGAGTGACTGCCAAAGGAAAACTGCAATCTGAGCTCATCTGGGAACTGGATATAAAAGGAAAGAGTCCTTTCCCGGTTCCCACCTCCCACGGACTTCCAACCTCCCCACTATTCACATGCCCTTACTTTCAGCTGATACACTATGCTGACAGCTACAGCAGTAGATACCAATACTAAAAATCATCAGTGTAGCATTTCAAGACACATACATACACACACACAAACACACACACACACACACACACACTCACCTCAAGGAAAAAGAAACAAGCAAAAAACTTAGGGAAAGGCAAGGGGATGGGATTTTTTTTTTTTTTCTGAATAACTTTTTTCAGCTTACTTTGGTTCTAGGCTATTTCAAAGACAGAGTTCCTGTTTTGCAGAAGCAGTGTCGTAAAATCTCTTTTTAAAACAAATACATTAACTTCCACTGTAAATAATCCACCTGAGCTTTTGTGCAAATACAATACCCACCTTTTCCTTCTTCAGTGAATATATGTTACATGTGCTTTTCCAAATAGAAGTAAATCTATTAAATGACAGATAATTTATATCTAAATGTTATATCTGTAGAGAAACCTTGCATGCAACCCAGTCTGCATTTATAGGAACTCTCAACATCTTGAGTAGCTTTCAAGAACAAGGTGTGGAATACAGGCTAGAAGAGATCCATAATTTTTTTCTCCATGCAAACTCAGGTTGTCCAGAGACATTACAGGATAATCTACCGATCTGATCCCACCAGAAAAAGGAATATCTTAAATGAAACACCTACCGCTGTAGATCCTGAAGATGTGGCTACAAAGACTTTGATCACCATGTTGACAGCAATGAAAATGAATCAGCAGAGCACACGTGCTATCCACAAGTCACCGGAGTCTCAAGAGGAATCCAAGCGTTCCACAGCTCCTGGGCTAACCCAGGTCCCAATTGGATGCCCCCCCGCCACCCTGCAATCCAGCAGCTTTGGCCTCTTCCTCTCCCTGGGGTCCTGGGTTTTCCCACTCCCTTGGCTCTTAGGTATTTTGGGACGAGGGGCCAGTCAAGGATTGGTTAGTAAGAGGAGCCATAGCAAGGGGTTTGCACCTGCCCCTGGCCTTATTGCATTAGATTGACAGGGTGCCAGTCCAAAAAAGGCAAAGGAGAGTAGTGCACCAATGAGACAGGGCTGGAGAAATATCTGGGAGAGGGGGGAAGGGACAAGTGAGAAGGGACAGGGAACAGGCAACTTAGTGCTGGGGTGATCACAAAGCTGTCAGGTAATGTTTAATGTTGGATGGGCACTGTCACAGCTAACTCCTGCATAAAAAGGCTTGTGCCCTCTCTCTGACCACAAGGAGGAGGCTCTGGAGTTATAGCTGCAAATTTTACATTTAAAAAGAGGAGAGAGGAAAGGGAAGGCAAGGGGAGTATAGATGCAGAAGTAATTAGAGCAGAGATCATATTGAAGTAAGCCTCAGTTACGAACATTCTCAGCTTTAAGGAATTCAGATCATCATTCACACTGCAGGGCTCAGGGACTTCTCTGAAATAAATGTGCCAATACTCCCTAATAGTGATTAAGGTGATTTCCCCGATTCTGTGTATCCAGGACCTATTTTCTTTTTTCTTCCTTCTCCTTTTGCATCACCACTGAAAACTGCCAAGGGAAAAGGTGTAAGAGGAGCTTCAGAACACTTGCTAAAATACATCCCATTCTTCTGTGTTATCCAGGATGCTGTTTTTCATCCGGTTGTTGGCTTCTACTCCAGAAATGGTCATAATTCAATGACTGCCTGCTTAAGGAGGTCTCTGAGCATGACAAGTATTTTAAGAATGTTAAATGGTAACAGATTACTGTAAATTTTTAAGGGCTAAGTTTGTTTCTGTTCTACATAAGCAACATGCCTCTAAGGTCAGTAAAGCTGACCTTATGTTAGAAGTGAAACTGGACTAGATTTTAGAAAGTACTTACAAACATTTCAAATGTTAAGATCAAACAGAGCAGTGTCAGATACTGAAAATACTTTAAGTGGAATATAATACTTTCTTCCAGGGTTGATTAGGTAGGATGGCATGCACAATAGTAAAGATGCTCTTCAAAGTAAGCTTTTTGTCTGTGCAAACCACTATGTGAACCTGCAAATGCAATATGTATGGAGCAGGGATCCTGAAAAAGCACACTGAAAACAACAGTATGGATAATTTGCACTGTTTACTGTAGCTCATCATTTGTCATCTCTTTCTTCTTATAGGAGGCAGTAGGAGGTTCATCAAAAAGAAAAGTCTGTCAGAAGCAGGTATTTTCAGATTATTTTCTTGCAAAACAAGCAAATTTTAAAAAACCCAAACCAACAACCCCCCAACAACAACAACAGAAAAGCAAACAAAAAAAAATCAATCCAACAAACAAATCTCAGTGCAAAAATGTAAGTTATTGTCAGAAGTTACTACACATGCTTGTTTCTCAGGAAATTTTGTTTGTAAGTACAGTCCTAGATTCCGTGGAAATTTGGAACATACTGTTTCTAAATTAGTTTATTTGGTTACTAGTGCTATGAAGAAGTACCAACAGAGGATACAGTGGTCTTTGGCTTCAAAGCATACTGATAAGCCTTGCAAGTACAGTGATACTACTAATAATTAATACTCAAAATGGTAAATATCTGCACTGCCAAACATCCATAGTCATGACTGGGATAAAATTGCCAATTACCACTCTCTGCTGTTGTAATTCACACCTAAAGTGCCAAACGAGCTCTACAAGGAAAACCAGGATGCAGTCCAAAGCCTCTGCCTACCTTGGGCTTGACAGGTGAGGACTTCAGGGCATAATTCCCATGCTGTCCAGCCTTGAAGAAAAAGTATTGTTCCAGCTCCTTTCATTCCTAAGGGATTCTTTCCCTCTTTTCGGCATAGAATCATAGAATCATAGAATGGTAAGGTTGAAAGGGACCTCAAGGATCATCTAGTTCCAACCCCCTGCCATAGGCAGAGACACCTCCCACTAGTACAGGCTACTCAAGGCCTCATCCAACCTGGCCTTGAACACCTCCAGGGAGGGAGCAGCCACAACCTCCCTGGGCAACCTGTGCCAGTGCCTCACCACCCTCACTATAAAGAACTTCCTCCTAACATCCAGTCTAAATCTCCCCTCTGCCAGTTTAAACCCATTGCCCCTTGTCCTGTCGTTGCAGGACCTTGTAAATAATCCTTCCCCAGCCTTCCTGTAGGCTCCCTTCAGATACTGGAAGGCTACTATCAGGTCCCCTCAAAGCCTTCTCNGTTTTGTCTAAACCTGAGCCACGAGTTTGTAGCCTGTTGAGGTCAGCCTGTGTGTTCCCAGGGTACATCAAGCCACACAACATGTGACAAAAGATGCCTCCATGGCATCTCATGGCACTGAGGGACTTGCCGCCTGCACAACCTGTTGTCAAACGCCCATTAAGATCACAACGGGTACAGAAATAAGAGGGTGGCAACAGATACGCAAACATCTCTGGAGAGGAGAGGAGATTCGAGGAGAGGAGATTCGAGGAGAGGAAGGGAAGGGAAGGGA
>VWZE01023743.1:402682-436457 GCA_013396675.1 Eubucco bourcierii
GGAAGGGAAGGGAAGGGAAGGGAAGGGAAGGGAAGGGTGTGTGCACGGGGCTAGCTGCGACTACAGCTCCCAGGCTGCACCGCGGCCGCCGCCTGTCCCCATGGCAACGCCGACGCGACCGGTCCGCAGAGGTGGTAATGGCGGCGAGGAACAGCGGCGGCAGGGAAAATTTTCGGGAGGCCGGAAGGGGACGGGTCACGCCGAGGTCAGAGAAGTCAGGGCAAGATGGAGGTGTGGAGGGATAGAAGAAATTTTTTGAGAGGGAAGAGAAGAAGGTGAGGCACCCCAACTGCAGCACTGCATCCATCTCTGGAGTTCTTAGCACAAGAAAGACATGGACCTGTTGGCGCAGGTCCAGAAGAGGCCACAAAAAATTGTAAGAGGACTGGAACACCTCTTCTAGGAAGTAACGCTGAGAGTGTTAGAGCTGTTCAGCCTGGAGAAGAGAAGGGTCTGGGGAGACCTTTCTGTGTCCTTCCAGTACCTAGAGGGAGTCTGTAAGAAATACGAGGACAATATTTTTAGCAGGTTTGTTAGACAGGGGGTAATGGTTTTAAATTCAAGCAATTTTTAATATATGTATTTTTTAATACCATGATAGTGGTGAAACACTGGAGCAGGTTGCCCAGGTAAGTGGTGGATGCCCCAGCCCTGAAAACATTTAAGATCAGGTTGGACGGGACTCTGAGGAACTGGAGATGTCCTGATTATTGCAGGGAAAGGTCCCTTCCAACCCAAACCATTCTGTGATTCCATTGTCCCCTGCCTGGCAGTGCTCAGTGGTGAGGGGCTGCTTTCCTTCTCTGGACAGGGAGAGTGAAGATGTCAGGCCAGGTGGCTGGGACTGAGTGCCAGGAGCTTCAGGTGGCTGTCAGGCGGCTGTCAGGCGGCTGTCAGGCCCTGGGGTGTGACTACCAGGGAGAGCAGGGTTGCAGTTGGATCCCACCAGCAGCCTGATAAACCCTGCACTTTTGAGGGTAGTGGGGGAGGTCTGGCTTGTGTGGACCACCCTAGGAAGCTATTTAGTGCATGTGTAGGAGCCTAGAGGCAGGTCTGAGGGCTCTGGATATGCTTTTGAACCTCCTGCATGAGCAGATGGGCCCTAGCTTGGTTCCCTGGGGCTCAAGCCTTGGGTGTGAGGCCAAGGGATTGCTGCACCATGCTGGGCTCGGAATTCAGTATTCTCCCTCTTCATTTACTTTGGTTTCGCACACAGAATGCAATTAATTGTTCCCTGTGACACTTTTTCAGTTTCTGGATCCCTGCAATGGCATTTTAATCTTTGACAGATAGATTTGGCCCTAGTTAATTTTGTTCCTGCATCTCTTCCTTCAACATATATTCTCCTACTGTTTGTTCATTTCAGTCCCCCTTCAGCTATTATTGCCTTTGCCTTTTTTTTTCCCTTTAAATCTATAGCAACATCTTTAATTTCTCTGTTTCTTGAAGGACTTTTTGTTTTTCTGTCTTCTCTTTTTCCCTGTACTTTTCTTCTCAACATCTGCTGTTGATGCTGGGTAGTGAGGTTCAGCCCACACTTCTCATTAAAAAAAAACAAACCACCAACCAATTGTTTTAAGATTAATTCAAGCTAATTGTATTGGTTTAAGCTGACTAGTCCCACACTGTTGCACAGGTTACCCATGAATGTGAAATGTGTTCTGCAATCAAACAGGCCAAGAGGGTAAAGCTTCTGTGGCACAAGGGGTGATGGCTAAAATATAAATATAGGGAAGCCTGGCAAATTGATTACATCCCACTGCCACAAACTTGTCAAGGCAAACACTATGTGTTTACCATGGTAGAAGCACCCACTGGATGTCTGGAAATATATTCACTGCCCCATACCGCTGCTCAGAACACCAGCCTGGGCCTTGAAAAACAAGTCTTTCTGGCACCCAGGAAAGAATCAAGTCAGATAATAGGACTCATTTTCAAAACAGCCTTACAGACGCAGACCGAGGAGCATGGCATTGAGTGGGTGTTATCACATCCCCTGTCACACAACAGCTGCTGGGAAGGTCAAAGATTACAACAGCCTGCTAAAACCCATCCTGAGAGCAGCGGGAAGGGGCCTTTTAAAAACTGGCATGTGCATCTAGCACAAGCCACTTGGCTGGTTAACACCAGAGGATCTACTAATTGAGCTGGCCCTGCCCACTTCAAACTGCCATGTGTTGTATAAGGAGATAGTGTTCCCCTGGTACATAGGAAGGATGTTCTAGGGGAAAAAGTCTGGGTTTGTCGTGTTTCAGGTAAAGGGAAACCCACCCACAGGATTGCTTTTGCCCAGAGACTTGAGTGTACCTGCTAGGTGATGCAGGAGGATGGAGAAGTCTGTACCTCAAGGTGATCTCACTTTGAGTGAGGACAGTAAATTATGTATGTTGCATGATGTTAATTGATGCTGAGCATGACATAAATGGTATAGAATAATGGGTGGAGAATGTGTTGGTTTAAGCTGACTGGCCCCACTAGAAGGGATGAGAGACAAAGAAAAAAAAAAACACCCCTCCACCCCAGTGGCACAGTGTGGGGTGGATCATTATCCTACACCATGCTAATATCATGGTCACTGCATGACAGGAAGGGGCTGGCCAGGGTTTATGGGACTTGATGGATGTTCTACACCTTGTAAACTTCCCTGTTACAGGTTTCTTGTGATTTTTTTTTTTTTCCCATGGACATCCAGACAGGGGTGCATCCCTTTTTTCCTTTTCACAGGTGGTTTGTTTTGTCTGCTCCCCTGCCGCTGCATACTCTGGTATCTCTCTTTTCTTTCCTGTAATCTGTTGTCCATGCAGTGAAGTAGTACACTGTCCTTATCTCAGCCTCTGTTTTATCTCAATCTCTGCCTCCTAGGTCCTTTTCCTCCTTGTGCACCCAGAGGGGATCTGGGGAGGGGCAGGACAGGAGAAACCCCTCTGTTATGAGCATATTGCTGGGGCTCAGCTGCCAAATTAGTTAAAATCGGGACACTAATGTATTTTAAATGCAATTTGGACACAATATTGACATTACCAAATCAAATTTAAACAAAAATAGAAATGTATGTACCAAGGTGTCCTTGCCTAATCCTCACCTCAAAATATGAGTTCTCATCTCTTGGGGGCTATTGCACTGGCTCAAATTTATTATGACCCTGGACATTCTTCAGTATGCCACAAAGAAGAGTTGCAACTCTTATGTAAGCCTTCTCTTCTCAACACTGAACAAAACCTGTTCTCTCAGCCTTCCTTCACATGACAAGTCTCCCAGTTCTCTGATCATTCCTGTGGCCCTTCTCTGGACCCTTTCCAGCCTGTCCACATCCTTCTCGTGTGGCGGGGACCAAAACTGTACACAGTATTCAAGGTGTGGCCTGATCAGAGCTGAGTAGAGTGGGAGAATGACATCTTTATCCCTGCTTGTGATACCATTATTAATGCAAATCCTGTTGACTTTCTTCTATATTTTATGATAAAGATATGGTTTTTTTAAAAGCCAAACAATTAGGAGAGCTAATTTTATTTGAAAATTGAGCTATTGAGAAAATGGAATTCCAGAGGAAGCAGCAATATTACTCACAACCTGATCAAACAAAATAACATCATCGTCTCATCAAAGAACCACATCTCTGACAACAGTGCATTAAGAGTGCTGTTTTCCAAGCTATATGTGTACTTAGACATGGAGATGAGTGTCTTGCAGCATTTTCAAAAGCAAACAAATGTGGTAAGTACAGTTAGGCTGTGAAGAAATTGTTTTCAATAACAAACACTGATTTTTTTTTTCCCGTAATGTTCCTTCTGAAATAGTGTATAGGCACCTGTAGTACATCGCAAGGTTTCATTTAGTGAGCTTTTTTGTTTTCACAAACAATTCTGATTTGAAAACAACATCCCAGAAGTTTACAATAACCTTTATTTCAGTGTAAATTGGATTTACACTGTTGTGTATTTACTCTGTGGATCCACTGTTGTGTATTTACTGCGTTGTGTAATTTTAGGTGATGTTTTATCCTCTACCTGTAACATGGCAGCTAAGTGTGTTTTTCTATTTTAATACACAAGTTAATGTTGTGATTTGGTTTGTGATCTAATTATTGAAAAACATGACTAAATGATATTTTTATGACATGAATGGAAAGCTAAAAATACTATAAAAACACAATTAGAAATATCCATTTTCTAGAGACTGGAACTTAATATTGTAAAGCATTTAGTAGGTATTGAATCATAGAATCATAGAATCATAGAATGGTAAGGTTGGAAGGGACCTCAAGGATCATCTAGTTCCAACCCCCTGCCATAGGCAGGGACACCTCCCACTAGTAGAGGTTACTCAAGGCCTCATCCAATCTGGCCTTGAACACATCCAGGGAGGGAGCAAAATGTAATTACATTTCTTTCCAATTTCATTAATCATGAAGAAATTTATACATTACAGGAAACAAACTGTGGTATTTATTCACACTGAGATGGCCAGTACCTTGTAAATCTTTAGAAAAGACATGCCAATATCATAGTAAATTCTGAGATAAAACCCAGTAGAAACAAACCCACTTACTACAGACCACATAATTATTTTAATGGGTTAAAGAGTAATGACTTTATTTTTTTTTCCAAGGTAACCTAGTGTAGTACAGAATCACAGAATTAATCAGGTTGGGAATGACCTCCATGATCATCAAGTCCAACCTATCACCCAACACCATCTAATCAACTAAATCATGCCACCAAGTGCCACATCCAGCCTTTTTTTAAACACTCCCAGTGATGGTGACTCTGGCACCTCCCTGGCCGGTGTAGGTGCAGTGTCCTGATTTACTTTTCTTACTGCTTATTTGCCGTTACTTCCCACTTGCAATGGAGTGTTCTGGTTTGGGCCTGCCCCTGCAGAGTTTGTGTGCAGGACACCCACTAGATGCAACAGATATCACACAGTATCACAGTATCACCAAGATTGGAAGAGACCTCAAAGATCATCAAGTCCGACCTGATATCCTTGCAGGGATCTGTCCTTTTCCTCTGGTGTCTTTTCGGGTCAGGGCTTTGCCTATTTTATCCATAAAAGTTAAGTGATGTATAAATTATTACAATAAACTTATGCAAAATGCTGCCTGAAATGTCTTGAGAACTATACTGAAATTCAATATATGCCTGAAAAATGGGAACGCACTCAGATTTACAGCTTTGACTATTTAAAATTCTAATTATGTTTCAGGAAAGGAGAATGAGAGTAATTCATTCAGAATGTCTGCCATAAAGAAAAGCAGACAGCAGTAATACATTCTGAATTATAGCCTATAAAGATTTTTTTTTTAAATTGCTGTACTGTACACAACAGCATAACTGTTCTATACTGAAAAGTGTGTAAGGTTTAAAAATGGAGTTCAGTTCAAAGCTGACTTGAAAATTTGAGAAGGCTGGTCAGAAATCCTAGCTGCAGAAAAATATAACCATGTGCTACTGTGATCACCTTGGGTTTGCAGACTGGGGGTTGCTGGGGTTTTTTCTATCATACTGCTATTCAAGGCATAGGTCCTCCTTCTTAGGGAATCCTTCTGGATGGTTTGAATTTCGTTCATCAGTCTCCAGATCATGCCTACGTTAGTGAAATGCACAATTTGCAGAAAGATAGTGATTTCCATTGATATTGGAGTAAAGTATTAACATAAACATACTTTACTAAGTTATTCTCAGAATATTATTGTGGTTTGCCTCAGAATGCACCACCTGTGTAGTTACCTTTACTAATGGAAAAGTGAGCATGGTGGCTGTTTCAAATGAAAATTACTTCAGAGAATGAAAGAAGGGAACCTCAATTTCCTGTAGACCTAGTTAGCTATGTACCAGTGCAGCCACATAAATGCACACACAAAGATATAAAATATTTGATGGATTTCAGCCCTGAGGAAAAGGACCTTGGTTGATGAAAAGCTAAACATGAGCCTGCAGTGTGTGCATGCAGCCCAGACAGCAACCGAGTCCTGGGCTGCATCAAAAGCAGCGTGGGCAGCAGGGCAATGGAGGTGGCTATCCCTTTTACTCTGCTCTCATCAGACCCCATCTGGAGTGCTGTGTACAGTTCTGGAGCCCCCAGCACAGGAAGGACATGGAAGTGTTGGAGTGGGTCCAGAGGAGGGCCACGAGGATGCTCAGAGGGCTGAAGCAGCTCTGCTATGAGGACAGGCTGAGAGAGTTGGGGCTCTTCAGCCTGGAGAAGAGAAGGCTTCCAGGAGACCTGATAGTAGCCTTCCAGTATCTGAAGGAGGCCTACAGGAAGGCTGGGGAGGGACTATTTACAAGGTCTTGGTAATTGCAGGATGAGGGGCAATGGGTTTAAACTGGCAGAGGAGAGATTTAGACTGGATGTTAGGAGGAAGNCCTGGGCAACCTGTTCCAGTGCCTCACCACCCTTACTGTAAAGAACTTCCTCCTAACATCTAGTCTAAATCTCCCCTCTGCCAGTTTAAGCCCATTGCCCCTTGTCCTGTCATTGCAGGACCTTGTAAATAATCCTTCCCCAGCCTTCCTGTAGGCCCCCTTCAGATACTGGAAGGCTACTATCAGGTCCCCTCGAAGCCTTCTCTTCTCCAGGCTGAAGAGCCCCAACTCTCTCAGCCTGTCCTCATAGCAGAGCTGCTCCAGCCCTCTGATCATCTTTGTGGCCCTCCTCTGGACCCGCTCCAACACTTCCATGTCCTTCCTGTGCTGAGGGTTCCAGAACTGCACACAGTACTCCAGTTTCCCAGGGAGGTTGTGGCTGCTCCCTCCCTGGAGGTGTTCAAGGCCAGGTTGGAGGAGGTCTTGAGTGAGCTGTACTAGTGGGAGGTGTCCCTGCCTATGGCAGGGGGTTGTAACTAGATCTTTGAGGTCCCTTCCAACCTTAAACCATTCTATGAGTCTATGAAATACTTGAACATTGAAGTTTTACTTCAATGTTCTTTTCAAGGTCCTGGGCACTTTGCCAACTATCCACAGTTAAGTATCTTGGATGAGCAGTAAAGAGTGATTTCGGTGTCTCAAATGATTGCTATTTATTAATGCAAATTTACTTTGGTCTGAATGCAGGAACAAGCAAACAAACAAACAAAAGCTAGCTGAGAAGATACCACATCAGAATACTTCACTATTAAGCCTGCAGAGTAGTATGATTTCCCAGAAAAAAAAAAAATAAAAAAAAATCTAGTGGCTCAGGGAATATCACAAAATACCACAGAATATCAGCAAATTTCACAAAATGAAAGAGCTGAAGGATGGAATATTAGATTTACAACAGAAATTAGAAGCATCAAGAATAGAAAATCGCTTTTTGAAATTGCTTCAGTGTCAACACTCAAAAGCAGTAAGTAGCTATGAAAATTCAGAAAGTAACTTGCTGGCTCTTTTAGCATGCCAATATAATGAAGTGAAAACTTTAAGGAACCTCCTGAGGATGTCTCAGAAGAATGAGAGAAGTACATCCAGGAAGCTCAGAAAAGTTGAAGCAGAGCTGGAAAAAGCTAAAGATGCTTTGCAGAACTTCCAGATGCTTTCAGAAGACAAAGCTCTTGCAGAGAGAGAGGAACTTCATCGTGGATTATGAGTCCTTATGGAAAAATTGGAAGTGAATGCCAGGAGGATACAGGTAATGTGTGTGTATTGGTGTGCTCTTTAACAGCAATAGGCAAAGTTTCTGTGCAATAGTGTAAAGTTTTTAGCTGCTTTTTGTCTACTTCTGATACAATCCTATATGATTGAAAATTCTTTTTAACCCAGTGCAAACCTCAGTGTGAAGTACTGAGTGGCAGTACTACTCCCCTTCAGTATTTTAAAGCCTGGCATAAATGTGTGTATAGATTGAGTTTGTCAATAAAGATCTTTTAGGAATTAAGTCATATACCTCAACCCTCCTAGGCCAGAAGTGTTGCATGTAGCTGGTGAGTGACCTTCAGCAGAGGGCCTATGCTGTTGCCTGCCAGCTGCATGAGTTAGCCAGGCTTGCTTTGGCTCTCTGGCCACAATAGCATGGACCCTGATTTACCCTGGTGGGATGGTTTGGGAGTTCCCTGCCTCCCCCCACTGTGTAAAATCACCCAGACTAGACTCAGCCAGCTGGAAGTTAAGGACTGAAGCTCTATTTACAGCTTAGCACAATATACAAAAGCAGATATATACACAATAGACAGGAATATTTACAGAAATATACAAGTTAAAGTTAATACAGAAACACAACTCCCCTCCCAGAAATCAGAGATCCCAGGAGGGGCTCCCAACCACCCTTCCACCTTCTCCCCACCCCTATACCTTACCCCAAGGTTTGCCTTGCGTGCAAGGTGAGTTTGGAGGATCGGCCAGGGAGGTTAGAAGGAAAGTGGTTAGTGAGATTACTCGACAGACAGCCCAAGAGTGTCTGCAAGCTTCAGTGTCTTATCTTTGTTTTGTATTCTTTTCTTATACGTCTCAGCAAGCCTAGGAGTAAAGCAGGCATCACCATTGTTTTCTTTTCACAGCCTATAATTTTCTTCCATTAAAATATTCCAATGAGCCTCAAACCAGCACACCTGGCAAAGCACAGGATTAGTCATAGTTGAAGACCACTAGATTGCTGCTGATGTACTTACCTGGACAACCAAATCTGTCTCATCTGGAACTTGCACTGTCATTTTTATGTGGTGCTGGTGGGCTGTATGGATGTACCTGCATCTCTTACTCACTAATTACTGTCACTCACTGTAGCTAGCTATAGGGCACCTCCTGAATTAAGCAGTAGTCAGGCATCCTAGATTTTAGGGTTGGTTCTACTGTTGGGGTTTTTTTAATGCAACTGTAGTTAAAGCCTAGTGGGAGTTTAAGAGGAGATGATTCAGCTCATTTTAATATCTCATGCTTCTCTACTCTTATTGAACTTTCCACAGAAAGACAGGAATACAATTTTTTATACAAAATTGGAAGACTGGTATTTCCACTGTCCTCGAGGAATTAATTTCTATTTTCTTTGGGGTATATTAAGCATACAATTAAATAAAGAGCCAGGTAATCTTAGAGGCATCTCACTGTCTGAACAGCTAGGGCTCAAGTACATTTATTACACGAAAGAGAGTGTTAGCAGCTAGATTCAGACTCCTTTTTGAAAATGTTCTATTTACATAAGTCCTAGTGAGATGCTATAAAAAGCATGCACTATTTGGTATCCACTTTACAGTTTTAGTAACTATAATTTCAGTGCATGGCACTGTAGTGACAAAATACTTGATAGAGTACTCCATAAATTGCCTAGTTTACATTTGCATTAGCTTTCCTTATGCTGCTGTAGTTACTAGATCTCAGTGTGAACAAAAGGGTTGTCTTAACATTTCTCAAAGACCATTGTAGTCATTAATACATCAGAGAGGTAATGTACAGCCTCATTTTTTTGTGTTTGAATGCCAAATAGACTTCTTTTGCATATTAGTAAAATTAGGTTTAAACCCAGTTTTTTTGCTCATTTGAGAAATGTTTTTTTCTGCTACTTCATCATGATTTTATGCATTGTTTGCAATAAAATGTAATCATTAGAAGCTTACTTTTCATTATATTAGCATGCTTATGTTTTAAATCTGGTAAGAACTGAAATTTTTCAACAGCCATACTGAGTACATCCATATGGTAAAATATGCCCCTTTTTNAACAATATGTAATAGTTAATAAAATTTCCCTTTTTTTTTTTTTTTTTTTTTTTTTTCTAAGAGCCTAGAAAAGCAGCTGAAGTTGAACAATAGCACCTTTAGTTGTCATCTGGCAAATGAGAACAAAGAAACTGTGGAAGTTGGGATGATTACAAAGAACTTGCAAATGGAAATTAACTCTCTTCACCAATAAATTAAGGTGTTCGAGAATTCAAATAGGTTTCTGTTCCTAAGAGAAAATTCAAGTGTTTAATGTTACTTATTTCTTTTGCTTCTTTTATATTATTTAGTAATGGAGTTTTTGTTTCCTGGTTGAATCTATAGCCCACAAAAAAAAAAAAAAAAAAAAAAAAGTTGTATCAAATAATGGAATTATTGTAGGGTTTATTTGTCAAAGGCTTTGTCAAGTAGTTCAGTAACTAACTGAAACAGAAATTAATGTATCACAGTTTGAACAGATAATCCACACCAACTTGTAACTTGATCTAGGTCAGTATGTTCATCTACTACATTTCAAATGAGCTCCCTTACAGAAAAAGCTTCAAGCCAAAATGAGCCAAATATTATAATCTGCAAAACTGGAGCTGATAAAAAATGACTTAAGGTGAATGTTTAAACATCCACCAGTTTGTTTAAATTCCAGCTTGGTTTTTAGACAAATATTTTTGGGACAAATATGTGCAGTTCAACACTAACTCTAATGTTTGTAAGCCAAACATACAGGAAAACTCAAAAGTGACACTACATAGAAACAAAACTGCCACGAATGGTATGTCATATGAGCTGTAAAAAGAAAAACAGTACATATTCCAGAAAACATTAAAACCCTTGTGTCTTTTTAATAATCTAAACTGTGTTTGTGACAGTTAAGTTTTATTATTTTTTTTAATTTCTTTGTAAAGTGACTGATCCCTCTTTTGCTCGCACTAGGGAAGCTTTCTCTTTCTAAATGGAAACAAATGTCTGTGAAATTTGTTTTCAAGGGAACTTTTCCCAGACGTCGAGATGGGCAGAACAGGCAACTCCTGAGGATTCATAGAAATCTGAATTTCTGTGCAGGGATATTGTTTGTCCCTGGTATCTATGCAGCAGCTGCAGAACCTTTCCTCCTGATAGGTTGCCCAGCCGCAAAAGCCCAGTGAGCTGTCGGGAAAGCACAGAGGTACGGTGTGCTTCCTGGGCCCTGTATCAAAGACCTGGTGAGGCCACACCTTGACTATTGTGCTCAGTTCTGGGCCCCTCACTATGAAAAAGACATTGAGGTGCTGGAACACGTTCAGAGAAGGGCAACAAGGCTTGTGAAGGGCCTTGAGCACATGGCCTGTGAGGATCGCTATGAAAAAGACATTGAGGTGCTGGAACGCGTTCAAAGTAGGGCAACAAGGCTTGTGAAGGGCCTTAAGCACATGGCCTATGAGGATCATCTGAGGGAGCTGGGATTATTACATCTGGAGAAGAAGAGGCTGAGGGAAGACCTCATCACTCTAACTACCTGAAGGGAGGTTGGAATGAGGAAGGGGCAGCCTCTTGATGTCAAGCAACAGGACTACAGAAAAGGGCTTCAGGGGAAGTTCAGGTTGAAAGCTAGGAAATATTTCTTCAGATGAGGGCTATCAGACATTGGAATGGTCTGCCCAGGGCAGTGGTGGAGTCACCATCCCTGGAGGTGTTTAAGCAGCATCGTGTGGACCTGGCACTTAGGGACATGGTTTAGTGTTGACCCTTCAGTGGTGCATTGAGGGTTGAACTGTATTATCTGAGAGGTCTCTTCCAACCAGATGTTTCCTGTGATTCTGTGAATTTTCTGTGAAAGTCCCCTGAATAGCACTTGAAGTGCTGCCAGAGTCTTATCTCCTATATGTGTAGATCTGGAAGACGGAAATAATTGTAAGCCCAGGAACGTTAATGTAAAACTGTTCCAAAATGCAAAGTATTCTAAAATACAATTCTGACCATTACAGTTTTCTAAAATATTTCTCTTTCATGCATTTCTGCCATTTTTCTGTGTGTCATCTTGATGTGATACTTAGATTCACAAAACCTTCTATTGTTTTACCTCAAAGAAGACCAAGCATGCTTATTAACATAGCTTATTCTTGCACTTTCATACTTTTGGGCATCTGGCTTAGTCAGGGTATTCAGGCACACTTTCAGGACAACCTATACCTCCAGACTAAATGCAGCTCCTGTTTTTCACGCTAAAACCTGATACAATGAAAGTGTTACTGAAAACTCTTTGTTGTGTTTATGACAGATTTCAGTGAAGAAAGAAGTCTCTTGTGGAATAAACTTTAAGTATGCCTCTGAAGTTTATGTTATCTCCCAAGGTTGTAAACAGAACTGAGCACATTGTAACCAAGGCTACTGAGCAAATAATATAAAAAAAAAATAAAAATAAATTTAAAAAGGAGCAAAGTATAAAACTACTTAATCTAAAAAAAGTCCTCAGAACAACAAATGAAAAAGACACTAGAGAAGACTTCATCTTCTGAACATTGTGTTATGAAAAATATCGTGTAGATGTACAGATATGTTCTTAGCCTTAAAAAGGGAGAATCTTGGTTTGGCTCATAGATGAAAATGACAGATTCCTATTTGTGTAAATGACAAAGTTACCACATGGCCTGGCACAAAGGAAGATCACTGACAGTCTTTTCCCAGCATGGGAAAACTAAAATGATAAAAAGCAACTCAACACATGATAGAAGTTTAATGGTGTTTATTTCTTCTTAGGAAATGGATCGACAACTTGATGTAAAAAATATCTGTGCAAATCAGATGGTTAAAATCCCCCAAAGACAAAAGTGATTCAGCACCTCATGAAAAAAGTAAGTGTATATTCTTTCTTTTTTTTTTTTTTTGTTCAGTTATGTTGCATTGTTTTATAACTGGGACACAAAGTCCAAAATAAAAGCCAATGTAGTACTTTATAGGCTAAAAATATTATGTTGCATCTAATTTAAGGGAAAGTACTTGAGTTTTCTTGCTTATCGATTTTATGACTAGAAATACTTGACCCATTTGCAATATTTAACCCAATTTTCATCATAAGGAGTGTTTAGCATACATCTTTAGTATACTGACACTGAAGTAGTGCTGCTGTTTTAAATGTCCATTTGCATCAAGAGCTCTTTGCCAATTTATTTTGTTAACAAAGTGAAGTTCTCAGTCCACAAATTTTTTGCAGATTAATTTTTGTTCAGGTTGTTCTGTTTGACTTGACCCAGAGAAATGGCCGCCTTAGAATTCCCATAGTACGGCTCACTAACTCAAAGCACCACAAACAACTCTCCTGTAGCAAGTTCCTAGTTTCAGTACAGACTTCCAAAGTACTTTTTATATGAATAAAAAGAATACATTGAGTCTTTAAAACCTGGGTTGTTTTTTTTTTTTAAATCTTTAAAGACATTAGACCCTGTAACTTACAAATAACAGAGATGTTTCAATATCCTTTATTAAAGCTCTTGCAATTTGTCAGTATCCTTTATTAAAGCTCTTGCAATTCGTATTTTGCTGGGGTGAAAGGAGTTCAGATACAAGGTTTAGGAATTTCAAAGTCCAGTCTGATGATCATACTGTCAGCTTGCTGAGAGAAGAGAATATTTATCCTTGGTAGTCCTTTCTCAATACAAGTAAATTTAAATGGGTAACCAGAGATAGTAATAACTCAGTTATTGTATATCCTCTCAATTAATTATATGTACTGAATTGATGCCATTTAGAATAATAAAACAACAACAGAAAGTTCATTCTATCAAGGAAGAAAGAGCTCTTTAGTCAAGAGGATTTCTTTCATGTGGATGCTCAGACCAGTATTGGAGAGAAGTATCTGTTACATGCAATCTTGTCTAGCAAACATTCCAGGAGCAACTACCTTGTGTGAGATTCAACTGCCTAGTTCTAGGCATCCAGTGTCATTTGAGATGCACTAATACATTCCGCCTGGCCTTGTAGTAGTTGTTCCAGAAGGACACAGGTGTCCCATCAGTCCTATGTAACACTGGTCAGCATTATGGGATACCTTCCATACCTGAGAGCATCTCAAATAGCAAGAGATGCCTCTGTTCAGACAAATGGATCCCACCCTTTGAACAGAGGCAGCCATAGCTAAAACCAGTTCTAAATCATACAAACCAAGTACTGTTATGTTGCCCATGTGCTCACTGTATTAATTAGGGCCAAAAAAATGTGCAGACTATAGTTTTCTGGGAGCTTTGGCAAATACCTAATTGTCATATGCTTTAGATACAGTGTCTAGAATTTGCTAATAAATTTGTTTTATACAGACACTAATAAACAGATTTCAAGTACTTTCCCCACAATGAAAGTAATATTTTGCCTCTTACACAGCATCATAAACATTAGTTAATATCCTATAGGACAGCTTTCTGCACAACAAACTTACACCATTAACTTAGGTTGATCATCTGAACACTCTTTACTCTGCTCTCGTCAGACCCCACTTGGAGTACTGTGTGCAGTTCTGGAACCCTCAGCACAGGAAGGACATGGAAGTGTTGGAGCGGGTCCAGAGGAGGGCCACAAAGATGCTCAGAGGGCTGGAGCAGCTCTGCTATGAGGACAGGCTGAGAGAGTTGGGGCTCTTCAGCCTGGAGAAGAGAAGGCTTCGAGGGGACCTGATAGTAGCCTTCCAGTATCTGAAGGGGGCCTACAGGAAGGCTGGGGAGGGATTATTTACAAGGTCCTGCAATGACAGGACAAGGGGCAATGGGTTTAAACAGGCAGAGGAGAGATTTAGACTTGATGTTAGGAGGAAGTTCTTTACAGTGAGGGTGGTGAGGCACTGGAACAGGTTGCCCAGGGAGGTTGTGGATGCTCCCTCCCTGGATGTGTTCAAGGCCAGATTGGATGAGGCCTTGAGTGACCTGTACTAGTGGGATATGTCCCTGCCTGTGGCAGGGGGTTGGAACTAGATAATCCTTGAGGTCCCTTCCAACCTTACCATTCTATGATTCTATAACACTGAATTTCCTGGGCTAAGTATCTTTTTAACATACTGGTTAGATATTTCTGCTCCTAAACTGAAGGAAGAATTGGATCCTCCTTCATATGGGTAACAGAAAGGCATTTAAAATTTACAGGGTAGCAAGTGTATCTGCTGGAAATCATGCACATGCCCACAGAATTCTTCAAATTCTGGTGTCAGTGCAAAGCCTTCATGCTAGCCAGTTGCTTATTCCTTTCTTCTTTGTTGCTTCTGCAGATCTATTACTCTGCCTTAACTGCAAGTGAAATACAAGGAAAAGGTTCATAATTCAAGCTGTAAAATTAGGAAACACAGATTGCTACTTCTCATTCCAAACCAGACACAGTTGTTTGATTTTTTTTTTTTTTAAATGAAACTCTGAACTCCAGTTTTAGTTAAGTCACGTAACCAGCTGTAGGTTTGTGGGATTTTTCTTCTTTTTTTTTTTCCCCCCCCCAAATTTTACTCACATATAGATTTGTATAATATTGTTATTTACAGTACTTAAATCACTATTATTTGAGTTCTTCTTTTCTTTAAGCAAAATACAGGAGTTAGAGAGAGACCTGATGTTTTTGTAATGAAAAGATTCTAAGCAAACTTGTCTGATCTTTTGGTATTTTTGGCCAGTAAAGATTTAATTCTCTGCCAGTTAATGGGAACAGATGATTTAGAAATCTAGAACTGGAGTTAATGACAATTATTTTTCCTTTTCCCTATTATCTTCACTTTTCCTATAACAGACTTAGAAAGAACTATTTCTTTAAGAGCTATTTTCTACTGTTTCCCCCAAATTTTTATCCAGCAGGAAAGTGAAAAAAAAAAAAAAAAAAAAAAAAAAAAAGTGAGGCAGCATTTTTTTAACACTCCTGATAGCTGCAGGCAGACTTGTTTAGGTAACCAGAGAGGTCTGTGTACATAAACAAACCTGATTTATTGAGTGAAACCAGTAATTTCATAAGCTTTTAATGAAAGCAAAGTTTGCTCAGCTGTGGGAAGGTCACATCAGCTCATCTAGAAGTACAGCTCCCCCTAGTTCTGAATCTGAGGAATGCTCTGCTGATTTCTGTTGAAAAGCTGAAGGATCTTCTTGATGATTGCCATTCAAAAGGGAAAACTAATTCCCTCCACATCATCAGAGCTATTCCTTCAAGAGCAATCCTCAAATTGGTTATCGACATCCTTTTAACCACAGAATTGCTAACATCTGAAAATCACCATTTTTATGGACAGTCTTCCTCTGATTTTAGAGATCAAACCTGAG
The DNA here is from genome assembly GCA_013396675.1 of Eubucco bourcierii. NCBI lineage: Eukaryota > Metazoa > Chordata > Aves > Piciformes > Ramphastidae > Eubucco > Eubucco bourcierii. The sequence goes on from VWZE01023743.1 coordinate 418,565, forward strand.
AATAAGGTTGAACGTTGGCTTAAGATTGATCATATTTTTCCTGCTGAGCTAGCAGCTTTCTCAGCTACTGTACTCAAGGCAAAAAATTCTAAAAATAGAAGAAAAGAACAATATATTCACCTACCCCTCTCATCTCCATTCAACTGTTTTTTCAAATGTCTCATTCAATCACTCCCTTGGAATCACATTCCAAAGATTGCAGATGTTTCACTGCTAAGCATTTCTTCATGAGAGGCTGGTTCCATAGAGCCTTACATAAACACTCAGATTTGGAAAAGGTGAGTAATCAAGTCAGAGGGCACAAAAGCAAAACACCTTTATTATAGAATCATAGAATGGTAAGGTTGGAAGGGACCTCAAGGATCATCTAGTTCCAACCCCCTGCCATAGGCAGGGACATATCCCACTAGTACAGGTCACTCAAGGCCTCGTCCAACCTGGCCTTGAACACCTCCAGGGAGGGAGCAGCCACAACCTCCCTGGGCAACCTGTTCCAGTGTCTCACCACCCTCACTGGAAACAACTTCCTCCTAACATCCAGTCTAAATCTCCCCTCTGCCAGTTTAAACCCATTGCTCCTTGTCTTGTCATTACAAGTCCTTGTAAATAGCCCCTCCCCAGCCTTCCTGTAGGCTCCCTTCAGATACTGGAAGGCAAATATCAGGTCCCCTCGAAGCCTTCTCCTCTCCAGGCTGAAGAGCCCCAACTCTCTCAGCCTGTCCTCATAGCAGAGCTGCTCCAGCCCTCTGATCATCTTCGTGGCCCTCGTCTTNTTCTCTTGATGCAGCCTAGGACTCGGTTGCTGTCTGGGCTGCATGTGCACACTGCAGGCTCATGTTGAGCTTTTCATCAACCCAGACCCCAAGGTCCTTTTCCTCAGGGCTGCTCTCAGCCATTCACCACCCAGCCTGGATTTGTGCTTGGCATTGTTCCTACCCAGGTGCAGGACCTTACACTTGGCCTTGTTGAATTTCATGAGGTTGGCCTGGGCACAGCTCTGCAGCCTGTCCAGGTCCCTCTGGATGGATCCCTGCCCTCTAGCAAGTCGACTGTGCCACACAGCTTGGTGTCATCTGCAAACTTGCTGAGTGTGCACTGATTCCTCTGTCCATGTCACTGACAAAGGTGTTAAAGAGCACTGGTCCCAGCACTGACCCCTGAGGGACGCCACTTGGCACTGGTTTCCAGGTGAACATTGTGTCCTTGATCACCACTCTCTGCATGCAACCACCCATCCAATGCCTTATCCAGCTGTAAGGATACTCTGTAACATCCAAATTTAGGAACCTGGGAGCTGAGGCCTCACACCACATCTCTTAAATTTACATTAGAATATTACCACACAAACTAAAGTCACATGGGTTCTGTTGTGTGAACTTACTTGTCTGACTTTACACAATCTATCTGAACTGAATTTTGTATATCTAAAACTTACATATATTTATGAGGTACTGATGTAAGACATAGACCTGATAGAGCTTGCCCAGAGGTGGGTCACAAAAATTATCAGGGGGTTGAAACACCTCTGCTCTAATGACAGGCTAATGAAGTCTAATGACTTCTTTGCCTCAGTCTTTAACAGCAAGGGCTCCAACCACAATGTCCAAGTTGCAGAGGGTAAAAGTGAGGACTGGGAGCAGGCAAATCTGCCTACTATAGTAGAAGACGATGTTTATGAGCTCCTAAGAATCCTGAATGTGCACAAGTCCATGGGGCCTGATGAGATCCACCCACGGGTCCTGAGGGAACTGGCAGATGAAGTTGCCAAACCACTGTCCATCATATTTGAAAAGTCATGGCAGACTGGTGAAGTTCCTGCTGACTGGAGAAGGGCAAACATAACACCCATCTTCAAGAAGGGTAAAAAGAATGACCCTGGAAACTACAGACCAGTCAGCCTCACCTCTGTGCCTGGCAAGATCATGGAGCAGATCCTGCTGAAAGTCCTGCTAAGGCAAATGGAAAACAAAGCAGAGGTGATTGGTGGGAACCAGCATGGCTTCACCAAGGGCAGATCTTGCCTGACAAATTTAGTGGCTTTCTATGATGAAGTCACAGCGACAGTGGACAAGGGAAAGGCAGCTGATGTCATCTACCTGGACCTGAGTAAAGCATTTGACTCTGTCCCACATGACATCCTGGTCACCAAACTGGAAAAGCATGGACTTGATGGATGGACCACTCGCTGGATAAGGAATTGGCTGGATGGTCGAACCCAGAGAGTGGCGATCAACGGCACAATGTCCACCTGGAGACCAGTGACAAGTGGTGTCCCTCAGGGGTCAGTGCTGGGACCAGTGCTGTTTAACATCTTTGTCAGTGACATGGACAGAGGAATGGAGTGCACCCTCAGCAAGTTTGCAGATGACACCAAGCTGTGTGGCACAGTCGACTTGCTAGAGGGCAGGGATGCCATCCAGAGGGACCTGGACAGGCTGGAGAGTTGGGCCCAGGCCAACCTGATGAAATTCAATAAGGCCAAGTGTAAGGTCCTGCACCTGGGTAGGCACAATCCCAAGCACAAATACAGGCTGGGTGGTGAATGGCTGGAGAGCAGCCCTGAGGAAAAGGACCTTGGAGTCTGGGTTGATGAAAAGCTCAACATGAGTCTGCAGTGTGCACATGCAGCCCAGACAGCCAACCGAGTCCTAGGCTGCATCAAGAGAAGCGTGGCCAGCAGGGCAAGGGAGGTGATTCTGCCCCTTTACTCTGCTCTCGTCAGACCCCACCTGGAGTACTGTGTGCAGTTCTGGAACCCTCAGCACAGGAAGGACATGGAAGTGTTGGAGCGGGTCCAGAGGAGGGCCACAAAGATGATCAGAGGGCTGGAGCAGCTCTCCTATGAGGACAGGCTGAGGGAGTTGGGGCTCTTCAGCCTGGAGAAGAGAAGGCTTCGAGGGGACCTGATAGTAGCCTTCCAGTATCTGAAGGGGGCCTACAGGAAGGCTGGGGAAGGATTATTTACAAGGTCCTGCAATGACAGGACAAGGGGCAATGGGCTTAAACTGGCAGAGGGGAGATTTAGACTAGATGTTAGGAGGAAGTTCTTTACAGTAAGGGTGGTGAGGCACTGGAACAGGTTGCCCAGGGAGGTTGTGGATGCTCCCTCCCTGGATGTGTTCAAGGCCAGATTGGATGAGGCCTTGAGTAACCTGTACTAGTGGGAGGTGTCCCTGCCTATGGCAGGGGGTTGGAACTAGATGATCCTTGAGGTCCCTTCCAACCTTACCATTCTATGATTCTATGATTCTATGAAGGAGTTGGGGTTGTTCAGCCTGGAAAAGAGGAGTCTCCCAGAAGACCTATAATGGCCTTCCAGTACCTGAAGAGGGCCTACAAAAAGGCTGGAGGGAGACTGTTTACAAAGGCCTGTAGTGATAGGATGAGGGACAATGGCTTCAAACTAGAGGAGAGCGGATTTAGATTGGATGTTAGGAACAAGTTCTTTACCATGAGAGTAGTGAAACACTGGAACAGGTTGCCCAGGGAAGTGGTTGGAGCCCCATCCCTGGAGATATTCAAAGTGAGGCTCAACAGGGCTCTGGGCAACATGTTTCAGTTGAGGATGCCCCTGCTTACTGCAGGGGGAGTTAGGCTAGATGACCTTTGGAGATCCTTTCCAACCCAGACCATTCTATGATTCTAAGTATGAAAACATGAAAAAGTTCAGGTAGGTATCTCTATGTTCCAGTTTCACCATTTATCAGTCAGAACAAAGAATTTCTTTATTAAAGGGCATTAAGATATGCAGGGGGAAAAAAAAAGTTTAAATCCTAGGCCACATACCAGTATTAGCAAATCACCAAAGATATCTTTTGTTTATACCAACAATATAGTCCCAGAAACTACTGCATTACTAATGATTGTCCTTTTTCAATAGGCCTTAGTATAAATGGATCAGTACAAGTAGATAAACACAGTTTTAGATCACTGCTGCTGTCACAGCATCAAACACGGGAAGCAGAAAAAAAGTGCAATTCAGCTTGCAAAGGTATGATCTGTATCCAATCCCTTTTTAAAACTCTTAGCTCAACTGTATATTCTGTGAATTGCAGTAATATGCCTGAATGGCTCAATCCCTCATCTTAACTTTCTATGATGTCGATTATGTGTGAATGTAATCATATTACTAACAATAGGTAGGACAAACTTTGTGATACACAACAAGAATATAACAGTAATAGGAATTACTAATCTTTTTATAAGTATTGCACTGCCTGTGTACTTTTTAAAGTCACTAAGCAAGTGTTCCCTCAGTATTTTTATCTTAAATTGCCAATTCTTCAGAAGAACCAAAAAGCTAAATTGAATTATGCATATGGCAAACGTAGAACACAGAAGTCATCAATGAAGAAAACATGAGAGCCAGAAACATTTAACAGAACATGTAGAGGTATATTTTAACATTTTTCTCAGAAAGTCATTTGATCTTTTCAAAAGTTGAATGAACTGATGGTATCAGTAATTTACATAGGTCTGACAGCCATTAGCTGGCACCTGACTGACAGGAACTGGTTCAACAAAATAACATATTAAGAGTCACTGAAATCCAGCTGCCGGTGGTGGTACACTGACAGCAAAACAACTCCACACTATAGGGCATCTTCATACTGCTGTACTTCTAAAAGCAGCTCTTGGTCATGTTGGTGAAAAGCTGTAAAAATGTGCTTAATAGTTCAATTCTACACTAATCCAATACTGATCTCAAATTGTTGGTTGTAAATCTTAATCATAGCTGAAGTCAAAATAGATTTGTGGCCTACAATCTATTGTTGAGAAAGGAAAAAGACTTCTTTAAGAGCTAGGAGTATATCCTCATTACAATGATTGCTGTAAATAGACTTTATATAAATCTTGGCCATCAACTGTGTTCTCATACAAAAGTTATATGCAGGAGACTAACCAATAAACATCTTTATTTTGAAAAAAAACTATATACAACACAAGAAAGGGGTTAGTGCATCTATTCCTTTATTTTACTATTTCTAAACATATCCATCTTATAGTCATTATAGTAAGCCTTGTAGAAAGAAGCAAGATCTGAATGCCATCATGCTAAATACTTCATAATGGTGGGAGACTTTACATGACCTGAAAGTCAGACATTAACAGAGGTGAAACAAGTTGCTGAGGTCACTTAATAGGTCAGTAACAGAGCTAGTAATCTGGAATGCATTAACTCCTGTGTTTTGTACTCCACCTTTTCAGCCTGCATCATTGCAGACCTCACCAGATAACCCCATCAGATAAGCACCAGACCCCACTAGTCTTTGAAATCCCCTTTAAAACTTATAGAAAACACAAGTCGTCTTCTGATTCTGCCTCACTGTTTGCCAGGCTCTCTTCTGGCTTTCTCCCACTGCTTTAGACTTAAGTTACTGAAGTCTTATTTAGCTATTTTAGTTATTGCAACTCCATACTTCTGCTTTAAGCTTGGGCTTTCTCTCATTTTGGAGATACTCTGTGAGTCCCTCTGAAAGGCAGGACCTGTTACAACTTGTCCCCTGCAGCAGGTAAATGTATTTACTGTAGGCAGTCAGTACACACATACCTTTTTCTACTAAACTGTGGAGTCAATTCTTTTACAGGCTGGAGAGCTGCAGTATATTCTACTCCATGCAACAAACACCTGTGGTGTCAAGGGAAAGAAAATCATACATGTATTTAAGTTCCATTTAAAAGCAAGAAAATTACAATTAGAGTTCAGATCTCAAGTGGTTTCTCTGTTGCATCGCACATGACTTTTCTGGACTTATATTTAGTCATAGAATCATAGAATAGTAAGGTTGGAAGGGACCTCAAGGATCATCTAGCTCCAACTCCCTGCCATAGGCAGGGACATCTCCCACTAGTACAGCTCACTCAAGGCCTCATCCAACCTGGCCTTGAACACCTCCAGAGAGGAAGCAGCCAAAACCTCCCTGGGCAACCTGTACTAGTGTCTCACCACCCTCACTGGAAAGAACTTCCTCCTAACATCCAGTCTAAATCTCCCCTCTGCCAGTTTAAAACCATTGCCCCTTGTCCTGTCATTGCAAGACCCTGTCAATAGTCCCTCCCCAGCCTTCCTGTAGGCCCCCTTCAGATACTGGAAGGCTACTATCAGGTCTCCTGGAAGCCTTCTCTCCTCCAGGCTGAAGAGCCCCAATTCTCTCAGCCTGTCCTCATAGGAGAGCTGCTGCAGCCCTCTGAGCATCTACATCTACAAATTAGTTTAACAAAATTAAACATAAAAGGTAAAAATAATGCTATTTAGCTGTATTCAGTAGCACAATGATCTTGTTTAAAATCTTGCTTTGTCCTATTTATTAGTAAACAAAATTGTCGTATTGCTCAAGTTGGAGATTCCATCAATAGCAGCAACTTAAGCAATGAAATAAGGAAATAAAATCTGCTCTCATTAATGCTTCATGACTCTTTGTGCTCTTAGGCAATTTAAGGACATTCCTAAAATCTACAGTATTTTGTTTTAGAGCATTTATGTGAGGACAGACCTCTGATGGAAGAATACAGTTGTTTGGAATCTATCAAAGAATTAAAAAAGCCAGATTTACTTAAACGGGGGCTGAAAAACTCAACGAGGAATGAACAAACTCCTGTACGTGACAATGTAAAAGAGAACAATTGGGAGGAAGATGCAGTAGAAAAAAATATGAAAAAGAAGAAAAAAAATCCAGATGAGCAGTTAAACAGGGAAGAAGCAAGGAGTCAATGTGTAATTCTAGATCCAAGAGACAAAATATCCATTAAAGTGAAAAAAAAAAAAAAATCTTCTCCACTGAGAATTTGCATCATGGGCTTTTTACATCAGGTCCAAAATCAAGAAAAGGGAACCTATGCAATCACAGTCACGCAGGTCAGGACTGCAGTAAATCAAAAGTGATAAACTCCTTTGGCCCATATGAACCATCTTTTGGTAAAGTTACCAAAGCAAGGCAGAAGGACAGCTCCACTGAAGCAGAAGGCTTTGCTCATATGGTATTTGCTGAAAGAAAAAAAAAAAGTCTTACGAAATAATTCTTTGGATCAGGCTGTGTTTGAAGAGACAATCATTCAAGTTCTAACATGAGAGAAATGGAAAAAAAAAAAAGGAAGTGATAGGATGCAGGGTTACACAAGCCAAATTTCAAACTATTACTAGTTTATAAGGTAAAGCCTGAAATTGTTACAAATAACCTCATGAGCATACACAAAGTAATTATTGAAGATAGTTATCAGTTTACCTTTACTCTAGAATTATGGCTCATTTAAAACAGGCTTCAAAAACAACAGTGGATTTTGCCTATTAAAACTTAAAATTATTTATAATTTTGGAAAAACTGAAAGAAATTCTCGACAAATCAGTTGCTGTAATAAAACACTCTTCCATTTTTGCTCTGTGCCTATGATGCATCTTTCCAGAAATGCCTTAACAATTATGACCAACTTGTTACCAAGCGTCCAGGTTAGTCTTTGTGTTGTAATTTTCAGCTTTCTGCATTCTCTCTGCAGTTTGCAATTGGAGCCAATTATTTGTAAGCTAGCTGAAGCGAGCACAACCTGCTTTCATAAGATTCATCATTGCATTAGCACCAACAATGCAATAAAAGAAAATAATTTTTTATTTTCTTCACTCCTGAAACAACTTCTAGAATTCACACATAACAAAAACAATTTGCTATTACATTGTTTGCACTAGCATTATTAAGCTCCAAAGCTTCATTCTTTTCCACTGTTAGAATTTATCAAAGCAGTTTGCCTGGTAGCTTCCACAGCTGACATCCAGAGATGAATGTGCAAGAGTAAACTATTGTTTTGGAGAAGTCAGGCATGTCCAGTTCTCAAAAAGCCTTTAAAAATCCTGTGTTTAAGGTTATGTAAGCAAGAGTATAAAGATTATGTTTTGTTCCTCACAGCAATTGATGAAATGCTTGCTTAAAATGATGTGAAGCTCAGGAAAGTTATGTGTATTCCATTAATTTTAAAAGGCAGTGACATTAAAAAACAAACAAAAAGCAACAAAAAGCTTCAAAAACATAATACCGCAAAAGCTTTTAGTGGTGATGAAGACATTTACATTTGAACCTACTGGTGGCTAATTTATTTTTAAAATTTAAAATGTTTTTCTTGAAGTAGTGCTTCAGCTGTACAGGGCATGGGTTTCAAAGCATGACTTTGTGCACTCCTCTATGAACTACTACTTGTACAGTGCCTTCGCTGCTGGCCTGAAGCTAAGGGCATATAAGCATACATAATCCAACATTCCTATTGGCACTTTCATACAAAATCCAACATTCCTATTGGCACTTTCATACACAATCCAACATTCCTATTGGCACTTTGGTTCTGACTAGGTGACCAAAAGCCTTTTCTCCCTGTCTTACCCAAATGTTTTGACTGGGGCAGCCAACAATCTGCGTATTTGATGCCCCCATGCTAAGTATGCATAAACAGCAAACTCCACTGTGAAGATTTTAAATGATGTTCCTTTTCCCTGTTAAACTTTTTAACAAGTTAAGTAGATATATCATTAGCCATATATTTAGATTCAGAAATAGGCCATAGTTAAATAAGCTATCCTGAATACTTTAAAAAAGTGGCTTTTTAATCTTGATTCCAACAGTATCTCCTTATGCAATAACAATGAAGGGAGGCTGTCACTGATTTGGGTTTAATGTTTTTTGTTGCTGTTTTGGGAGGGGTTGTTTGTTGGAAACTGTAATTAACATTGAAAAATGGATTAGAAAACCTGAAGTGGATTGAAAAGCTTTATTTCATTAATAAAACCACAATTACACATAACATTCAGTTACAACTTCTGTATTACATACAGTGCATCTATTTTCATGTTGGCTAAATGTAGTCCATAATATAAACACTTTTAAAAATTAACATTAAAAAAACCCCAACAAACATTTCATGCTTATATACACACTACTCAGAAATTATTTCTACATGCAGTGCTAATTACAGAGAGGCCCTAGCCCCTTCCTTCCTGCAGGATGGCAAAGGATCTGAAATAACAGATGCATTCCACTGCAGAACTGAAAGCTGAACCAGAAAGATAGAAGAGGGAAAGGTGTCCACTAGAGGTTTGGTTAGGCTCTTTATCAAAACCCCCAAGGATATCTGGAACAGCAACTTTATAAACCCATCTATTTGTCTGATGGGGCATCAATGACAAGGCTGCAGATCACAGAAGACAATACAACTTTGTCACTGTTCTACAGGCACTAGGAAGAAATCTAGGAAGATTTCTGCCCTCCTCTAAATTCAAGGCATTGTGGCTGTTTCCTGTACCTAAACACAGCAAGAAGAATTTACTCCAAACCAGAAAATTGTTTTTCCTCCTCCTCCTGCTTGCTCCTATTCTGTTACTACTTTAGACATCTAAATCACTTATTTGCCTTTTTTACATTTACATAGCTGGACTGTCATTAATATATGCTAAAGCCCTTGAAGGAACATCACTGTCTTCTACTTTATTAACATGGAGCTTGAGAATGTTGGCCAGACCTTTCTTCCCAAAACATGGAAGAAATTGATCCTCTCTTTTTGGGAAAGAGGAAAAACATCAAGGAAGAAAAGTCAGTTTTCAATAGAAGGAGGAAAAAAAATCCAAGAGTTCAAGTAATCATAAAAACCAGGGAGGGAAATGTATCTGGCTGTCCTGTATTTGGTAACAGAATGAGTTTCTTATGTGATAAAAAGTTTTTATACTTATACACAGATAAAAAGATTCTGTGTATTTATCACTAACATATCATCTAAGACAACAGGAATACATCAATTATAGTCTAAAAAAATAACAAAGGAGGAGCCTAAATCTGTTTTACTTAAAAGACACCCAAACCACCTGCCTCCACTTCTCACTGAGTATAATTCCACCTTTGGGTGAAACTACCTTTATCATACAGTAAAGAAACAGCAAAACTACCTCATCAATTCCTAATTCCAGTGTATTTCTGACTTAAAAATACAAATCCAATACTTCTGGATATTGGTAAATAAATGTCATGACAAAAGTCTTATGGTTCTGCTGTCAATCAGTATTCATCCTTGTCAAAATAGGCACAAAATAAGATTGTATAAACAGCAATGCTGTCTCTGAAAACTGACAACTAATTGGAAACCAAACTAATGGGAAATAAAATAAATCCAAAAGAATACTGACTGAAGTAACAAACAATGTGAAAGACAACTGTTCTTTCTTTGGTTTTTTTTCCTTTTTCTTTTTATTAATTTTAGATAGTGATGATTAAAGTACAGTTGAGGACTCCATGGACTACTGGTTTCCTTCAGCTGAAAGGGTGTAGCATGATAGCTACAACTTTATTACAAACCACAAGCCAACATGTAATGCCAACACCACCTGAAAGAGATTTAGAACATGATTTAAGTCATTGCATCAATAACCCTGAAGCACATGTGTGTCTGAAAACAACTCTGGAAGTGTAAAAAAACCCTTTAGAGTTGTGACGTGAGCAGGAACAAAACATCTTTTTATATACAAAATTGTCTCTTCAAGGGATGACAGCTAACTCCACATCAGTACCAAGAACATCTGAAGATTGTCCAGGGAAAAGACTACCAAATAAATTAATATGAGCTGAAGCACAGCATAGAGAACCCACAGCTAAAAACATCTGCTATGTACCTAATAGGAAATGTCTAAGGTGCTGACATTAAAGGTTTGGCAAGTAACAGCATACTTTACTAGAACTAAAATCAAGATTTAAGAGAGGTAAAAAGCAAATTTCCTCTTAAATTCAAATCAGTCTTTTAAAAAGTATTAAAGCCACACTTCTCTCTTTCCCCTTGCTCTCCAGAGTCATACTGAGAAACACCAAGACCCAGGTGTTGTGCTAGTGGCCCAGGATGTGTTGTGCCACCACTGCTGAAAGAGTCCTATCATTCCAACTAGCAGCACAGGAATTCATGCTGGTGTGATGGAACAGAGGGTGTGCCTGGGCTGTAACACTCAGCATCTTCCTATTGCAGGCTACATGGTATCACAGAATTCATAGCACACATGAAGAAACTACCTTCATGGTGATTTTTGACCTTTTTTAAAATCACCTAGAAATCAAAAGCAATCTCTTTCCTGTGATCATCAGCCAATAAAAAAAAAAAAAACCAAAACACAACAAAAAACCCCACAACCAACCAAATAAAAAACAGATTTTAAGGCAGACCTGGATGTTAACCCTTTTAGATCTGTTCAAATGCTACCTAAATAAACCTTTTCCAAAGACCATTCCTCTACCCTGCACAGAAGCAGATTCTTGTCTTGTCCAGGAAGCATGCTGGATACAAACCATTCTCCTGACAGCTATTAAAGACACAATAAAATACAATTCCAACAACATATTTTGGAATTCCTTCTAAGGCAGTTAGGACTTAGAAAGCTAACAAGAAGATTGACCAGCAAGTATTTTAGCTTGGAAGCAGATTTCTGTTATCCAGAGCCAGCTTACTTTTCACTCAGAAACATGGGATATTGTTGTTTCTATCATAAACAATATGCTATCATAACAAAATATCACTATTTAAACTGCCCAAAAGAAAAGGATGTAAACAGGTAAACCAGAAGCACAATCTGAACAGGCGTGGGAACATATGAGACAAAATGCCAAGAAAAAGCACTCTGAAGTTAACAATATTAAGAAACCACAGAATCAGTCAGGATTGGAAAGGACCACAAGGATCATCTAGTTCCAACCCCCCTGCAATGGACAGGGACACCCTACCCAGGCTGTCCAGAGCCTCATCCAGCCTGGCCCTAAACATCTCCAGGGATGGGGCCTCAACCACCTCCCTGGACAACCCATTCCAGAGTCTCACCACTCTCATGGTGAAGAACTTCCTTCTCACATCCAGTCTGAATCTACTTACCTCCAGCTTTGCTCCATTCCCCCTAGTCCTGTCACTACCTTGATAGCCTAAAAAGTCCCTCCCCAGCTTTTTTGTAGGCCCCCTTCAGATACTGGAAGGCCACAACAACGTCACCTTGGAGCCTCCTCTTCTCCAGACTGAACAGCTTCAGCTCTTTCAGTCTGTCCTCATAGCAGAGGTGCTCCAGGCCTCTGATTGTCCTCATGGCTCTTCTCTGGAGATGCTCCAGCATATCCACATCCCTCTTGTAACAGGGGCTCCAGAACTGGATGCATTACTCCAGGTGGGGTCTCACCAGAGCGGAGTAGAGGGGGAGATTCACCTCCCTCAACCTGCTGGCCACACTTCTCCTGAAGCAGCCCAGGATCGAGTTGGCTTTCTGGGCTGCAAGTGCACACTGCTGGCTCATGTTAAGCTTCTCGTCCACCAGCACCCCCAAGTCCCTCTCCTTAAGGCTGCTCTCCAGCCAGTCGCAGCCCAGCCTCTATTTGTGCTTGGGATTGCCTCAACCCAGATGCAATCTGCAAATCTTAGCAATTTATAAAAAACACCTGTAAGCAATGCAGGTATATTCAATATTTGCCTATTTTTAAACCTAATTCTACTATTTCAGTACATTCCTTAAAATAAAAATATTTCTTATTTGAAATCTTCACCAGGGCCTGTTCCATACATACAAAGACAAAGCTGCCCTGTTTGAGAAGAAATAAAAATGACCAATAGCCCATTTCATTGTCTGTTAAATAAACAAGAATGGAATACCTATGAAATAGCTAATGCCACATCTGAAAGTTCTCCTTGTGCTAATGGAGTTAGAAAAGTACAGAAGCAGTGCTTTTAACCTAGGTTTGCTCCTTAGCACCAGTGTTAGCATCTGCATAGGCTTGGGAAATGTATTTTTCCAATGTTCAGTCCTTACCTGCCACCCCAGTAGGAAAGGCTACCAAGCGCTCCAGTGGAGCAAGCCATTTGCTTGGAAGCACTGTAACTGGCTCAGAATAGTACTTCCAAATCAGAGAGATCATCAAAGCAGCCTAGAATAGAAATTTTTATTAGCTTGGGTAGTAATACACATGGAAGTACACTGCCACTGCTGCTCTGAAACAATAAATGATAAACTCTAACTGAAGGTAATATTTTCTTTTTCATTTTACACTGTTCTTAAGCAAATAAATATTTTCAAAATCAGTATGATCTTAAATTAATACACAATGCTAAAGATAGCAGTGAGATGCTGGAAAAGACTTTTTTTTTCTGAGAACCTGGTTCTAATCTAGAACAGACACATAATAATAGCTAAATTCTGATGACTGTTTTTAGCCATAATCTTTGCCTGCTAGGAATCCAACTCATTTTAGTATTACCCTACAGACATCTTCATGCTGACCATTGTCATCCTGATTAACAGATAATTTTTTTGGCATCAATTCTGAGCTAGAGAATCTGATGAGGCACCGTGGGGAAATGTGTGGCAGCTGTTAAGTGGAGATTTGAATCCTCAGCAAAAGCATATTTTGTTTTCAGAAACCTAAGTAAAAAGTATTTGCATGCATTGGATCATTCCCAGGTCTAGTGCCACATATAATTAAAACCCCAAACAAACAGTGATTAATGAGCTAGAACAAACTCCTGTCTTGTAATCTCAAAACAGGACTGAAATGAAACTCAGAAATCCTTCCATCCACAATTACCAGACCTTATCAGCAACATCTCTCCCTTCTATTTCAAGAATCTCTTTCAGTTTGCATGCACTGTCATTAGAATGTCAAACACCTGTGTGACTACTCATCAACCATTAAACGCAGGAGAGAATTGTAACACTACCGGGGATTTGGTTTAGTCATTTGTAGTCATAATAAAATATTTACTTACTTGTAAGATGTAGAATACAATATTTATAACCCACTTGATTTTGGCTAATTGGGCAGTGCGTGCTTTCACTGTTAAAAGAAAAAAAATATCCTGTATTATTTTTATTAATGAGTCACACTTTAATAATTTATTAGTATTTCGCCCTTTAAATCAAGACATTGCAGCCTTATAAAGAAATCTCTTTTCAAGTGACTTATAGCTATATTGAAAGTACCCTTCCAGAAAGAAGTGCTAGGTCCATGCCACACTTCAGTTCCTTGTAAAGTCTACTCTGAAAAGTTGCAAAATAGTGATATCCCAGACAGAGAAATTTCACTTTTAATCAAGAACACTATTCCCAAACAAGAACAGTCACTGTGGTTACTAATTTAGATGAAACAAAGTAATTTTTTCCCCTTTTTCAAAAGGAGAGAATGATGGCTTTAGCAGATGCACTTTTTGCCTCATTTTATCCAGGAACACAGTTAAATACTATTCTTTCACTGAATGAATCATGGTCAGGTTTGGTATCAGAACTTCTCATTCCAATTTTCCTTCTGTTACAGTATCTCAGACCAGTACAAAGAAGGCCAGTGAAGAGAACACATCTTAAAACGTAACAGTGGCCAGAATTTTCTAAAACAATGTTATTGGTTGCTAAGTAAACAAACTCAAATACAGAATAATTGAAATTAATGGGTTAAGAATTATACTACTGAAAGCAATCAAAACCTGCTAATTTTAAATACTAAACATGCACCTATTCTGCAAAGGAGACAGACAAAGCAAGCAGTATCCTATACTGTTAAGATCAGTTAGCGAGTCCAGGCAAAGACAGGACCAAAAGCTCTGGTGCTAAAGGTTTACTTGTACTTTCTACCACGAGACAGACTATACTACTATGAAATCCAGGTTTATGTGTACTTCCTACCACGAGACACACTATACTATGACGAAATCCAAACTGAGACAAAGCACTACAGCACTCTGACAAAAGCTGCTGCATAAGGTCAGACAGGATTGCAAAATGACACAAATTGTTACCTTATCGATCAACGCTTTCTCTCTAGCATTTTGTAGTACACCAACAAAATAGCCCCAAACGAGCAATGCATCCTTTTGCAGTGAAGATACGTAGCACAGGACTTACTCCACTTACTAAAAACGAGTCAGTGATAAGAATCACTGAGAAAGAGTAAATAATTACACACCGAAGTTAAGGAAATTCCTTCTAAGTTGTTTTTTTGTTTTTTGGGGTTTTTTTTAATCTAAATCATTCTTTTATCAGTGTGTGCAGAACAATGCATAACTGAAAGACAAAAGCAAGCTCTAAAAAAGTTTGCATGAGAGAAAGAAACAAACACACGCACATTAGTAGTGGATAGAGAGAAAAGGAAAACAGTCAATAGAGGAATATACTTAAAATTGAAAGCACTCCTTACAAAATGTTTTTCAGAGACTAGAAGAGGGAATAAACATTGATTGCACTCTACCGTGAGTTTTAAGCTTGTCAGTCATTTTGTTAATCTTTCTTTCCAGGCGGGCATATCTAGCAAACTCATCCATCATACTAATGGTTGATAGCTCTTGCTTCATGCTCTGAATTTCAGCTCTCATTTGGGACTCCTGCTCTGCATCCTTTTGTAACAATCTGGATATCTAAGAAGTAAAGAAATGTAAATTACCAGTTATTTACCCAGAATTCCACTGACTTAATTTTTAATATGTATGAAGCCTAATCTGCTTCCATACTCAAAATCCCCCCATCAAAAAAGGCCCTTTCATCAAGACACATGAAAACCTCAGTTTTAACATCTGCAACATGCTCTAAAAGCCAAAGATTTTTACCCTCACTCTGACTGAAGCAAACCAAACTGGGTTTTACCATCGCTGCAGGGTAGTGATTGTCAATTTTTCTAACTATGGATAACGGGCTTTTCCTTCTCTACTGCTGCTTTCATCTCCTCACTCTCAATGATGCTGCCTTCTGAGACCTTTCAAACCTCTCAAGCCCTGTCTTCCACTGCATCCTTAGCTGATCTGCTGTCCTCTCTCCTTGCAGTTCTAATCATGCACTGCTTGGGTGACATGCACCTGGTACATGCAGGAAATACTCCTTCTCATCATTGCTCTTTCCAGCAAGGCCCCATATTTCTTTGTCATTTCACAGAATCACAGAAACGTTCAGGTTAGAAAACACCCTCAGGATCACCAAGTCCAACCAATAATCCTACTCTATAAGGTTCATCCTAAACCACACCCCTCAGCACCACATCCAAACAACTTTTAAACACATCCAGGGTGATAGCTCAACCACCTTCGGGGGCAGCCCACTCCAGTGACTGAAATTTCCAGCACTAGCAGCTTCAGCAAGGGTCTAAACTAACTATTCCAGAAATTTTATTCACTGCAGCCCAATTTTAGATTTCACCAATAAAACACAGGTCACCAACCAGGAATCAATCCTCTACAGCCTTGTCCAGGCTGTTAAGAAACACAGGAAATGCCATACTGGCTGAGAGCTGTGATCCCTCTAATGGTAGTATCTTAACCATTGCCTCAAAAACAGCAACACAAATTTGCATTGGTTATTTTTCTTACACCTCATGCATGCATTCAAATGCGGTTTTCTTAAAACACCTTATGGTCTCTTGGCTACAAATATTTTCTCCTGGCAGAGACATAAAAAGGTGTGTTAGCAAGCATTTTCTTCCCTTCTTTCTTTTCACAAGGCACCACCTGTGTTTCACTTCATGAATTCCTTCTACCATAGAAATAAAAATACAAAGAACATAAAATCTTTTTCTTGTTCCTTAGCAAATCTTTTCAGCTTTTCCCCCCCACAAACATTCTCAGTTCTGCAGTCAGTGCTAACACTGCACTACTGTCATGAACCACAGCAAAACACTGAGCAGAGATTTTAATTTGTCATCTACAGTCACAACAAATTCAGCTTTCCAAATTGCTACGAGCAATTTATATTTGTAAAGGATTTTTATCCATTATCATGCAGTGCACACTGATCTGCATGGCAGTAAAGTCATTTAGATGGAAGGCACCATTTTAGCATGCCTGCTCACACGTGAGCTCACTTGGCAGTCACTGGGTTTACTCTTCAGTTATACTCCTTTATTCTTATTCTTCTTTATACTCCTGCAATATCCCCAAGAACAGGAACTTCAGGAGCACTGTCAAAGACACTGATAATTCGTTACTCAGAACTCTGCATCAAAGTCTGCTTAATCGAGGCTGATGGTCACCCACCCGTGACCGGTGTTGGGTTTCACGATGTTCAGTTCTTCCCACCACCAGCCTCTCAATTTTCTCTTCTAAAGCAAGGCGCAGGAACAGGCCCTACTAGTTACAATTAGGGATGCATTATGGGTGCCGCGGGACACCGGGAACCCCCTGAAAGCGGCATCTCTTTCTCCACTGCCCCGCTTCACCTCATGCCCTACCTGCCAGGCGGGCGTGACGCCCCCTCTGCAAAACACTGGGTGCTGCGCTAGGGACTCCTTTACGCCTTGTCTCGCCGCCTCACCCCCTCCTCAAACACCCCGGCTTGCCCCCCACGCTTTGTCTCAGAGCCTGGGGGGGAAAGGCTGGGCGAGGCGAGGCTCTTAGCTACCAGGGAAAACGCGAGAAAGGCAAAGGGTATCCGACCGCGACCACGGTTTACTACCAGCGGCTGTTACCCCCTCCCCGGGCTTGCAGGGGGGCGTGTCAGGCCCAGTGACGTCACTTACAATGGAGGAACAGGAGGGCAGGAGGATCTTGAGAGCATTGCAGAGGAAGACGGAGCTCAGCACCAGCAGCCAGGCGCCGCTCTCCGCCATGACGCTGCCCTCCGCGGGTAGCCACGCCACGCCCCCCTTCCCCGGCACTCCCGCAGGATAGCACCACGTAGGGGCGTGGACCCCTCACGCGTGGGGAGGCGGGCGGGCGTCCGCTTGAGGGAAACCGTGGACAGGTGCGTCCACATGACAGCGGCTGACCAATCAAGAGGCTATTCCCCGTTCCCCTGTCAAGGGAGGGCGGTGGTTAGGTGGGAGGTCCCGCCTCGCGTGAGACCGTGCGCGCGCGCAGTGGGGCCGCTGGCGACAACGGGTCCCGCCTCGCGGTGGCGCCCCTCGGGCGGGCGGGGCGGCCGCCGCCGGAGAGCGTCCCC
>VWZE01023743.1:436825-447748 GCA_013396675.1 Eubucco bourcierii
GAAGAGGGCAGTCGACTGTGCTGGGACGGGATTCAGAGGGAAGCGGCCGCTTCGCAGACACTGGTGTGGCGACCGAGAACGCTGCCTGAGGCCAGCACGTTTTTGCGGGCGAGCTCCGTACTGCTTGACGGAGACCCTACTACGGGGTGGGGGGAGCGGATGCAGGCAGGCGGCAGTGATCTCGTCTGGAAGGTTCCGCGAGGTCTTGCTGGCCGCTTCGCCTCCAGGGCTCCAAATCCAAAAGCAGCGGCTGCAGCGCCGGCGGGAAGGGGCGGGCGGGGGGGACGGGCGAGCGAGCGGCGGCGTCACGTGTCCTCCCTTTCCTTCCCGCCCCGCCGCGACCCGAGGCGCCTGCGCCGCCTGACGCGCGTTGTTTGTGTTGGCAGGTGACGGTGGCGGACGGGGAGGCCCCGGAGGAGGTAGGTGACAAGGGCAGGGCAGTGGCGGGGCANAGAGGCGATCGGCGCGGCTGTCTGCTGTAAGTACGGGAGTGAGAGGAGGGGTGTTTCTGCTGGTCTGGGCGCAGGGAGGGGGTCGTTTTTCATCGGAAAGTGACCTACTCAGGGCTGAATCTCTCCGTTGCTTGTTCTTTCTTCTCAGAAACCTGCTCCTGCCAAAGCAGAGCCGAAGACAAAAAAGATAGCAGCAAAGGTGAGAGTTGCTGGCAGGAGGGAAAGGAGAGGAAGTGGTCAAGTTTGTTTGCAGAAGCCCGAGCGCAGTTCAATCCCTGGTGTCAGAACGTTCTACTCAAGGAACACTCCCGTAGCTGAAGTATCCCTTTCATATGCTTCTGCCCACTATAAATACCTCTGCAGGTGCATTCTACCATTAGATCCTCTTTAAGCTTTCAAATCATTGTGTGGGAAATATGGGTGCTGATTTATAGGTGTTAGATCGTAGTTTGTTACTAACCAGAGCTACTTTAAATGTTGAAACAGCTGCGTGCAGCATTGTATTTCATCATTGTAACAAAAAGTAATCAAATATAACTTAAAGCATTGTGTTAGGACAGGAAAAAGTACTTGAATTACTTGGACAGTCATTGAAAATGGTCTGAGTTTATGTTTGTTCAGAGTAGCTTTCAAGTCTTCGTATGTTTAAGTGTGGTTTCGTACCATCTTTCATTTTCTACCATAGCCTTCACAGTGACAATAACTGAGGTGTAAAATCTTTGTTTCTTGGGAGAAGCAGAATAGGCTGTGTACCTTTTGACTTGTTGGTATATGTATTTTTAAGTCTTTGTTTTTGATTATAAACTTATTAATGGCTGGATTAAGGACATTTAAAATACAGTGTATCCATTTTATTAATTAATGGAGCAGTAATGCACTTCCATTCAAATGGTTTGAATATCAGTGGATTTTCGTTCTCAGAATTGTAAACCTACAGAATTTGGGGAAACTTTCCGATTTTATTTCAGTTTTGATTCTCTCTTTGTAGTGTCTTTGAGCCATCCAATTCTTAATGAGACTAGTTGATGCTGACTGACATAAATGATACAGACTTGCTGCCTGTAACTGCTTTAGTTCTAGAAAGGAACGTTTCTGCACGGCTAGGAACATAGTCCTGTGAACAAAGTACATGATGACAAAGAAGTGTCATTTTAGGATATTAGGTAGAACATCTTGCTTGAGGCCCCTGTGGAATGCACATAATGTGAATATGTGATGTGAACAGTCTTTTGTTTTTAAGTTGCTATTACCATTGGTAATTCAAATATACATTCAACTTCTTTTACCTTCGGTCATCTCTGTTGTAAAACTCATGCTGTCACTAACATATTTTGTCATTTGGAAACTTTGCTAATGTGAAAATGTCTTTCATTTTGATTGCATTTTACTTATCCAGCTTCAGTACTTTTTCATTTTAGCTATCTCTGGACTTTATTTACATAAGGTGCAGAAATGCTTTACATACCAATGTTTGGGTTTTTTCTGTATTTGACCCTTCAAGGATGGATTTCGTAACTTTTTAAAACTTTCTTGACAGCGTTTTTTTCTTTTTGGGAGGTTTGCTCATTGTGGGTTTTTTAAAAATAAGAAAGAAAGAAAAAGAAGTTGTTGACAGTCAGAACGCAGAAGTTGACGTGTTGTGAAATTGTCTGTTGCCTGAATTTGTAATGCAGAGTTTTAGCCTTTATAAGAAATTTTTTTTTCCATTAGCATGTTTCAACTATTTTTTCTGTGATTTTAAGGAGTAAAAAATTACTTTTTCTAAAAATAAGGGCAGAGAATCTTTATGAAGTTTGTGGCTGTTGATTATTTAGTAACGTGACACAGCATGCTTTTTTCCTATTTATTTATTTATTTGGCCGCATCTCTCCTGTGTGTGATGTTTGTATCCAGTGATGTAGAACAGTTACATTTCCGAGGAGATGCAGTTGGGGGACAAAAACTGCATTTTTCCTAAAGATGCTGTTTATGTGAGCATTCATGTAAAATAGGAAATGTATTCAGATAGCTATTAAAAAGTTGTGTGTGTGAAGTAAGGAAATGACATGGGTTTTCTGAGGAAGAAAGCTTGAAGATGTTACAGATAGTACTTGTAAACAAGAGATTTCTACATACACGTGTCTACAATACCTGAAATACGTAAAAATGAGAACTTTATTTCTTGGCATAAGTTTTAGATCAGAAACCACAAATCAGGACATAATCTGAGGAACATGTTTCTGAAGCTCACACATGTTTCTTTTTTAATGAGACTACACACATTTTAAGGTAGTTCAGTGTAGCGGTCCTCTGCTTGGAGATGTAAGTTGTAAATGCATTGCATTCTCCTTGTGTTTACGTTGTTCCTGCCCAGAAAAAGTGTTTGTCATTTATCGAATATTTTTGTTAGTATAATAAAGTGATGTTTGACAGATAATCTCAAAACCAATGCATTTATGTAATTCTAAATTGATAGAACTATTTTTGTAAGTAGGGGGATCAGCTGGAGGACAGGCAAACTCATTAGCATTTGGTTGCTGTAAGGAATTTTCCTGGAGGATATACTGAATGTTTTTATTGTAGTTCAGTGAACGAATTCCTCACACATAAAAACAGTCATGTAGGTACAGAGGATGTGACTTAGATACTTACTAAGGAGCACTGAAAATGATACTTTTATGTGATGCATTTATTTAGGTTAGGTTAATGAAATTCCCACTTACGAGTATGAGATGAAAAAGAGGGTTTGAAGTGACAAAGTAGAAAGACTGCACTGCAATTTTTTATGCCCCACTAAGTTATGTATTACAACTTCATCTGTCTGACCGCTACAATGTAGTTGTCTTCCCATCGCAGTTTGACTCTCTCCTTTTGCTATCTGAAACTGTTATTGTTTGTCCATGTATTAGTTTGGAAAACTTCTTTGGCAGCTCAACTATGTATTAGCTCATTGGTGGTTGATAGCAGCACTTGCTGTTTAGCAGGTCTTGGGTTTGTGGCGTTTTTACTACTTTTAGAGTTTTCCTGTGACCTACTAGATAATTTACTTGCTGGAAATGTATTTCTTTGTAGGATAAATCTGAGGACAAGAAAGCTCCAGCAAAGGGGAGAAAGGGGCCTAAAGGAAAACAGACAGAAGAAACAAACCAGGAACAAACAAAGGACAACTTGCCTGCAGAAAATGGGGAGACTAAAACTGAGGAGGTAAAGTTGTCTGTATTCTCTGGTACAAAACAGCTAGATAACTCACTGTATCACAAACATGCATAGTTCTTAGAATCTAATCTGTTTCTGCTGAAAGAAAGCTGGAGGCTATTAAAATACTAGTAACTATACCTGGAAATTTTTTAATTGCCCCAAAAGAGTTCCACTGATAACAGACCTTGAAATAAGGACAAGGTGAGACTTTTATCAAAGTTCTGATACAGGATAATGTCCTTCAGTGAGAGGCTGTTGTCCTTATGATCTTGTCAAAAAAGTAATAAATGCAAGGTGTGTGGAGCGGATGCTGTGTTAGGAGGGTCCAGGTGGTCTGTATTTGGAGCCTTGGTCTGGGTTTCAGTCTGCATTTACCATTACTGGCAGAGAGGTACTTTCATTCTATAAAAGCTTTTTGACAAGTGCAGGATTAATTTTCTTGGGACTGGAGTAGTTTTCACTGAAAAGCCAAAGTTGAAATGATTTAACCAAAGTTGAGATAACATTTACAGAAGTCACTGATAACAGACACTACTGGTAGAAGGGACAAGTTGGTGCAGGGATAGAAGAGTTCAGGAACTACTGGTGGGTGTTGTTGCTGCAGAAATCAATATGCCAGATCAGTTATGGCTGTAATGCTGTGCTAAAATGGTTATATTGTCGCTTTTTGAGTCACCGATCATCTGAGCTCCACACTATTCTTTTTCTGCAATGTGGACATAACTTAGTTTTAAATTTAGGACAAGATCTGTAGGGAGAGAAGCAATGCCTCTTAATAGGGCAACTGTTAACAACTGGATGAAACACAAGTTTTTAGGTTTAGAATTAGTCTCTGGATTCTGCAATATTGAACACCCCATTTTAATTAGTTCAGTGGAGTCTGCAGATGAAATAGATGATTTTTTTTTTCAATGTAAATGGTTCATGCTTCCCGTCTAGTTGGATTGAGAAGTAGGGCATTGTTTGAGATAGAAGAATTGTATTTAAATTCTATCACACTGATGTACCAATATGTAGATAGATCTTCAAGGAGAAGAGTATTGTATTTCTAGGAAGACGATGGGTTTTGGTGCATGAGGAAGGTACAGGTCGATATTTTGGTGTATGAAGCAGCTTACTTTGGGGCAACAGATTTCATTTGCAAGCTCGCATTGTGGTCTTCGTGATAAAGTTGTAGGAATTCTTTACATCGCTTAACTTTCTGCATAGCTTTGGCTCTGTATTACTGTTGTATAATCTGTTGGTGCTGGTTTGGGTTTTTTTAATTTCTGCATGTACTATTTCAGGGAATACCAGCAAAAGTTTAAATATGGCAATATTTCTCAACTGGATGGCATGATGTAAATTTACAAGGAATGGATATTGACTTAGGGGTCCATGAGCCAAAGCTGCAGGTTTAATAGAATACCTGAGTCTAGAAGAGTCAGAGATGTTATACTCTGCCCTGTCGGAAGCTGCTGTTTTCTAGTCAGGACAATAGCGTCAGCAGTGCTATTGTTAATCCAAGACCTGGTGACAGGCCCCTTATTACTTCTGGTGGTACTTAAAAGAGAATGGAAATGGCTTCCACACTTTATACTTCAAAAGCTTCCCCCAGGTGGCAGTCAAGACTAGAAGGGACGTTAGGGTTCTTGTGTGGGTACTGCTGTAATTGAACAATGTAGCCTGCTGGTGGTGCTGCAGAGCTTTTGGAATAATTTAATATATTTTGTATGTTAATATATGTTACATTCCTTTTTCTAACCTACATTACAGGTGCAGCAAGTTTTCTGATCTGAATGGAGTTAGAATTTTAGTCAGGGAAGTTTGTATGAACTTTTTGGGAAGTTGAGGCACAGCGTATGGAGACTTGTCTTGAAAACAGTATAGCTCTGCTGCTACAGTTCAGCTTCACTGAATGTGTTTTTGCAAAATGATGCTTAATGCATCTTTCTAAACCTTCATTACTTTTAAAATATGGCAAGATTTCAGAATATGTTAACAGTGTTGCAGTGAAATTTATATGAAGTGCATCTGAAGTGGCTTTTCTAAGTGCTCCATGTACAAAAGTTTCAGCTTAGGTTAAAGCAACTCACTGTTTCCTGTCTCAACAGCAGTAATTCCTGAAATGGGCTTTGTTGTTTAAAAAGAAAATCTTTTGCAGTGTATATTGAATAGCAACAATAACAACATTCTGAAATACTGAGGCATCTGAGGAAATAGAAGGCTTTCCAAGACGGCTTGGTTTTGGTCTGTTGTTATCCAAAAGAAACAAGCAGATTGTGACACCGATTTATTAAGACTTTGTATGTAGAAACAAGTGATAGTTGTTGCATGTGTCATGTTAGCTAACTTGTGCTTTAAAATTACTACAAACTAAGAAGGTGAGTCACTTAGAAACTGCCTGCATTGAAGTGTTCTGGTTTTTGTCTTTACAGACCCCAGCATCTGATGCAGCAGTAGAGAAAGAAGCAAAGACTGAGTAACATCTGGTACTAAGTCTTTAATTGGTGGTCCTTATACCTTTCTTCTTGTACAATTCAGAGGAATATTTTTATCAACTATTTTGTAAATGCAAGTTTTTTAGTAGTTCTAGAAAACACATTTTTAAAAAGGAGAGAATCGCAACTCAACCCATTTTTTTACATATTTAGATAAGTGTAAATGCTTTTTTTAAGTGGTAAAATCATGTACTGGTTGTCTGTTTTCTATGAAACCAGAAATTAATGACATATTACATAAAGGAGAGGAGGGCTCTGAAGCTTTCATGTTCCACAGACTGGGAGGGACAGTTTTTCTATCGTATTAAATTAAGCATAACACAGATTTGACTTTGGAATTCATAATGATATGTTGAGAATGTCTTAACATTTTGGTTATTTATCTTTTATGGTTGTACCATCAGTAGAAATGCTTATCTAATAAAACTGCTCCCTAGTGTTGGATTTGTTGCTGAGTGACCTATATCTGTGACAAAGTTAATTTTGGTAGTTGTAGCTTTATTTTTTCCAAAAACTTTGTAACTGTGATGATAAAAAACATAGACTAAAAGTTTCCAATCTAAATTCTAAGTAGTAAGTTTCTGCTTGGCAGATATAAAGACATAACTTATGTCAGTATTTGAGACACTGGAACTTCACATCCAGTTTTAAAGGACAGCTTGTCTACAAAAATGAAAAATATTTGAAATAGTCTTAAGAGAAAAACCTCACAGAATTACAGTTTTTAGATTTAGAAAAAAGAAAAAAACAAACAAACCTAACCTATGTTAATAAAAACAGTTGTAAAATTGTTCATAGTGTCTGTGATCACCAAACAAAAGCCAAATAAATCTTGGTTATGAAAGGATGTTTCTGTAGCTTCTGCATTGAGTACGAAACTTGCAGTCCAAGTGGTGTAGTTCTTGATTTTTAAACATGTTCTTAAGATTGTTGAAAATGTATTTGTCAAGAGATGGGTGGTAATGCAGGGAGTGAATAGAGTAGAAAACTAGTTGTGATCTTAATATGGACTTCCAGTTTGAAAGATGATAGCCTAGTGCTGCTTCTTGTTACCTTACTCATCATTGACTTTTTTTTGTTAAGCATCAGGTGTTCTCATCTGCTTGTTATCTAAGAGCGCATGTGCACTCTGGTGTTAATGTGCTTTAAGGAAGATGAACAAAGGAATCCTCTTGAATGGTAACTGATCAGATGGTGTTGCTGTTTTGCTGGAACTTCATTGGAATTTCCCCAATTACTGTCTTAAAGTCAATAAAGCTTCAGATGTCTTGGGAAAGACAAACCTAGGCTGTGAAACCTGCCTAAGTAGCTGAGCCTAGGCTGTAGAATCCATAGAGGATGGGCTGTGGAACAGTTTGGGCAGGAGCAGGGATAAAAACAGAAGAAAACTTCCCTGTTGCTGTTGATGAGCAGCTGTGTGGTGAGCTCACTGTGCTGTGGGCAGATGCAGCTGCTACGTAACGGTGCAGTTTGACAGTTGTTTCAAATAAAACATACCTTTGCAGAGAGCCAGTTCATGTAGCACAAACCTGTCCTGATGCTTCCTTGCTGTATTGAGAAAATTAAATTGATCTTGTTTAACAGCCTTCCATCAGAAGGGAGGCATGTTAAGTGTATATTACTTAAATGTAAACATTTCTATCTAGTACAGCGTTACTTCAGCTCTCTCACAGAGTGCAGCACTGTTTTGGGTTGTTGGTCGTTTCCATTTCATGTTGTTTTGCTGAATTGCAGTAGGTAGTTTTATCTTTACCAGTTTATTTGATGCCAGTCAGACAGCTGTCAGGCCTGGCTTGGGAAGAGTCAAGATCTTATTCTTTTTCACTGAGAACTTGTCTGTGCTCTTAAGTAACACCTGCAAGGACAGTATCTATTTCCTGTACATTTCTGGTATCTTTTTTAAATAGTCATAGTTACTTCTGAAAAAAAACACCTCAGTTTCACCTCTTGTTTTCTTAAGGCTTTCATCTGAGAAAACATTTTACTTTACCTCTTCAATATTTAAATAATATCAGCTTACCTATAGGATGTCCTCCAACACTGGAACATGGTACACTTGTGGTCTGCTCCCACTGCAGCAGTGTTGCCAGCAGAGCACTGCTTTGATAACAGCTTTGGCTTCAAGTTCTTGGATATTCCAAAGCTGTAAATGTATGCCACTTTCTAACTCCCTGCCTTCCCTCCCAACCAAACCCTCTCTAGTTACGCTATTCATTGGTTTAACTTAGTAGCAGTGTGGCATTAGCTACAAGACGTTCTTTACTTTCTGGGTAGCAAGTCAAAGCCACCAGTTAAATGACCAATAAACTCGCAGGTACATACCTCAAAAATTGCCTTTCTTACCTCATTTAACTGCTCACTTCCATGTGTTTTGAGTCTCCAGCATTGAGATCCTGTTGACTTTTAACATCTTCCCTCTAATATCTATTATCTACTGTTTATTGTAACTGCTCCCTAATATTTACTATTGGGGACAAAAAAGTTATTAAATTGAAAAGACTCAGGGTAAATCAGTGGCAGTTTCTGTCTTGCAGGACAGGGATTTTCCTGCTGGAAGAAGGAAAGAACAGAGGTAATTGCATCAGGAGCCCTAGGTTATTTTGAGCAGCATACAGCCCACTTCAGGGTGCTTATACCTAGTAAATAAGTAGATAAATCAACTGAATTTTGATTGATTCTGCTGTGGACAGATTATATTCCCTTTCTCCACAAAGCATGAAATACTAACATGTAACCATAGAACCCCCACCAGTTTGGATACTGGGAAAATGGGGAATTGTGTCTGTTGCTACTTTCTTTATAGGCCACCTTTCTGCTGATTTCACTTGTGCAGAATCTGAGTGGAAAGCATTTAAATGCGTTTGGCAAGAATTTCCGTGGGCATGCTAGAGAGAAAGCACTCGCCTGTACAATGCCAGATACATTTGCTCTGTGCAGCTAAGGGATAGAGTAACAGCTAATAGAGATTTTCATTTAGCACTACAGGAATGCGCACAGAATTGTCAGTTTCAAAATACAACACGAAGAGAGCAAAGCATGTGTCTGAAGTTAACTCGTATGCTGTTAGTGGTGGTCGTGGTTAAGAGGCTGGTATTTCATACAGGTTCATGCTGCAGCTTTGTGGAATTCATTTTGCACCATCAGCTGTTAAAATCAGCTCATCAAAGCACGAACACCTCCAGGATGCTGAAATGCATCCAAGCTTAGCTAACGAATGCTGATTGTTTGGCGGTGAAATCTGCAGAAAGGTGGCCTTCAAGAATGATGGAGCTGAAGCTTGTGAAGCATACACCCACCAATCTCTTACAGTAATTTTTAATGGACACGATACCTGGTTTTTTTTTTCTTGTACCTGACCTTTAAGGCAGCATTACCCAGGCAGGAGGTGCTGAAGGGCAGGAAGCCGCAGTCTGCCTTCAAGGATGGGTCTGGGGAAAGTGTCGCTAAGCTTGTATCCGATGTGTGCAAAAGCTCTGTCATAAAATGAAAGCACATCTGAGCTGTAGAAATATATGTGTATTTATTACTGTAGTGAAATGTAAAAATACCTTGACAAAGGGTCTAAAAATGCATACCAAGCTGCCACCACCACAGCTTTAAAATACAGCAGGAGTGCAAACATTGCTTACATCTTAGCATTCATCCTGAGCAGAGGTGAGAAACAACTGTGAGAAGGCAAAAATGTCTGCTAGCGAGAGTCTCCCAAAGCAGGGGTCGGTGGAGGGGGTGCTAGCATTTTTGCAGGGGCAGGGAGGGGACACTGGGGCAAAGCTGATAATTTTGGTAAGGTGACTCTAATGAAGTTAGGCTTTCCTCCAGAGGGATGGAGAAATGCCTCTCACTAAACCAAAGTTTAGGATAGCTGAGGCGCCCCCAAGTACCCCACCCAGGGACCTTCGGTGTCATCGGAAACTTATCCGTGTGAAGAGTTGGGAGATTTGCTTAAAGTGGCAGACAGAACAGGCGGTCGCGTGTAAATCCACTGTATTTGGTGATGCGGTTGCAAACACACTTGTGCCGCCCGGGCCGTTCCGGAGCTCCGTCGGCACCAGAGGGGGCCACCGTGCCAAACTTTCCGGTGGCTCACGGCATGCCTGGGAACCTGAAGGCAACGTGCTTTAAAACGGAGATTTGGTTCCCACAGCACAAGGAAACTGCTTCGTTCCCTTTGTCCCGCACTGTTCCAAGGCACCGCCGGCCCGCCAGCCAGTTCCCGGCGTCATGCTGCGAGCTGCGGCTTGTCCTTGTCGGTCCCTAGCCTGCCCGCGGTGGGGGTCGCCGGGTGGGCTGGCCTGACCTGTCCAGAGCAGAAGCGGTAGCTGCGGTGCCCGCCCTCTCCCGACCCTCAGCCACGAAGGAGAGGCCGCTCGAATTCCCCCATTGACACGCCCCCCAGCTCACGGAGCGGCCCCGCCCACCAACGGTTCGTCATTCACTGGTTTCTTGGTCGAATCCTTCCGCAGCAGGACTTCTCCTTCCCCTGCCGGTGCTCTTTTTGCCTCACCGCTGTACTCCCGCCGCCATCCCTGCACATTTCCCGCGGGCACACGCGTACCCTCTTTTCGAGTGCCCTTCAGACGGTTCCCGGGTGCTTGGCCCGGGGGACTACTTTTTTTAGCCCCGCCTTCCTTGGGGGCGTGGCCGGCGCAGGTGGCAGCGGCGGCGCCGTGGCCGGTGGCGCGGCATCAATGGCGGCAGTGCGGAGGCTGCGTTAGCCCCAGCGTGAGGGGGAGGGGATCCGGAACGCGAGAACGAGCGCGACGTCCGGCGGGGGGCGGGGGCGGCTCGCTCCCGCGTGAGGAGGAGAAGGGAGG
>VWZE01023743.1:447837-477622 GCA_013396675.1 Eubucco bourcierii
AGGGGTGCGAGCGGCCGCGGGCCAGGGCGAAAGCTGCTGCCGGTGCCGCCGCCGCTCCCTGCCGCCATCTTCCTGACCGTGATTATGAATTACAGTCACTTCAGGGGCTACTCCCCCCAGCCCCTGCCAGCCCCGGACTCATCCCCAGTCTCTCGCCGTGTCTCTTGCAGAGCTCTACTTCCTCATAGCTCGGTTCCTGACCACCGGGCCCTGCAGAAGAGCGCTGAAGGTGAGTAGAGGGGTGCCGCACAATCACCTGGGCGCACAGGCTCTGACCCCCAGCCATTGACTGGTGCAAAGAGGATTGAAGGGGAGGTGTGAACAGCCGGTTCCCCCGGCCCTCCTCCTCCTCCCTAGCTCTTTTGCGGCAGCAGCCGCTTGAAAAGCCAAAGGCTCGCTCATCCCTTACTGTAATCTTTCCCTTCTCTCTGCAGGTGCTGGTGCAGGAACTGGAGCAGTACCAGGTCTGTGTGGGCTCCGATGAAATCGCTGCTCTTGATGTAGCGAAAAGTTTCCTTTACTTTTCAAGTCGTACAAGTTTCTGCCACTTCACAGTCTCAACTTTTTTCCCCTCAACGCGTTGTTTGGGATGTGATCTATTCCTCCCTTTTAACTCACTTTTTTTTTCTCCTTCCATTTAGTTGCTTCCGAAAAGGTTGGATTGGCAAGGAAATGAGCATTATAGAAGTTATGAAGAATTGGTGAGACTTTTTTTTTTTTTTTTTTTTTTTTTTAGAACTTTAATTAGGATGAGAACATTGATAGAACTCTTACTTTTAAAAGGAGGCCAAAAGCTTTACCTTCCAATTTCATTCTGGCTGTTAAGACATTGGAGTTACTTTGGAAAGGGCCTTTAATTTCTTTGCATTAGATTAACAAAAACGTAGATGATGTTTTAAATTGGAGATACTGTTTACATAGCAGAGGTGGAGCCTGGTGTTGTGCATTGGTACATGCCACTGCCTACATATAGGGAAGAACCAATCTGAGGCGAGGTTTCATTTCAGAGTTGCATGTGCAAGTTTGTTACGTGCGTTTTGATTTGACAGTATTTATTTTCTGGTTGACTTCCTTCATCGGTCCCTTTCCACAGATTAGGAAATTAAATTGCTCTTCAGAAATCAAAGGTTGACAATTCTAGTGCCTATGATTATGCTTGTTATCTCTGGCTACTCACTGGTCATAGCTTTGTTTTTAAGTATTAAAAAGATTTGAGTGATCTCTCAACAGCCTGTACTTTATGCCTTCTATGGCTGATGTTTGCTTCAAATGTTTTAACTTCTGTGCATTTCAGAATGGAAGGCTGTCTTTCTCTTGGTATTTTATTGCTTCTTAAATGGCAAAATATATTTGGTAGTTGAACATCGTGAGATGATGGTCTGGTGATGCCTCCCAGTGTGGTTTTATCCTGCTTCATTGTCATGGATTGTGTTTTCTTTGAACAAATGCTTATTCTTGCCTTTCTTTTTCCTTTCTAAGATTCAGGCATTCCAGGTTAATTAATTAATTCTTCCTTACCTGTCAGTTTATGTATTTTATAGTTAAATCCCCTTGTCCCTCTTGTATAACACTGAAAGATCTCTGAATCATATCTGTGTACAGAAAGAATGAAAATTTAAGACATTTTCTTGATTATTTAAGGGCTGCTTAAAACGATAAATCGAATTCAATTTCTTGTAGTTGTCAGAGTGATCAGTTGAGCAAGTGAGATTTTAAATTAATGCTTCTAAGTCACTAAAAAACCTAGTCTTGCTAAACAGGAATACTTTTCAAGCTCTGACTTGAATTTGGCAAACATGAAAGTAGTATTAAGTTTAAAAAGGATTACTTTTTTTTTTTCTTGGTTGATTAGTTGTTGAATTTTTTTGACCCCTGTTCTTCCGGTAAAAAGTGATGTTGGGAAATGTCATATGTGGATTCTTCTGACTTAAGTACACTTCTTTTAACTGTTTGTTATGCATATGCACTTGTCAGATTAATTATTTAGTGTGAGCTACTTCTACCTACTTCCTTTTCCTACACAATTTAAAAGAAATCTCTGCACAGGGTAATAGTACTTCAGAATATCCAAACTAATCTTCTGAATCCTTTAGTTTCTGCTTTTGAGGGGCTTTGGGGGCTTTTTGTCCCACTGGTCTCACTCTGAATTTGCAGAGACCACAGACAAATGTGATCATGTGGCACATATATTTATTTTCCTCTTTGTTCATCTTGGAATTAGAGCAAGAGTTTAAAACAACTGTTCCTTCCGAAATCTGAGTATAACTAAAGGAAATGAGTTGCAAGATTTTGTATGCATGCTTCTATTGGGGGTTGTGTTTAGAACATATACTTCCTGATGATGGCATGCAAACAATGGTTTATAATGCATGGAATAAAGTGTGCTGAGCTTTCTGTCTTGAATGCCGTGGCTGGTACTGCTGTATACCAATTCAGGACGTCAAGTTTGCAGAGAAATTGTGGGGAAAAAATACATTTTTTTAATCTTTCTCATAATCAGCCCAAAGTGTCCCATGAGCTGGCTTGCTTGGATGTGTTTGGCTGTGTGGTAATGTTAACTATTTGAGTGATAATACTGTCTCCCTCCAGGAATGAAACCTAAACCCCTGCAATCTTTTATATGTTACTTGGATTTTTACTGTTAAAACAAGTATTAGGTTATGTCTTAAATCATTCATTCTCAATATTTGATGTGCATTCGGGAATTGTTTTGTTGAACAGATCTTACATGACAGCATGTGGTACTTTTATTCCCACTGTTCTGATGGTATCAGCCTTGTCCTCATCTAAGTTCAGTCAGTAGGCTTAGGGAATAGCAGCATAAGCACAAGCTGCTTCTGTCTGTGTCCTGGGCTACATGGGCAAGAGGCCACATACCTGTGTTGGTGTGGCACTTTGTCTCTCCTGGATGTATATGGGAATATTCTGACTGCTGAAGTAACAGTATGGCTTCTGGGTCTAATTGGTTTTTATGTGGCCAGATGAGAGAGTGGGGTAGGCATGGGGCTGTTTGTGCCTGCTGATTCAAACCTTCCCAATGGTTTGAATTTATGATTCAAAGGTTTGGTTTACTTGAGTCTGTGTAAATTCTATTGTGCATAGTTAACTACTTCATTATTGTGATTGACTTTATAGTTAGACAAAGATTTTTATTTTTTTTTTTTTTTAACTGAACTCCCAGAAGGAGGTGGGAGAGGGTAGATGCAGATAGTACGGAATCCTTCTTGAATGGACAGATGACTATTTTGATCTTTTTAGTTAAAGGAAGTAGGGCAGTCCTGTGCAGTGTAATACTGGTTCTTCAAGGAAATTATTTTCAGAGCTCAGTTACTAGTTTGCAGTTTGAGCAAGTGCTGTGTGACTGAAGTATTAGGTGCAAAAATTCTTGTGCTTGGTTACAACAGAATTCTCTGTGATCTTGAGTTACCAGAGTTTGAATTTTTTTAAAAACCTTAAAATAAAAATCAGTGGGTGAATTGGGCAAAGAGTCATTGTAGAGTGCTGCAGGGATGGACGCCTCCATGTATGTGAATGTTTCAGGCTTTCGGTAGTAAAACTCTGATGTGCAGCAAATACTTTTACTGGAGTTATTTTTACTACAGTTTGCTCACTGAATTTGCTAGATTAGAGCTTAACAGAACTGGTTTGGGTTTACAAGTAGAAATTAGAAATATTTAAACCATGTTTAATGTTGCTTTTAGGTTTGTCTGTTCTGGATATACCATATATATTAAAACTTAAATTTCTGTCAGGTGCTGTCCAACAAACATGTGTCTCCAGACCATTTGTTACAAATTTGCAAGCGTATTGGCCCTATACTGGATAAGGAGATTCCACCCAGCATTTCAAGAGTGAATTCCTTGCTTGGTGCAGGGAGACAGTCATTGTTACGTACAGCAAAAGGTATGGTTTGTTTATTAATTCAAATGGTATGATACATTTTCATAAGTATGGGATGAAGACTTAAAAGTGGTGAACTTTCACCAAAATTTGTAATCTACTTCTGTGCTGTGTTTAATCAATCAAACCCCCAGAAATCTGTGTATTAATTGTTGTGAAGAGGAGGTTTTAAGTTAGAAGAACTACTGTTAGGCTGAGTCCTGAGACTGCTGAACATAGCCAGTTAGTGCTACTGCAATATAATGAATCACCAGGACACAGGTGCTACCCCTCTTGCATCTTCTGACACTCCCAGTTGTGTTGGTCTGTGTTGGTAGCTGTTGTACTCAGTTCAGTGCAAGTATGAGTGGCACTAGTTCTGTGAAAGTTTTCTTGAATAATGCAAACGGCATCAAAAGTAGTACCTGTGAATTCTATACATAGGACAAAATAACTTAAAGGAAATTATTTGCAAGGCATAAGAAAGTTCACACTTTATTTGACAGAGTAGATTTAGGCTCTAGACTTACTTCTTTGAATGTCTAGGAGGCAGGTGTTCATGTGTTAGCATCCAGCTACCCACCAAAACTCGATACAGTGATGTGGGGCTGGTTTCTGGGATGCTGTTGTGTTTTCAGTTATCTGCCCTAACTGCTTTAAAGGATACACGCTGAATAGCAGTGACTTTTCTATCGTGAAAATCAGGACTGCAGTCATTTCAGCATGAATGTGTCAAAATAGCTGTCGGTGTGGGGGATATTTGAAGAATCATGGAACTGAGGTCATCTAGTTAAGTAATTTCATACTGATTTTTAATAAATATTTATAATATTGATCAAGAAATATTAATGAAAGTGTTAAAAACTGTAAAATGCTTTGCATTGAGTGGGGAAGTTCCATTTGTCTTGCATAAACTACATAGGCATCACCATTAGAAGTAATTGCAATGTTTGGTGTGGTTAGTTGTGTTAAGAGTTTTGTCCTCCTCCTGTTACTACATTAAATGGATTTTTTTTTTCTCTGCTCTGATGCTACACTGCTCATAACAAATTTTGGGGCCTTAAGTGTTCCTATTTTTTGTAGTTGTTTCAGTACTGTGTTTGAGACCACCTACAGATACATTCTGTACTGTAGTTTGGCACTGCAGCTCTCTTGGCACTTTTAACATGTTCTTACGACGAACTTCAACCAGTTGGTTTTAAAGATTGCAGGAACACCGTTTGGAAGGGCTCTGCATTTGCTGCTCTTCATAGAGGAAGACCTCCTGAATTTCCTGTGAACTATGGCTCACCACCAAATCTCAGTAAGCTCTTTTCAAC
Organism: Eubucco bourcierii; assembly: GCA_013396675.1. Taxonomy (NCBI): domain Eukaryota; kingdom Metazoa; phylum Chordata; class Aves; order Piciformes; family Ramphastidae; genus Eubucco; species Eubucco bourcierii. The sequence goes on from VWZE01023743.1 coordinate 453,036, forward strand.
ACTCGTGGCTGCTGCTGTGAGCGTACAATATGTATCTTGATACTGGCCTTATTATGATGCTGAGAATTGCACTTCAAAACTGGATCTGGAGGCTTATCTGGAGAACTTCATATGATTTTGCTGGAGTTAAATATTGGATGCAAAGGTCTATTTACAGCATTAGTGAGACAGTAGCTTCTAGGTGACATCTTTATAAAACTCCTGTATTAAGTAGATAAACTTACAGAAATCCTTCTCCTTTGACTAGAGGGACTTTTTCATGATTTAAGGCATAGAAAGCCATAGGAAAATAAAGATAGCATTTAGCACTTATTAAAAGATTGAAGTTTTAATTGGAGTAAATTAAAATGCTGTCTTGGTTTTATACATAGAAAAAATTGCAAATACAAAAAAGCCTAGCTTCATGAAATCTGAAGGTAATTTCTAGCGAGTCCTTAAGCAATATATTAATGGAAGTTAAAATTATGCTTTAGGATGGATCTGTTTTAAACATCAGTACATTAATTTTTTAAAATGTCTTTATATTGTAGTGGAAGTACATCGAGCAAAACAGTTAACTGGATATGCAAAATTCAGTACTTCATTTCCAGGAAGTATGTATCAGCATGTCAAGATGCACAGACGAATTCTTGGCCACCTTTCTTCTGTGTATTGTGTTGCATTTGACAGGACTGGACATAGAATATTTACCGTGAGTTGATGAAATAGATCTGAATCTGAACGTTGTTATAGGTGACTACAGGGAAAAGAAATCCAAAATTCATGTTAGGCTAAAACTTCTGGAGATGGTGATCAGTGGTGTGCAATGTAGCTGATGGGTTCTGTCACTGTGCTTAAATAGCATGATTTGGTGATTGAAGGGTTGGGAGCATGTAAGAAATTGTTACTTAACCGGTCAGATGTAGACCTTGGAGCTTTATTCAGAGATGCAGTTTGATGTTAAGGATGTTTCACATTCTTTATGAGGCAGCAGAAAAAAGATGGGGTTTACGAAACAGTACTTTCTTGGCCCTTGTTATACTGTAAGGAAACCCTTCAGACTTATCCCAGACTTCCTGCATTATATGGTATAGATCTGTGGTGGTTGCAGTGTAATTGTGGTCCATAAGTGAAAATTTAGGATTTTTTAAATCCTGGCTGTGACTATTTCATCCAACCTAAGTAGCATACAGAAGTTCAAAGCAGAAGCATGATTTACCAAGTTGCAAGTGTAGTTAGTCGTTAAAGGAAAGCTGAGTGTCTTTGGAATCCATGCTGAATGTGGTAAATACTTCTTTCTAGGGCTCAGACGACTGTTTGGTAAAAATTTGGTCAACTCATAATGGCAGGTTATTTGCCACATTACGAGGACATTCAGCAGAGATTTCTGATATGGCTGTCAATTATGAAAACACTATGATAGCAGCTGGAAGCTGTGACAAAATGATCAGAGTGTGGTGTCTGAGAACTTGTGCACCAGTTGCGGTCCTCCATGGACACACAGGGTCCATTACCTCGTTACAGGTAAGAGTTTTTTAAGTGCTTGTATATATTGAAGCACAAATAATGTGGACGGATTGTAGGAGGTGGGCAGTCTGCAAAACACAAAAAAGGTAAGTTTCACTTGAATCAGATAGCAGAAAACAAGAAATATTGTTGGGGAAAGAAAATATACAGTTACACCTGATTTGGAAATTTAAGAGTCTGCTTTAGTAGTAGGATTCTGGTTCAATGTGACAAACTAAGATTAGCTAGATTTCTTATTGGTAAGAAATAACCAGTTTCCTTGGTTGGTTGTGGAAATCGAGAAGCATAGTTACATGAATGCTCTAAACCAATAGAGCTTTCTGTCTGTGATGTAACTTCTTGAAAAGACAGATTAGTACCTCATTTTCTCTGGAAAAAAGTAGTGGTTGCTGTTACTGGGTTAAGAAGTAACTTGTCAACTGTACATGTTACTTTTGCCTGTCCAAGTGCAGGGAACTGATGTTCTGTTTCCCATGAGTAGCCACTAACTTTCACTGTGCCTGTCACTGTGGTTTTACACATGACTGAAATTATGTCTGTGTTAACTGCCTGTGGGAATATTAAAATCTGAACATTTAAATATCTGTCAAAAATTAGTCAAAACCACAGGAGAAACCCACTTTAAAAAGAGCAGAAGAAAGCAAAACAAAAAAAACCCCAACAGCAAAAACAAAAGGGGAGGGGGTGGGGAAAGATTCCTTGCCACCCTGAGATTCCCAAGTATTTAACTGTAGATAATGACAGTGACAGGAGTACTTAACTAATAGTAATGTTTGAGCTGTTAGAACCAAAGAGAATTTCTGGGAAAAATACTGTGTCCTCCTATTGCCTGTTGCTGTTTTATGTGGATGAGTGTTCTGATCCAGTATGTGATTCTTATAACTTTTGTGATGGAGTTATTGCCTTACTCTCAAAAATACAAGTTATTTCAAATGTGCAAAGATGTTCAATGTAGTATGTTGCTTATTTAAATATGAAGATGTTATGATGCTTTACGTGCTGCTGGTAGTCCTTTTCGATTCAGTATCATTTTGGCTTCCTTATTTATATTATTTATATTCCTTATTTAATGGGTAAACTAGAGTTCATTACTCAGATTTGCTACATTTTCCAGTAAGACAGGCTTATTTTGAAGGGGTGAAGAATGACTACCTGCCAGCTTCTGAATTTCAGTACAAAAAATAATTTTGTGATTTTCTCAAAATTATTACCTCTGAAAGTAATCTTCATATTTCCAGAGTTTCTGTGGTATTCACTGCAGGTTTTTGTGGGTTTTTTGGTTTGTTTTTTAATTTATGGGGTTTTTTAAGGACAGAGCACTTCTTTGTGGTGTTTACTGTAGTATGAATTTTTTTTAATGTAAGTGTTTTTATTGCAATTGTAGCATTAATATCTACAACTTCATTTCCCACAGTAGTAGTAATTTGTGAGCAATGTAATTAACTGGTGTGACTTGTGTTTTGTAAAGTTTTCTGAAGACCAGCTTTGTGTATAGCAACAAATCTGTGTCTTAAAGAAATATACTTGAGGACTTCCTGTAATTCCATGTGTGATGCTGGATTACACATGCTTGCACCATCTTGTAACTGATGCCTTGCTTAATTATACAATTAAAAAAAGTGAACCTGTCTACTGAAACTTTTCAAATGGTTTTTTTTTTTTTCTTCAGTCTACCCTGCTCATTATTTCATTCATTGACAAAAGTTTTAAGTGGAAGACCGTGGCTAGGTTAGACTTCAAAAATCAAGCAGTGAATGAGTTGGTTTTATATAATGCAATCATTGAAACTTAGACCACAAACTTACTTTTAAGTATAAGGAGTACATCAAAGTTTTACATAAACATGTTTTAGAAGTTCATAAGCAGTTTCTAAGTATCTTTTTGTGTGTCTTTATTTTTACTTCTTTTCTGTAGTTTAGTCCAATGGTGAAAGGCTCTACGCGATACATGGTCTCTACTGGTGCGGATGGAACTGTTTGCTTTTGGCAATGGGATACAGATTCCATGAAATTCAAGTATGTGAATGGGTTGCTGATTATCTGTGTCATACTATGCCCAATTAAAATGAACAACAAAAAAAGAAAAGGTTGGGTTGGTGTTGATTTTTATTTATTTTTTTTTCCCCAGTGATAATAGAAGTTTTGTGGAAAGAATCTATTGCATAATTATTTGAAAGCACCATCACTAACTGCATTTTTCACAGATTTACATTATTCTGTTGACCTGGGAGATTAATCAGGAAATAACTTATTGCTACTAAAAGTACAAATATAGGACAACTAGAATTGTTGCAAACATAACTAGGTTTGAACATTACAATAAAGCTTTTTATGTTGAGTTTTCAACAGTCTTATGGTTTTAGGATGTCTTTTGCAGAATTTTCATGCAGGGTACGTTCAGGATATTTTTTAATGTTCTATTGCTTATTTGTTAAATAATAATAAAGGATTAGATAGATGTGGTAAAAAGATCTGAGTTGATCAGTCTGTATCTAATATTGTACCCTGTACTGGTAGTTGGTGTAAAATGAACTATTTTATATTAGGGAAGCTGTTTTTTAAAAAAAATCAGTACTTTAGAAAACATTAAGATTAGTTTACTTTGTAATTCAAAGTTGTGGTCTTAAAGTGGTAGAATTGCAGCAATAATTATGAAAGGCTAGTTTCAACTGAAGAATTGTTTTGGATTGTGATTTATAGGAGGAAAGTATTTAAACTGGATCCTTAGTCTCCTAAAATTAGAGGGCTTTGAGATGTAAACATTGTTTAAATAAGCATAGAGTTAAATGGATTTAATCATTGATAGGTCTCAAGGCAACATTCTTTGAATCTCTGTACTGTGTATCATACAAACCTAAGAAGTATACTGAGGGTCTCAACATTTCCTTTTATAAACAGAAAAGCAATGGAATAATGAGTAGAAACTTGTAATGCCTGTAAATGACACAGTTTGCTGGATTTCTCCTTAATGTAATTCTTAGTCATAATCTCACAGAAAGTAGCTACTATGTCAGCTCAACTGGAAGAGTACATACTTGACTTGAAGAACAGGAAACTATTTTTTTTTAATCCCCATTTTGCAAAACCTTTATATGATGTGAGGGCAAGAGTTCAGTACTTTGTGGATATTTTATGGAGAGAATAAATCATACTTATTGCAGGATTAAAGAGAATAAGCATCTTGGTCATGCCATATTATTCTTGATAGGCAGTAACATCTTGCAGAAAAACTTAACAAGCTGCGTGGGCTTCAAATATCATCTGCGTATCTGTGTACAGTAATTTTGAAAAGTAAACCTTATTGCTCATCCAGCACAAGATTGACAGCTATAACTAGGTTTTTAAGAAGTAACTTGTTAATAGCAGATATTTCAAGAAACATACTGTTATGTTTTGAAATGCTGATAAAAAGCCAAGTTCTGTGGCACGTGTATTTACAAGCATTATTTCCTTCTTAAGCAATCGGCCAGTGAAATTCACAGAAAAACCCAGACCAGGGGTTCAAATGCTTTGCTCTTCATTCAGTGTAGGTAAGTCATGTACAGATTGAGGTTGGCATTGTGATTTCTCTTCTTTCTTCAGAAGTGGTTGTTATAATACTCTCGTTCTGACAGGCTTATCATCTATGAAAACAGCAGCTGTGTAGTAATCGTATCTGTGTGTTTTGTTACTCTCCAACATAAATAGTGTGACTTAACTGTAGCTAATGCGTGATGGTTTGGGAGTTCCCCGCCCCCCAACACTTTGTAAAATCACCCAGACTATGCTCAACCAGCTGGAAGTTAAGGACTGAAGCTCTATTTACAGCTTAGCACAATATACAAGCAGATATATACACAATAGACAGGAATAGTTACAGAAATATACAAGTTAAAGATAATACAGAAACATAACAGCCCTCCCAGAAATCAGAGTCCCCAAGAGGGGCTCCCAACCACTCTTCCACCTTCTCCCCACCCCTACACCTTACCCCAAGGTTTGCCTTATACCTTATGTGCAAGGTGAGTTTGGAGGATCGGCCAGTGGGGTTAGAAGGAAAGTGGTTAGTGAGGTTACTCGGCAGAGAGAAGGCCAGAAGCTAGACAGCCTGAGAGTGTCTGAGCCCAAGAGTCTTATCTTTGTTTTGTATTCTTTTCTTAAACAACAAGCCTATGAATGGACATCACCACTGTTTTCCTTTCACAGCCTGTAATACAATTTTCTCCATTAAAATATTCCAGTTAGCCTCAAACCAGCACACTAATGGCAAGACAACTAAGTGGTACTCTATGCCCATTGTCATTGGTGATTTTACAGAATTAAAAGTCACCTGATACCTGTTGACTTTTTATTCATTTATGCTGGAGTTTTGTGTTTTAATTCTTTAGTGTAATGTCAGAGATTTGCCAAATGAGTTCTCAAAAGATACCAGCGTCCACACAGTCAGTAGTAGGAGCTGCTGATTCTGTGCCAGCTGTATGCAGCAGTAGTCATAAAGAACTCTTCTTTCTTAAGAACGCACAGATACGTAGTTTTCTTTCATTCTTGTCATGTGGGTGACCTGTGTGAGGGCTTACTTGTACCAGATGGCATAAACATTAGAAGAAACTTCAAAAAGAAATACAAATCAAATTGTAGCTCATTACTGTTGTTAAGATATAGCCTTGTAACTTATTTTGGTTTGTGAAGTTTTGAGTTTTTTTGGACAGCACTTACAGATGCTGAGAGGCAGATCTTGGTACTGCTGCCACCACAACAGAATACCACTATACTTATAGTAGTGCTTCTATCCAGATTTGAAGCAAGTCACATGCAACAGATGAAACAAATGCTACAGTGAAAGACTCACATAGATAATTCTGATGATAACATGTCATCTTTGCTGTAATCACAGGCTTCTGTGCGCAATTAGCAGGGTTAAATGCTTCAACATTCCCCTACTTGCGTATTTTTAAGTCTTTGCAACACAAACTATTTTTACTGTGACTCAGAGAGCTTTCTGGGACAAAAAGGGGATTTCCTTTCAGATCTGTATGTCAGTGAAAAAGATAAAAAATGTGACAGACTGCAGGTTTTTTTTGTTGTTTTGGATTTTTTTTTTTTTTTGGTTGGTTGGTTTTGTTGTGTGATTTGGTTTTTTTTGTTTTCATCAGCCATGAGAAACGTTAGTTATTTCTTTTGCAGTAGCTTCATTATTACTCGATTTTTACAGGTGGTATATTTTTAGCAACTGGCAGCACTGACCATGTCATCAGGATGTATTTTTTTGGTTCTGAAGTACCTGAGAAAATAGCTGAATTGGAAAGTCATGCTGTAAGTAAGATTATTAAACTTAATAATTATTCACTTCGGGCAGTACTGAAGTCGTAGGTCAGTATTGTTAGTGGCTTTATAGCGCTGTTATTTGTTGAATGTTTTTAGAACTTAAGCAGAATTTCAGCCAGTCAGCTCACTGTGACTTGACCATCAACAAGGCTGGAATGTATCACAATGATATTTAGAATCATGCCTTTTTAATTGGATGTCATATGTTTGGTTTACTCAATTGCTTCTCGCTTCTGCAAGTGTACCTAAACCATCCACATACAATGTGATGCATACAAGATGTAGATATTCTGAAGTTATTTACCTTTTGACAACTTTTGTGTAAAATCTTTAAATGGGATTTGATTTCTGGAATTTTACTTCTGTTCTTCTTGATCTTTACATCTTCAGTGGCTGTGCAAGCTACTTTATACTTCATAAGAGATAAGTCCACATGCTGTCTTAGTGTTATTTCTTCGTTTGCTTTATGTAATGCGTGCTGTCTGTCTTTGCTTCCTTTCTTGATATAACTAACACCTGTTAGGAGCAGAATTTCTTAGGTAAAATACTTTTTTTTTTTTTTTTCATATTTTTTTTCTTGTAATTTTTTTTAGTTTGTGTATCTTAGTCCAGAAGATTCTGTCTTCTAAGGAATCTAAAGGAAGTCTCACTTACTTGGCCTTTAGCAAATGAATGTCATTTTTTTTCAGCACTTAATGCACAATGAATGTGTAGTTTTTAGACTTAATTGAACCCTTAAATCTCTTTCAAGGGCAGCTCTTAATACTCTTTATTTGGTTTTCCTTAATTTGTTTTCTGTAATGCTGAATCATATTTTAATCATTTATGTTAATGATAGGACTTGATCAGTGTGTGTTTTGTTTGTAGCATGCTATCTCCTCTTCCTGTAGTTTTTGTTATGGTACAAGTGAATAACTAATTGCATATTTCCTTAGGGAATGTGTGAGTAGAAGAAGGAACAACAAATTCCTCTCAGTTGTAATAGGCTTAGGATATTGGAAATATATATTCAAATATGAATTAATTGGTTGCTGAATTATTAGGCAGTTACTTTGCTAGTCTTTTGTACTGGAACTTTTTTAATAACTTGAGTTTTATATACATTAATGGTTAGTGAATCCTGGTAAACATTTGTTGGACATGCATCTTGCAGTTAAAACTGTTAGAAGTTATACAATATGCAATTTTTTTTTCATTGTTTCAGGTTGTTTCCTGTTCAAAACTGCAATTTATTTTAAAATGTATTATTTTCTTGCAGGACAAAGTTGACAGCATTCAGTTTTCTAACAGTGGTGATAGGTACGTTGAAAGATCCTCAGTTATGAACAAACAGTATGTTATTTTGGAATTATGAAGGTATTGTTGTTCTTACATGGAAGCTTCCACTTAGAAAATCCTATTAATTTAGAACACAAAGGGGAAATTTGAACTGACATAGAGCACAGTTAAGTTTCAACTGTCTGTCTCTGCTTTCTATTAATCTTTGCTAGGCAATGAACTGACTGGAGTTTGATTTACCAGAAGTTATGTTACTGCTTTTTAATACACCAAATATATTTGTGGCTTCATAAACCTCCTCTTCTCCCTCACTTCCTTTTAGTTTGAGGAAGTATTGGATCAGGATAGGAAATGGGACAATGCAATGCAAATGGTCTAAAATAACATTTAATCCTTTTTATTCCTTGTAGCCTACTATTATTTTTTTAATGGAAGTGGATTGGATAGAATTTTGAGCTGATTGGAGCGGTGGGGGAAGAGTTGTGTAAATTCAGTTTGTGTGAAACTTCAGCTGTAATTCAGTGTGGCTAGCTTGTCACTGATAGAGATATGAATTTTAACCTTCAGGATAGATTTACATCTGCAAGCATAAGTTGTGGCTTTATTTCATAGAATGGTAAGGTTGGAAGGGACCTCAAGGATCATCTAGTTCCAACCCCCTGCCATAGGCAGGGACACCTCCCACTAGTACAGGTTACTCAAAGCCTCATCCAATCTGGCCTTGAACACCTCCAGGGAGGGAGCAACCACAACCTCCCTGGGCAACCTGTACCAGTGCCTCACCACCCTTACTGTAAAGAACTTCCTCCTAACATCTAGTCTAAATCTCCCCTCTACCAGTTCAAACCCATTGCCCCTTGTCCTGTCATTGCAGGACCTTGTAAATAATCCCTCCCCAGCCTTCCTGTAGGCCCCCTTCAGATACTGGAAGGCTACTATCAGATCCCCTCGAAGCCTCCTCTTCTCNGGGTCTGACGAGAGCAGAGTAAAGTGGCAGAATCCCCTCCCTTGCCCTGCTGGCCACACTTCTCTTGATGCAGCCTAGGACTCGGTTGCTGTCTGGTCTGCATGTACTCACTGCAGGCTCATGTTGAGCTTTTCATCAACCCAGACTCCAAGGTCCTTTTCCTCAGGGCTGCTCTCCAGCCATTCACCACCCAGCCTGGATTTGTGCTTGGGATTGTGCCTACCCAGGTGCAGGACCTTACACTTGGCCTTATTGAATTTCATGAGGTTGGCCTGGGCCCACCTCTCCAGCCTGTCCAGGTCCCTCTGGATGGCATCCCTGCCCTCTAGCAAGTTGACTGTGCCACGCAGCTTGGTGTCATCTGCAAACTTGCTGAGGGTGCACTCGATTCCTCTGTCCATGTCACTGACAAAGATGTTGTATTGTGGTTGTTTTTTTTTTCTTGATAGGCAGATAATTGTGATTAAGAATGCTAAAAAGTGTGGAAGCTGTAGTTGTCTTCCTTTTTTGGATGTGTTTCTGTGATTATACTTGTCTTTGAGGCCATCATGTTGCACTAGTCCATCCTCATTGCCTGCATAGATTACTATTCAAGGCAGTAACAAACAACAAAGAAAGAAACCAAAACAAAAAAAGGAAACTTCTGCTTGGTGACACTTTCTCTCCAATGTGTTTTTAAGATTTATGATTATTATTAAAATTAATCACAGCAAATTAGAGTACAGGCATGATATGTCTAGCACATGTTTTTTTTCTGTGGAGAAGTATGTCAGCTGTCCTCAGGGTTGTGATTCATGGACTACGGAGTTGTTTTTTTTTTTTTTTACAGTATTTGGTTTCTTCTCAAGGGATTGTTGTTCTGCTGCATTGATGCTTTATCAGTTCACTAAATAGGAGTCTGAACTGTCAAGATTTACACTTTAGTATCTTAATATAAACCACTACTGGTCTTCTCTTTTATGTACATTTGTGGGTGAGAATATCTCAGGTTTTGCTGTGCAGATCTGTTCTTGCCTGTGCTTCAGTTTCTGATACTGTGTGGTTTCAGAATGAATTACTTACAGTACTTTAATGGAGTACTTTAATTGAGAAGGAGTTGAGGAATTGAGGTTAACATTGGAACTTGCTTGATAATGGTTGGACTTGGTCTTCAAGGTCTTTTCCAACCATAGTGATTCCATGTGCTTTGACAACTTTATTCATCTTTCCAGTTCAGAAAAACTGTTTCCTGGACTTAGGGGAAGAAAGTTAATGGGAAGGTAATTGTAAAGAATTCGCTTGCACACAAATTGAAAGCTTCACTTGTCAGCCTTTCACTGTATTATTTTAAATTGTGGTGCTGTGTAATTCTAAATATATTTAAAAGCTTTTGAAGATGAATTAACTGTCTTTTAAAACTTCTTCAAGGTTCATAAGTGGCAGTAGAGATGGAACAGCTCGAATCTGGCATTTTGAGCAAGCAGAATGGAGGAGTATTTTGTTGGATATGTCTGATCGATTACCAGGGTAAGCGAAGTGTTGTCTTTTCTTAGCTCTTGTATAAAGTCAGAAAATTTTAAAAAACCTCAACCAGCACATTTACAGTCAACCTTGGGCATCTCTTAGCAATATTATAATCAAGTGGTTAGGTCTTTCAGGGGGTGAAATGAGAATTTAGGTAGTGTAATAACCTGCTAAACTTCAGTCTGTGCTTGAATAAGTGCATTAATGCATTCAAGTGTACACTCTGCCAAATTAATAGCATTTCCTTTAAGGAAAATAGTTAAGAGTGCAGTAGATCTTCTCTGTCTGGTTTTCAGCCAGGCACCTGATGTATCACAGAAGAAACATTTCTAGATTAGTAAAAATAAGGTAGATTACAACCTCATTCCAGGAGAGGTCAATAACTGGTAATAGGTGGGTTTTATCAAGTACTGATCTTACTATTTTCATTGATTCTTTTGTACTTTTTAATAGTGTGTTAATGAAATATGTTGTGGCAAACAGTTTGAATACTGTCATTGCAGAAGATGATCAGGTTATAAACCTGAAGGATGGATGATTTGCAGTAATACAGAATGCTCAGTCAACTTTTGTAGGCACTAAGCAGAAATTAATTTGCATGTGGTTAAATGAGAGGGGAGCAAACACATAAACCAAACCTTGAGTATAGTAGTTTTTAGAAGTGTGATTGTAAACTCTTATTTTGATGAAGCCTTGAAAAAAAAGTACAGAGGTTTTAGTAAGAGAAGGTATTAATATTTGAGATTTGATTGTGGCATCTTTCTGGGTTAATATTACAATTGTAATTGTGTGTAACTGAAAAAGTCTTTGTAAGAGAGGCTACTGGTTGATGTAGAATATAGATAATACTGTGCAAAGGTATGTTTCAAAGAAAGCTTGTACCTTCAGTTGATTGAAACACTGAGAAGGAGTGTTGCAATATTCTGTAAATGTATTTTGGGGAGAGAAATGAGGAAATATTTGTTATGGAGCTCAATCTATTTATTTATGTTAGGAATCAGAAAAAAATGCTAAGTTAACATAGAAATTACCTTCTGAAACAGAGCTAGTTGGAATTCTGTTGACTGTAAAAGTCCACAGTTTGAAGGAGTTATGGTAGGACTTGAATTGTAGAAGAGAGAAGACCTGATGGAAAAGGAAAGTATTTTTGCCTTGTATCTCAGATGGGAAAGACATTGTGTTCTGTAAAGTAAATATTTTAGAAATCAAGATTTGCTTTGTTGTGGATAGCTCCAAAAAGAATGAAGTTCACAGACAGAAGTTTAAAATCAAATTTAATTCTTAATTTCTGTCCTTTGTGTGATCATTAACAATGAAAAACAAGTTATTTTTTTTCTAATTAAAAATATCTCTTGTCTGTTTTAACTCTTTGAAATAGTGATACATGTTCAGAAGAAGACAAATTTATGAAGCCTAAAGTAACTATGATAGCCTGGAACCAGAATGATAACTATGTTGTTACGGCTGTAAATAATCATCTGCTCAAAGTTTGGAATTCTTGTACAGGGCAATTGCTTCATGACTTGGTGGTATGTAGTTTTACTTGCTTTTTGAAGTAGATGGTCTTTCTGGAATTGTAGTGACATGTGCATGAGTTCATAATTAGATGTGATTTATCTGGAATGCTCGAGTTCATAATTAGATGTGATTTATCTGGAATGCTCCACATGAATGATAAGGCAAATGCAGTTTGTCTTGGATATTTTTTTTAAACCAAAATTATTTGATTCTTCCTGTGTTTGAACAAACATTTCCCTAACTGCTATGTTGAACTTGATTTTCCTGTGGAATAAATAAATTTTCATGCAGTAACATACTTGCCCATTGAACAGTTCACTGTTCTTTGGCAAGACTCTGTATTTCTAGAGTTCTTGCTTTTAATCTAGAAAATTACTGTATTTACAGCCATCAGCTGTTTCTGGCTGCCTGAGGTTTTGCCCTACTTAGGTTCTACAGGTAGCAGTCCAAATACATTGTAAAGGAGTAAAAGAGCATGTATATTTGGAGGCAGCTTGTAGGGGTCTAATTTTTCAAAAGTCTAATTGTGAGGAGAGTATAGTACAGTGCTTTAGGCTGTACTGTAAATATCCTACTGATGTGGATTTATGTTTTTTTGTTTGCATGTGATGTGCACTTTTAAATTCTAGGGGCATGCAGATGAAGTGTTTGTCTTGGAGACCCATCCTTTTGATGACAGGATAATGCTGTCTGCAGGTCATGATGGCAACATCTTTATATGGGACATTACCAAAGGCACAAAAACAAAGCATTATTTTAACATGGTAAGATCTTTTTGTAAACTCTTTCTGAGTACACAGCAGTGTGTTCACATAAAAATTTAAGGAACTTTTACCACCGTACACACAGAATCATAGAATATTAGAGGTTAAAAGGGACCTCCACAGATCATTGAGTCCAATCCCCTTGCCAAAGCACACCTTCTACACCCTTTGGGATAAAAAAAGGCAAACCAACCAACCAACACACAAAAAAAAACCCCAAATCCCATAGGACTCTGAAAGCCAACTGGACAAAACCCACCAAAAAACCAAGACCAATGAATTTTATGAGTTAGGCTTTTTTTTTTTCCTAGAATTTTTATGTAACTTTAGGTGCAAAGTGACCAGAAAAAAAGTTTAAACTGTTTCATGTTGTTAAAGAGGAGGGCCAGGATTGCCACACTTGCATTCTCCTAGCTAGTCTCTTCCATTATCTTCCTTGAATCCAGTGTACCCTTTACAAAGCTTAGAGGGCTTACTCATCTTCTACAAAACTCTTCCCTGCTGCCTTCTGCTGCTACTTCCCTGAAGGACTTGAGATGAATTCAGTTCTGAGTTAAGCTTCTGAGATGAAAAGAAATTATGAGAATTTGCAGTTCTGTGCAAGGAATGTGAGGTACAAGGGAGCAGAGCAGGACTTGACTTAGATTACAGTCAGTGCCTGAGCTCTTTGAACTCCACCAGTTGACACCAAGGCTTTTTCCGCTCGTTGCTGAAGATAGCATCCCCACACTCCTTACCAAAGTGCTCTGCCTCAGGATGAAAACTCTTTCCTGCCCTCCTGTTGCTCGTTGGACCCCTCCAAGTCACCCTTACCTCCTTCCCATCCACCTCCACAGGGCTGCAGCCCCTGCCAGCAGCATCCAAAGGTGTGGGTAGTTTTGGCATTGGCAGTGGGACAGGATTCAGTAGCATCTGTGCTGCCAGTTTCCCTTCGGTCTGCTGTCAGCGTTGTCACAAGGATACTGTCAGCTGAACCCACTGGTGTTTGTCTCCCCTCCTGACACAAATGACGACCCAGACATGCACAGACAATGCTCTGCTATGAGGACAGTCTACAAGAGTTGGGGCTCTTCAATCTGGAGAAGAGAAGGCTTCAAGGAGACCTTATAGTAGCCTTCCAGTATCTGAAAAGGGCCTACAGAAAGGCTGGGGAGGGACTGTTGACAAGGTCTTGTGATGATAGGACTAGGAGCAATGGGTTTAACCTGGCAGAGGGGAGATTTAGACTGGATGTTAGGAGGAAGTTCTTTCCAGTGAGGGTGGTGAGACACTGGAACAGGTTGCCCAGGGAGGTTGTGGCTGCTCCCTCCCTGGTAGTGTTCAAGACCAGGTTGGAGGAGGCCTTGAGTGAGCTGTACTAGTGGGAGGTGTCCCTGCCTATGACAGGGGATTGGAACTAGATGATCCCTGAGGTCCCTTCCAACCTTACTATTCTATGGTTCTAACATTTTTTTTCTTTAGCTTTAATATTTCCTGTGCTTTTCTTGAAAGTGATTTAATAACATTAGTATACATTAGCTGCAATTCACTTTTAAGCAGTGTACGAAAGCTATTTTTAGTGTGATGTTTTTTAACATTTAATTTCTATATTCTTTAGTAGATCTTTTAGAACTGTATGATTTTTGGTCTTAAATGCACATGTCAAGGTAAAAAGACATAATCTGAAGTAACAAGATTATTTATGCTTTAATGAAAGTATTTAAGAAGTGCATGACTGCTTTCGATAGAGTAATTAATTTTTGATGCTGTTTGCTCAAAAAAATTCAGTCAAAGAATTTCTTTCTTTCAATCTAGATTGAAGGCCAAGGACACGGTGCTGTTTTTGACTGTAAATTTTCACCAGATGGGCAGCATTTTGCATGCACGGATTCTCATGGGCATCTATTGATATTTGGTTTTGGCTGTAGCAAACCATATGAAAGGGTAAGTTCAGCTTTTTATCTGAACTGTTTATTCAAGTTTCTAAATGAAATTAGATTAATTACATTCATTCCTCAAAAAAAACCACATATAGAAAAGAGTTTTGTATGCAGATAACATCTAAACATGACTCTTCCTTGATGTCTGAGAGTGCTCTTCCATGAATGTCCTGGCCCAGCAGAAACAACCAATGTTTTAACATTCTCTTGCAAGCAGCTTCCAGGAACCTTTCTGGAATATGTTTCTATCTTCCAACCAGCTAACCTTGAGTGACCTGTACTAGTGGGAAGTGTCCCTGCCTATGGCGGGGGGGTTGGGACTAGATGATCTTTGAGGTCCCTTCCAACCTTCCCATTCTATGATTCTGGAAACCTGCATATCAGTTGTTCACCCTCAGAATTACTTTCAGAAATTAAAGTGGTTTGACCTTTAAAGATTGGCATGCATCACAAAATTTATTGCACTAATAACAAGCTGACTGTATATTAAGAATAATTTGCTAGTTTGATTATTAGAACTGCTAGTTTATTTCAATTATTAGAACAGTAGCCTAGGTTTTTCCTTATTCAAACCTAAATTCACTGTAGTAGTTTGGTTACAATAAGCAGAAGTAAATATTCATCTAACACTGTGGATTCTGAAATGTTAGAAGAATGTCCATGGGATAAATGTTATGGTTTGTTGAATCTATAAGTACTTGTGTTTCTGTTTTCATAGAATCATAGAATGGTAAGGTTGGAAGGGACCTCAAGGATCATCTAGTTCCAACCCCCTGCCATAGGCAGGGACACCTCCCACTAGTACAGGTTACTCAAGGCCTCATCCAATCTGGCCTTGAACACATCCAGGGAGGGAGCATCCACAACCTCCCTGGGCAACCTGTGCCAGTGCCTCACCACCCTTACTGTAAAGAACTTCCTCCTAACATCTAGTCTAAATCTCCCCTCTGCCAGTTTAAACCCATTGCCCCTTGTCCTGTCATTGCAGGACCTTGTAAATAATCCTTCCCCAGCCTTCCTGTAGGCCCCCTTCAGATACTGGAAGGCTACTATCAGGTCCCCTCGAAGCCTTCTCTTCTCCAGGCTGAAGAGCCCCAACTCCCTCAGCCTGTCCTCATAGGAGAGCTGCTCCAGCCCTCTGATCATCTTTGTTATTGTTTTGTTATTGTTTGTTTTTTTTTCAAAATAGCTTTCAAAGAACCTATGCTTTTTTTTCCACTTTTGCCTTGTTTTTTAATTTAAAGTTGCAATGGTAATTCTTTATTTGTCATTTTAAAGACATTTTTTAATTCTTACTGTACATTCTTAGCTGAAATTGAAACTTAGTCTCTTCATTGCTAGGAGCAAAGATTCTGATCTAATACTGTGTAACCGTTTTTATTCAGCTGCATGAATTTAACAGATTTTCAGCTGCAGAAAAAATTCTGGTGGACATTGCATGATTAAGATGGAGCATTACTTTGAGAGCTTAAATTGAACAATGAGTTCCTTACATGGAGACCAAGGAAACTTTTCCTAATTACGTATGTGTGAAAACAGAATGACATGTAAAATATTTTTAAGTGTAAAAACAGTATTTTTTTTCCTGCAAGTTACCTTAGTTTAAAAGGATTTTTTCTGCAGAAACACTATCAAGAATGCAACCTGCAGAAGGGTTAATTGCAGCTCTGTGTAACTATTGTTATTGGGAACTTGTCCTTTCTTTTACACTTGAGCAGATTTTAGGTATTCTAGTGTCACTTGTTCTTCTCTGTTTTCTAGTGTATTCTTTTTTTTTTTCCCTTCAAATTGATAACCTCAAAACAATTTTTTTTTTCTAGATCCCTGATCAGATGTTCTTCCACACTGACTATCGGCCACTTATTCGAGACTCTAACAACTATGTCCTAGACGAACAGACTCAACAGGCTCCTCATCTCATGCCCCCTCCCTTCTTGGTAGATGTGGATGGAAACCCTCATCCAACAAAATACCAGAGATTGGTGCCAGGAAGAGAGAATTGTGCAGATGAACATTTGATTCCTCAGCTTGGCTATGTAGCAACAAGTAAGAACAGCATCACTAAAGACCTATATCTAGAAGTTAAGAGTTGCTGTAATAATTCTGAATGGGAACAGAGCACTTAAAAATGTTCTTAAAATTACTTTCTCACATGCTATCCTCTATTTTTGTTCACTAAAGATGATGAAAGATGTCACAGTGAACACAATTTCAAACAAACTAAAAACAGTTGATCAAATGGAAGTTTTAATTATTTTCTATGAGGACAAACTGAGTTGTAGATTCCATAAATATTCAGAGTAAGTAAATGGAATAATTTCAAGAATAGTTTTCACTGTGTTTACTTGTAGAACATGTCTACAATTTCAAACAATGAATTGTGATACAAACAATGAAACTAAACAATTTGTTAATGATTTGTCAATTTGCTAATCAATTAGTGAAACTCATTAGTTTTATTTGTATTACGCTTGCAAGGTGATGGAGAAGTGGTTGAACAAGTTATAGGCCAACAAACAGTTGATCAGGATGAACAAGGCTTGGAACCCAGCATTCTTGATGGCATGATTAGACAATTACAACTAGAACAAGATCAAAGACTTGGAGTTGATCAAGAATCTGCTTCTAGTGGCCCACAGAATGGGGAAGGAACACCTAGAAGAGGTTAGTACTTGCTGATAAATTCTTACGTAAATGCTTCATCTTAACTATTACTACACTGTGAGGTGTTTGAGACAGGTTTTTACTTCAGTGTTGCATTGGGGACTGAGATTCACTTAACGTAGTGATATCTGGTTAAGGTCTTCTTTATTCATTAGATCATTGCTACTCCTGTGATTAAATTGCAAAACAAGGCCTTCCACATTTACTTTTAAAGAGCATTAACTGTAGCTCTTGTAGAGTGCTACATATTTAATCATACTTCTTAAGTACTCAGATAACATTTGTTATGAGCAGTGTTTATTTTCCTGTAAAGTTTGAAAAGTAAGTATTTTAACTTTATTGAAGATTAGTTCCCTTTCTCTTCACAGATTTGAACAAGAGACTTTTCTGATCTGTGTTCTTGTAGTTTTAATTACGCTGCAGTAAAAATGTTTTTTAGAACCTCCCTAGCTTCAGTGCTGGCTGAAATAATCCAGAAAAATAGCTCAGTCTTATTACTTCTTTCACTGTACTAAAACAGTAGTAGATACAAACATTTTAAAAGTCTATGTGCAATCGCACTGTGTTTTCTACAAGACAAATAATTTCCTGAGGGCAGTAACATATAGTTATGATGATGGAGATGAAAACATACTAAGTATTAATGTTTTATCTTGTGATAAGAAGGAAAAAGGTTTATGTTCTGTCTAGTCTGGGAAAAAAAAAATAAAGGTGGCATTTGTGTATTTTAGCTTTCAGAAGACCAAGTTTTGACATCCAGTCTCCACCCAACATCGGTCTGCGACGTAGTGGGCAGGTTGAAGGTGTGCGTCAGATGCATCAGAATGCTCCACGAAGTCAGATGGCTACTGAACGAGACCTTCAAGCTTGGAGACGAAGAGTTGTTGTACCAGAAATACCACCAAGCTTACTCAGGTCTGCAGACAGACTCCTGGGCTGCAGATACCACTAGAGAACATTGTGCTGTTTGTTGTGGAGTTTTTGGTTTTGTTTTTTTTTTCTAAATCCAGTGTAATAAGACCAAACAACAAATAGAAATAGTTCAGTGTTGTGGTCAACTGTGCTGAAAAACTTCTAATTGTAATTTCCATTCTACAAAAACAAATGGAAGTTTCTCTAGATAGAAAATGATTCTCCCATATTTCAGTTATAGAATCATAGAATGGTAAGGTTGGAAGGGACCTCAAAGATCATCTAGTTCCAACTCCCTGCCATAGGCAGGGACACCTCCCCTTAGTACAGGTCGCTCAAGGTCTCATCCAACTTGGCCTTGAACACCACCAGGGAGGGAGCAACCACAAGCTCCCTGGGCAGCCTGTGCCATTGTCCCACCACCCTCACTGCAAAGAACTTCCTCCTAACATCCAGTCTAAATCTCCTCTCTGCCAGTTTAAACCCATTGCCCCTTGTCCTGTCATTGCAAGACCTTGTCAATAGTCTCTCCCTAGCCTTCCTGTAGGCCCCCTTCAGATACTGGAAGGCTACTCTGAGGTCTCCTGGAAGCCTTCTCTTCTCCATATTGAAGAACCCCAACTCTTGTAGCCTGTCCTCATAGCAGAGCTGCTGCAGCCCTCTGATCATCTTTGTGGCCTCCTCTGGACCTGCTCCAACACTTCCATGTCCTTCCTGTGCTGGGGGCTCCAGAACTGCACACACTCCTCTGCTCTCCTCAGTCCCCATCTGGAGTAAAGGGGCAGAATCCCCTCCCTTGCCCTCCTGGCCACGCTTCTTTTGATGCAGCCCAGGACTCGATTTGCTGTCTGGTTAGGTCATGGTTAAAAACAATGTCAGCAAAGTCGTATGGGTTACCTAGATTCTTGCTTTTTCCATAACAAAGGCATATAGGTTAAAGTCATTCACAGAAAAGAGTTTGGAGAGGTTTGAATTTCATGAGACTTCATGGAGGATAATGTGTTATGACCAGGAGCAATACTGAGCACTTGAAATGCAAAACATTAGCTGCTTCACAGAGTACTATCAGTGTGCATCTGTGAAAAGGAAAGTGAGTAAATGGCTAAATATTTGTTTTTAATGGTACAGCCTTACGTGCTGCCAAATCTCTGAAGTTTTTTAAAAGCTTCCTCAGTGTTGGGAGGTAAGATGATTGCAAAGGAAAAAAATATGGATTTAAAACAGGGTTGAAAATTGTATTACAGTCTGCAAAGAAGGGTTCCTTAATATTCATCTTCTTTTCTTTACTTACTTCTATCTTGAAATGACAAGACATGTTATAGGTGTTTAAGCAATGATAACATCTTGAAATTAATAATGCAGTAGAATTAGGTGTTAAAGCATTTTAAGATAGATGCTTGAAAGAGAACAAATCATTTAACTTTACAGTATTGTCAAAACAGCTGTAAAATTAGATTTTCATTACATTCTTGTAGGAAACAGGAAGAATATCGAATTGCAAAAGGGGAAGAAGAGAGAGAACTTTATGCAACAGAGAAGAAAAAGTCATTTCAGTCACTGGAAAAGGTATGCAGCAGCTTTTTTGAAAATGGGCATTCTGTGCCCAGAGACAAGTCATGGTCTAAAACATGACAGCAGATATTTATGAAGGTATGCTTTTCAAAGGTTCCTGCTGATCCAGCTTCCATTATTTGAAGGACAAGGTTTGATTTATTTTTGTGAATACCTGTAATTATTTTTTTTTTTTGAAGTCTTGCTTCCTTCCATCTAAGGTATACAGTAGTTTGTTGGTTTTTGTTTCATTTTTTTAAAGGCAGGCTTGATTACAGACCATTCTGTTTTTACTGCAGGTAAAGTTTCAAAGACATTTGTTGTAGGTCCATGCTAAAGCATTGAGTTGCAAGTGAGAATGTTCAGAGTTCTGTGTTTGAAGAGTGACAGGCTATACTGTTACTCCCTTATTGTTTTCCTTTAAATAACAATGTTTTCTGTGTGCAGCATATTTTCAGACTTGCCTAATTTGGAATGATGTTTTTCACAGTTACAGTGTGGTAGGAATTGGAAGGGATTTCTTCTGATGATCATCTAGTCCAACTCCCCTGATAGAACTGGATTATCTAAAATAAATCACACAAGAACACATCCAGGCAGGTTTTGAATGCTTCCAGAGATGGATACTCTGACATTTCAGTGCACTCACACCCTCAAAGAATTTTTTCCTTATGTTTACATGGAACCTTTTGTATTTCTGTTTGTGTCCATCGCCCTTTGTCCTGGACACCACTGAGAATAGTCTTGATTCCATCCTCCTGACGCTTGCCCCTTAGATATTGATAAGCATTAATGAGGTTCCCCTCCTCAGCTGTCTTCTCAGTCTCTTCCAAGCTAGACACCCATCTTTTTTGGCCTTTCCATATAAGATAGATGTTGAAGTCTCCTAATCATCTTAGTGTCTCTCTGCTGGACTCCAGTCGTTCTTGAATTGAGGAGCCCACAGTTGGATGCAGTATTCCAGATGAGGCCTCACCAGGGCAGATTAAATAAAGGGAAAGGAGAACCTTCCTGGACCTGCTGGCCACGCTCTTAATACATCCCAGGGTGCTGTGGTCTTTCATGGCCATTGTCTGTTCGTTATCTGCATTTTTCTGTGGGAGGAGAGATGTAAGAAGACCTCTAATTGGTTATTGTACTGTTTTTAAGGCAGTGGTCTGGTTTGCTGTGTCTTCCAGTACAAAGCAAATTGATGCAAAAATTCAACTGCATGATCCCCTTATGTGGGGGGCATTGAAGATTTCTAATCTCTCAGAATTGCATGTTGTAAGCAGTTAATATCTCGATTCTCTAAATATATTTATCAGGTAATGTGACAAGACCTGTCACTTACAGTAGTTCATAAAAAAACAATTTCTTAGAGCAGTTATTAAACCTTAACTTAAGAATACCAAATTTAAAAGTATTGTCTTACAGGAAACTTATTTCTAGTGAAAAGGAGTTTTGATCAAGCTGTGATGTGATGAGACTGTTTCAGTTTTTCCACTTAACAGTGCTTTTAGCAGTGTTTTTACTCCCATAAAATTTTGTCACATATATTCTTCTCTTTTTTCACTTCCTGTATAAATTAGAGTGACTCTGAGTCTTCATTAATACAATCAAAGCGTAGACTGCATAGATGGAAATATGCCAGTTATCGAACACGGAATAACATTGAACAACTGGAGTCTTCTGATGAGGAAAGAGATAACTGCTTTGGCTTAACAGAGCAGGTAAGTTCTTTTCCAGGGTTCTGTATTTTAAGCTCCTCAGTACGTGAAGTTTGGTGTTTTAAGAGAGAAGAGACATGGTTAGAATCGTAGAATGGTAAGGTTGGAAGGGACCTCAAGGATCATCTAGTTCCAACCCCCTGCCATAGGCAGGGACACCTCCCACTAGTACAGCTTACAAAGAAGCAAACAAAAAACATCCTCTCTTTTACCAAGAAAGTGTTTCTGTAGGCATCATTGTTGTTAGTGCTTCTGAAACTTGATTATCTCTTGGTTTAGTCTTTGTTATCATTTTATAAATGGCTGAACTATTTTTGCTGAGATCCACAGCTTAAGGCAAGAATGATAAACAGTGAGGAGATTAGTTTAAAGCAAGGTTTGAATTTTGGATGTGTTTTGCTGTTTCTCTGAAACCTTTTCAAATTTTTACACTGGAATTTCTTCCTAACTTGATAATACGCAGACATGAATAGAGAGTGTTTCAAACTCTTCAAAACATGTACTTTTAGAGAATTCTGAGTTTACTTTTCCATCTTTTTAAATTCAGGAAGCTGAAGAAAGTGAGGGCTCTGGCTCATCGGATGAAGAGGAAGAGTGGAAAAGCGATAAGAAAAGCAACAGTAACAGTTCTAGGTAAAAGCAAACAAACACATTCCAGCCTCAGTGTAACAAATCCTGGCAAGTTAAAAGTTGTATGGAAGTTCAGTAGAACTTCCTATGTAATAGTATTTTATAGGGTACTGTACTGGTACATTGCATTCTTATTTGGTGTTCCATTTCCCTAAAACATTCCCATCTTTTAATGTATTTCAAATTCTTTTGGGTTTTTTTGCTAGATACCAAGGAGAAAGAAGTTACTCTGGAATGGTTTTTTTTACAGTGTGTTTAGTGAGGCATTTTGTTTGATTTTTTTTTTTTTTTAAGTTTTTTGTTGTTGTTTGTTCATAATGCAGCAACAGCCAGTTGCTTGCTCTTGCAAAGGTGTTTGCTTGTCTAAAAAAGAAATTCATAGTTGTAAGTTAATTTGGAACTGAAGTTACAATAAACTCAATCACTTTACTATGGCTTTTTTTTAGATCTTTTTTTCTAGAACTCTGTAGTAATATAACTCAGAACAACTGAGAGATGTGTAACTGTGAGAGTTACATAACTGTCTTTAAAGACTGTGAGTAGGGTTTTGCTAAGTGTGTGTTTTATGGAGGGCTTTTACTTACTCCAGAGTTTCACTGCACAACTTTCTTGAACAGTATTACTAATTTTAGAATTCAACACACTTGGGTTTTTTTGTTTTGTTCTGTTTGGGTTTTTTAAAAGCATACTTTCAATTACTGTTGTTTATTAAGATAAAGAATTATGTTAAACATGAAATGAAGTAGTTGATACAGCATGTCAAAGTAATTTTAGTTCTTTGGAGAGTGCTTTCAACAACAATGTGTATCTGCAGATACTTTGTCTAAGAAAAGTTAACATTCTGAAATACCGACAACTAACCTGGATTCTATGTTTTTATTTTCCCGGTCCCATGCACTGTGGACAGTGATTCTTCAAGCAGGTACTCTGACTGGATTGCTGATGCAGGGATTAACCTGCAGCCTCCTGTACGCACTTCCCGACGTAAAGCTATCAGATACTGCAGCACATCAGAAGATGAAGTATCAGCAGAGAAATCATCTCCTCCAAAGAGAAGGAGAAGAAAAAGGAGAAAAAAACCCAAACCGAAAAAGCAGGGGGAGGTACACAACTAATTTCTTCTACTCACTCATCAATAAATTTCTCTCTTAGGTTTTTAGACCTCTTCACTGGAAACTGTTGAAATAACTGTTTTTGCCAGTGGACAAGAGCAGCAGTATAGCTACATACACTGTACCCTTAATTCATGTGAGACCATTAAAAACACAAGGTTTCTGCTGATTTGTCTGACTACTTCATTTGGAGCTCCAGATGTAATTTTCACTTCCCAAGTAAAAAAGGCTTTTGAGATTGCTGATATAAAAGGGGAAATATGATTATTAAATACTGCTGCAGAATATGACAGTAAAAACCTCCAAAGTTTTATCTGTCTAATCCTGTTTAAGTCTGTCTAGTTTTAAGTGATATATCTTGTTGAGAACTTAGGTGATATAGTCACTGTATTTATGGTGACCCTTTATATTTGGATTGGATTTTTAGTTTTTCATGTTATAGTAATTACTATTTTTGAAGTTACTGAGGTTTTTAAGTGAATTTAAATAATTATCATTTTACAGTAGGTATTATTTGCTGTTTTCTTTGTAAAAGGCTAACAGATTTATTTAATGTTTGGAATGATTTTTGTATGTTTTTATCCTTTCACTTTCTTCAAATTATTCTCAAAAAGATGTTTTTTGAGCTGTTATAATACAGATATTTACTGTGCCCTATCTCATAACTTTTAATTTCCATATAGTGTCTTCTAGTTTGATTTATTTTTTTTCTTCTTTTTTAAATACTGAGACTGCTATCTGAATTATAAAACTTTGTTTCTTCTAAGACCTAGATAAAAGTAATCTTGCACATGCAAATCTTCACATAGGAAAGGAATGCTTAGTATTAGTACTGCAGGTACAGTTACAACTCAAGCAAAGCCTTGGAGGAATTTTGCTAATATGTTTTGGAAATGTGCATTAGTATTCTAGTCATTAAGCTGTTGTCTGCCAAATAGAAATTGAATGAATTGTTTTGATGTCTTTGTAAGCAATATGTCCATTGTGTCTAATTTTTTCCCTTTATTAAATGTGAAGGCTAATGCTCCAACCCAACCACTAAACTTGGAAATGTCCTATGATTGGCATCCTCCTGTTTGGATAACAGACACAGCCCTTCGAAGATCCCCTTTTGTTCCTCAGATGGGAGATGAGGTAAGAGAGTATTCATAGAATGGTAAGGTTGGAAGGGACCTCAAGGATCATCTAGTTCCAACTCCCTGCCATAGGCAGGGACACCTCCCACTAGTACAGATCACTCAAGGCCTCATC
>VWZE01023745.1:13379-24487 GCA_013396675.1 Eubucco bourcierii
CACGGCCCGCCTCCTCTAGCCGATTGGTTGTTGGGCCGGGCTGTTCCGCCTTTTTCCCCGCCTCCTCGTGACGTTCGAGAAGCAAGTTTCTGTGGGGTTGATTTGAATATCTCGGCCTGCCCCGGCCTATGGGTTCTGATTGGCTGGGGCGGCAGCAGCGGGCAGGCCAACCTTGTGTGTTCAGAATGTGACTGACATGTCTCGGGATGGGGCACACCGCTCTTCCCGCCTCCTCTTGCTCGTGAATGGCACGACCGCGCTAGAAGGGGCGGGCACAAACTCAGTTTGCCCGCAGCCATTGGCGGCTGCTTTATTATTCTACTCTTATGATTAGCTCTGGTTCCGTTTTGGAACTCGGGGCCAGCGGGGGCGGGCTCTGCCTGTCGGTGCCTCTGATAGGCGCGAAAGTGGGCGGGCCGCTTCTCTCCGCACTGTTGCGCGCCGCCTCATTCTCCTCCCGCTTTCTCAGGCTTCCCTGTTACTCTGCGAACCGGGGGAATCGCTGCCGGTTTCCTGCCGGAGAACAATAGCTGCTCCGTCACTTCCGGGGCGTCGCCGCTGCGCCGGTTGCTAGGCGAAAGCAGCCCCTCCAGCCTGGAGGGATGAGGTCGTTTGCTGGTCGACCGGCGAGTGCTGTCGTAAATTAGGACTGGCCGCGCCGTGATGTCGGCGCCTGGTGCCCTCTCTTGCCCTCGGTCTCTCCCCGGGCCACGAAGCACGCGGGTTGCTGAGCCTGGCGCGGGGCGGAGCCACCGGGGCGGGACGAGGCTAGCTCTGCGGCTGGGGCGGGGACTTATGGACGGCCCCGAAGGCGGCGGGTGGCGTCGCAGAGGGGCGGGGCGGAGCGGGGGCCGGTGTTTGGCCGTGCCCAGCACGCCGTCGGCGCGGCTGAGGAGGCGTCTGCTGGGTATCGTCCAGGCGGCTGGGAGGCGGCGGAGCTCGGACATCCCGGTGTGGCTTATGGCCGTCGGGAGGCCTCGGCTGCCCAGCGCTGGTCGCCTCGGTAGTGGTATGGGAGCCTCCTCACCAGGGTGCATGGGGATGTAGCCCTGTAATCTGTGGGGTCTCAACCCTCGTTAGGGCCACTAAACTGTTCTGGGAATAAAGCTTTGACAACATAAGGCACTTTTTTTTTTTTTTTTTTTCCCCCCGTTATTTGAATGGCTTTTGTGATGCTGGGGGTGTACATTCACGGCTGAGGAACAATTGCGTAATACGCAATCGTGCAAAACTCGCTTTCTGATCTTTCGGTTACAGCACGCCAGCGGAAAGCGGTTTTCTGCAGTTCCTATAAACGCAGCCTCCTTGGGGCGGGCAACTTGAACTGAGCATGCCGGTATGAGGAACGGTGCCGCAGTCCTCCTCCAACAGCTGTCAAGCTGTTTCTCGTAGCCGGTGCTCCTTGAATAACACGTTTCTGACACTGATGCTAGAAAACCCTTTCTACTTGCTTGCAATTGTGAGAAAGCATCTCTCACGCGACGTCTTACGTACTAACTGTAAGTGCCCGAGGACACGATCGACAGGGCTTTCCAGGGTAAAAATTCCTCCTGCATAGAGCACCTGAGGTGGTATGGCGCTGTATGTAGTGTTGGTGTGTATATGCAGTGCTGGAAATGAAGCTTCTGAAATGTTAAGTCATTAAGTTACTAATTATTTTGTGCTATTGAAGTATTCCTAATGAAAGATGCCTACCTGATAGATTGACATGGATTAAACTGATGATGTCACTCAAGTGCTGAAACTTTAGACTGTAAAACATACATATCTACCATTGAAAATAATTTACACTCTATTTTTAATCTTCCTGAATGCTTAATCTAATTTACATCTGTTTTTTGGTTTGTTTGGGGGTTTTTTTTGTGTGTGTTGGCAGTGGTTTGAGTGAGAAGCATGGGCTGCAGCTCTAAAAATTAAAACTTGCACAAACTTTTCATGTGAATTTAGGAATGTATCTCTGTGTTTAAATCAATCTATCCAGGCAAGACAACACCTAAATCACAGAGTAATTATTACTTGCATATATATCACATTTTCTTAGTAAACAAACTGTTAAAGTTTTGGTAATGCCATTTGCACATATAATTGGTTTCTATTAGGTGATTCCAGGTTAGATTTTTCTATATCAGTGTAGTTTGCTGCTCTAGGGCAAAATGTTCTAAAAAAAAGAAAAAATGAAGAGAAAGGAGAAACAGAGCATTCTGCATGTTTTTGAGGAAATAGTGCCTTATAGCTTTGAGTATTGCAGCGAAACTCAAAAACATCTGCTTAAAAATAAACTTCTAGAACCATTCTTGAAATTTTGAACACTTGTGTGCATTGTTGAAACAATCCTTGAAGTGCAATTCAAGATCTAATGTATTTTCATTTGTTACAATTTTAAATCAGAAATTCTAGTTGCTCCGCTTGTTGTATATCATTTTCTAACTTTATCTCTTCCTTTGAAGTAAATACTTAATGAAGGTTACATTTCCATGTTTTAAAAATTAGGCAACTTATATTTTACGAGAAAGTAAATAGATATTTGGATGTTACAATCCTAATTCTGTAGTCTTAGGGACTTAAGTGGCCTCACATTTTCAGCAAAAATAGTGCAGCAGTACTGACTGAAACTTGCCATATCTTAGAGTCTATCCTTGCGTATTTGGAAATCTCCTGCATCAGCTGTCAAGTGTGGTAGTGATTAGTAAGTAGCTCAGCATGTGATTTCTGCACTGGTTTGTGCTTTCTTTCTCTCCCACTCTTTTTCTCCTACTCTCAGTCATTCACTAAAACTATTAACGTTGTTACATAGAAAATACCCAGGAGAACAACCTATTCATTTTCCCTGTCATTTCACAATTAATGTTGGAACTTTCACCGCTGTGCTTGTGTTTGTTTAGTTAGTGTGTTTTAATTGCTGGTAAGTTAAAGGGAAGAATTGTCAACATGCATAAAATTATATTCAGTAATTTTTTTCTCCAAATCAGCTTTTGCATTCTATTCCTGCGGGACCAACTAGAAGAGAAGTAATCCACTGGAGTCAGGAGCCTTTTGTCAGATACCAGCAGCTTCAGGGGATCTGCCTTTGGTCATCTTTGTGTGCAACAAAACAGTGTTACCGAGTGGAAAAAACGATAGGGGACGGCTTTGTTCTGCCATTCTTGCTGTTGAAAATATTTATAGTTTTTATTTCTTCCTTGCAGAGATTCTGAAGGACCTGGATGATTACTATGAAAAATTTAAACGAGAGACAGATGCCGTGCAGAAGAGAAGAATGTTGCACTGCATACAGCGAGCCTTGATTCGGAGTCAGGAACTAGGGGATGAGAAGATCCAAATCGTCAGTCAGATGGTGGAGCTCGTAGAGAACAGAACTAGGCAAGTAGATAGCCACGTGGAACTGTTTGAAACTTGTCAAGAGCCTAATGATACCACTGGAAACAGCGGGAAAGCCAGCCAAGACAAGTCAAAGAACGAGACAATCACACAGGCCGAAAAGCCCAACAACAAGAGATCCAGGCGGCAAAGGAACAATGAGAATCGAGAAAATGCTTCAAATAATCACGATCATGATGACATCACCTCAGGAACTCCAAAGGAGAAGAAAGCAAAGACATCCAAGAAGAAGAAACGCTCCAAGGCCAAAGCAGAAAGGGAAGCTTCTCCCCCAGACCTTCCTATTGACCCTAATGAGCCAACATACTGCTTGTGCAACCAAGTCTCCTATGGAGAAATGATAGGATGTGATAACGACGAGTGCCCCATTGAGTGGTTTCACTTTTCCTGTGTGGGACTCAATCATAAACCCAAGGGCAAATGGTATTGCCCCAAATGTAGAGGAGAAAATGAGAAAACTATGGACAAGGCATTAGAGAAATCTAAAAAAGAAAGGGCCTACAACAGGTAGTTTGTGGACTTTGCGTAGCAAAGAGAAGTAAAACCACCAAACCAGTGTATTTATTGTCAGTGTCACCTTTGTTGAGGTGAAAGGATTGTAAAATGTATATTTTTAAAGGAGGTTTAAAACTGAACCATTCCTGTTATAGGGACGGCAATAAGCAATTTTGTTTTTCATTTGGTAAACTGTAACAAGAATGTGGTCTGTGGACCAATGTATTCCTAAAGTAAAGTTATAAGAGTTTAAACTGAATATTCGGGTGGGTCTTAAAAGATAAATTAATACTTCTTTTCTTCTTCTTTGTTTTTTAGTGCTGGTAGCACTTTTCTCATTAAAATTTTGATGACAAATATCTCTGCAATGTAATTTCGTTTTCTTTAAGGAAAAATGTTACTTAACCTTTTGAGAAGAAAATGTTAAATAGTTTTCTCCACCTGGTTGTATCTGAATAAAGCTGCAGTGCATCACAAATGTAACTTCTTTCAGTGAGAAACAGTGCGAGAGCAAACAAAAGGAGGGTACAATTTGGTTCCTGCTACAAAGTGTCAGTGTAACAGTTCAACAGCAAATGTTTAAATAGGCTTAGAGGATTATTTGAAAAAATAAAGAAAAGTTAATGGTTAAATTTTACACAATAAATATTTTATATGTTGGCCAAGTACCACAAGGGCCATTTTAAAACAACTAAATACGTTTTATATTTAACCAGGAAGTGGTTTGGTAATGAGACTTAACATAAATGAAGCTTTATACTGTCGCAGATAGTAGAGTAGCAATCCTTAATTTGTTTAAGTTGTATAAATGTACATTTTTAAGTGGAGTTGCACTTACTGTATTATACTTGGAAATGCAGCCAAATGCCATTGTGTAACCGATGTGCATTTCCTGCTATATGTATGAAAATTGTACAGCTGTGATACTAAGAAATAAATGAAACAACTTTGACAGTTTGCTTCTTTAGCAATCATGTTTAAAGATCATTCATATAGCTTTAAAAAAAAAAAAAAAAAAAGAAGAAAAAAACAATGTCTTTAGCTTTGAAAGTTCCAGCAAGCTGCTGCTTCGAAGCCTGAAACTTGTAGTGGTAACCAAATTATAGTGTTGATAACAAATTGTTGTTGACTGTGTAGCTGGCAAGGTCATAGGTGAGCCAAAATAGCATTTAACTTTCCATCCAACTCTACTCTTTCTGTGCTTGCAGTCATTCCCAGACCCAGGCATTTATCTAAAAATCTATAGCAGAGAGCTGGTGTAGTTTGGCTACATGGTTTTACACTATGGGCAGAAAGATCTTTTGTGTTACAGCATTTTCACAGTTTTACTGCAGCCGCTCTAGGGTGAGCATTTTTATTCTTCATGGTCACTTCGTACAAAAGCATACTAGCTATTGCCACGATGCTATGCAGTAAGTTAGGTACCCAGAACATGTGTCACTTAGCTTTGTAGCAAAGCCTGGTCAGACTGTTTCCTTGACCTGTTTGGCTGGAGAGGAGGATGTTCTGGTTGAGCTAATTTTGCCTCCTTGTCCTGCTGTGGGCCTTCATTGGAAGTGAGAAGGGAATGAGACCAGCAGTAGGAAGGCCATAGAAGTTGTGAAATCAGGTGGGTCAGACAAGAGACTTCCGCAAATACAGGAGGCTGGAGTTGGTTGGGTTTTTTTAACACAACATTCTCAAAATTTGTAACTGTTGTTTTTGCTCCCTGGACAGTGAAACCATACCACTGATGCTGCCTTTCCCCTGATGTATTCCAGCAGGTCGTTCTGTTGGAAGTAGAGAAGACAAGATTTTGGATCCACTTGAACACGAAGTGAATGATGTGGCTGAGTGTTTTCTAAAGATTTACTGGAAAATGCCAAGGTGTGCCAGGTCACCTTGCATGGGTGTTCCCTGCCAGACAGCCACACTCATAGTGACAAACAGAACTCCTGTTTTTTCTTTCCAAATATGTACGTGGAGTGCATGTGCATGTGTGTTTCTAGTTGGTACACAGTCACATTGCACCCAACCATCCATGCCCTGGGCAAATGACCACTTTGAATCACATCACCTCGCTCCTGAGGTGGTTTAGAATTGGTGTGTAAGTGCTCTCTTACCTTTCTCTTTCCTCTCTGAAGCTTTGTTTTCTGTTGCTCACTATGCACTTGCTGGACTCTCTTGCTCCTGCCTCCACTTGCCATTGTAGCTAATCCCAATGTTTCTGGTCTTTTCTGCCCCAACCATTCTGCTGTTCTCTCATCAGCCTACACTGAAAACATTGATACTTAGGCGAATTGTTCTAATGAAACCCCAGTGAAACTTCGTGAAGGAACCATGGTTTCAAACAGTTGTTGTCTTGCAATGCCTGGAAGGTGTTGTGAATGTGAGAAGCCCAAAGCAAACCACAAAGGTGCAAAGAAACATGGTAAGAAAGTTAATCTAAAAGAGGAGTTGGTAAAGCAGTATTCATACTGCCCTTAAAATGAATATATTTCCAGCTATGGAAGGCTGTCTTTAATCTCCTGTATTTCAGTCTTTCGTAAAAGGCAGCTGCCGATCTGCAGAGCAGCTCAACATTACATCCCTTTCCTCATTTTTCTGAGAGTTATGTTCCCAGCTTGCCTCGTTACAGGCTGCAGTGTTGTTTTGGTGCTTGTTGTTTTGGCCCTGAGGCTTGACTGGACCAGCACAGTGCCATTTGACAGGTTAGCGTCAGTTGATGGGTGCAATTAATTACTTCCGTGAGATGCGAGGGAGTCTGCTGTGGCACTAAGCTCTTTGCTGATGGAAGCGAAGCCATCTCACTTTAAAACTGACACGCTGCCAAGTGCTGTGGATTGTGAAAAACTTGGTTCTGGCTTTGGTATCTTGTCTAAAATGCTGTCTTTACAAAATGTCTTTAGAGATACTTTGTTATTTGTAGCGAATTTGATGGCCCACAGGAACTGCCGTGCTTTGCACTAATTTTCCTCATTTCTCTGTGATATATCAGCTAACTGGCAGGGTGACAGTGCTGTCATTTGAGGAGACATGCAGATTTGAGAAAACATCTGAATCTCTCTGTGACCCTTTTCTTCTCAGTCAACCCTTCTGTTGGCAGCTTCAGAGGTATAGTCTTCTAGGAGCTAAGGCTTTTTAGCTCAGAGAAGGCTGTGCTGCAACTCATGAAGGTCCTGCACCTGGGGAGGAGTAACATCATGCACCAGTACAGGTTAGGGATTGGCCTGCTAGAAAGCAGCTCTTCCGAGAAGGACTTCGGAATCCTGGTGGACAATAAGTTATCTGTGGAACAGCAATGTACTCTTGTGGCCAAGAAGGCAAATGATATCCTGGGGTGTGTTAAGAAGAGCGTGCCCAGCAGATCAAGGGAATTTCTTCCCCTATATAGTGCTCTGAAGAGACCACATCTGGAGTATTGTGTCTAGTTCTGGGCTCCTCAGTTTAAGAGTGACTGGAAAATACTGGAGAGTGTCCAACAGAGGGCAATGAGGATGATGAGGGGTGCGGAATGTCTGTCTTATGAGGAAAGGCTGAGAGATCTGGGACTGCTTAGTCTGGAGAAGACTGAGAGGGGATGCTATTAATGTTTACAAATATCTGAAGAGCAAATGTCAAGAAGGAGCCAATCTCTTTCCAGTGGTGCCCTGTAATAGGACAAGGGACAAAGGACACAAACTGGAACACACTCAGTTCCACCTTAACACAAGGAGATACTTTACTGTGAGGGTAATGGAGCACTGGAACAGGCTGCCCAGAGAGTGTGACCTGCCCTGAATGAATGTGCTCTGGCAGCAGTGTTTGACTCAGTGGTCTTCAGAGGTCTTTTCTAACCCCTGCCGTTCTCTGATTCTAATTGAGTTCTCACATGGTAGTGAGCAGCTATTAGGTATGGTAGCATTAATGTAGGATATAAAAATCGGCAGCAGGAATCACAAACTTCTTAAAGTTCTCACTGAAAGCATTCTGGCAGCTGTAATTGCTGCTGATCTGTGATAGGTGTCACAAGTTAGTCTATATTGTGTTGCTGAACCCCGGAGATGATGATAAAGTCCTGCTGACTACTGAAAAGCACCATTTCAGTGTTGGAGGCAAGCAAGCAGGCAGCAGACCTTACACATGTGATGTCCTTGTCCTCAAACAGCAGATTGTTCTGCCGTTGGGCAGCTGGCCAGTGAATAGCTGGTGCTGAAGGCACAAGTTAATGAAGGTACAAGGCAACGGAGAGGGAGCTTTCTGGATTCTCGATTGCAGAATGCTCCCTGTGGGACAGAGAGGACCACTATGAGCCTGAAACAGCAGAGCAAAACATCAGTTTCAACTGTTACGTTGCCTGAAACCATCCCAATTAAGCCAAACTGCTAGCTCCATTCAGCAGCAGCAACTCTGGCCATGCATGTGGATCATTAGGTTTAAATAAGTTTGTTACTAATTGAGCACATTTGTTGATAAACTGTACTGATTTAATGAAGCATACGGGATAAATACAGTTGAATCAGATATCATGCTTCACCTGCCTTAGTTTTTGGTAGGATATTTTAGTTCATCTTTGAAATTCTAATAACAATGAAAGAGAGGAAATACTATAGATACTTTCACAAAATGTCATTATAAATAAACCCCCTTTCCTGTAATATAAATGCTTCAAAACAAATTTAAGTATCTTTGGAGTGAATTATGTTGCTTTAGTTATATTTAGTATCATCCTTATGACTTAATTGCTCTGTGTACATAAAAAAACCCTGTCGCTTATCTATCCATAACTCAAAAGAGCTAATAATTTCTCACTTCTGAGTATCAAAAGTAGTGTGAGCATTCAGTTTTATGTCAAAAATTAAACAAGCTAATAGCGTTTCACGCAGCTTCTTACTTTACCGAGTGTTACTCAAGTCCCAGATGTAAGAAGTAGGAAAAATGATACAGTAAGGAAGAGTGGCAGAGCAAACAAGATCTGTATAAACCAAGATGTCTAGGAAGCAATCAGAGAGACTATTAAGCTTTTCTTCTGAGTTCAGGGTGCTTAGATTACTTTTCCCAGTAAACATTTATTGTTGGTAGTAGGCGAAAAACAGCTAAGGTTTCTCTGTCCCCTCTCACAGCAGAGGAGTTGTGTTAGTGGCTGGGACAAGAGCATGGAGGGCTGGTGGCTCTCCTTGGTTGCAGGCTTCTGGCTGTCAATGCGTGAAGCCTGATTAACAGGTTAAATTAATCCTTCAGTTCACTTTATAAGCAGCTTTGTCAATGGTGGTTACCATTCCTTGCCCCGACAAGTGTTACTGGCCCCGCTGCAGGACTTCACCACTCTTGGAACTTGTTGTGGAGGCAGGGAATTAATGTATCTAAGTCAGGAATTATAAAAATAGAATTACTTTATTTTTCTGAAAGCCCTGTCCCCAAACTATATACAAAACTAGTTTAGATTTATTTACAGGCTCTAATTCAATCAGGAATTCTTCAACAGGATTTTATGGACAAATGTAGAGACTTAGAAAGTCAGGAAGTGGAAAAGGCTAAGCTATAAACACAGTTTTACCCCACTATCAATCAGGCTAAGCAGAGAATTAAGGGACCAGGAGGCTTTACTCATGAAGCTGAGATAGATATTTGGCGACAACCCTTTGCTGGATTTCTCTGTGGCTCAGCTGCCTTCTGATGCTGCAAGCAATATCCAAGAGTCTGGGTCCACATGGGCAGGTGGAAAAGCTGCCCAAGTCAGGAAAGTCTTGAAACATGACTTCCACAAGGCAGGGATTCATGGAAGCAACACTGCATCAGCAGCAGCAGGGGAGAGCCAAACTGCTTGGGTCTCTCCGGTTTGGAATAGCAGCCAGGAAGTTGGCTGTAGTACGCTCCGAGAGTAGCTGGGTCTGGGTGCCACTGGCAGCTCTCTCAAAAGGATCCCAGGGCTTACCAAGCTTGCAAATCTGCACAGAGCAGTGTGAAAGTGGGGAGAGGCATCCAAAGGCAGGGATGGCACAAAACAGGAGCTCTGGAACTCATTTAAGGCAGGAAGCTCGTGCCTTCTCCCTGGATCTATTTATCCTTTTCTAGACAAATGTCCATTTGCTGGTTTATACAGGGTGCAAAAACCCAACCAGCCACCAGCCTGATTCCCAGCTCGGGCTTCCACACGGGTCAGCACACGTGTGGGGAAAGACACCTGCCACTGTTCTCCCCTCAAGCCTGCAGGGCGTGGTGGTGGTGGTGAAGCAGTTTTCCCACTGCCTTCTCCTCCCCGTTCAAACCCACAGGAAGGGGGGGGGGGGGAGAAGGAAGGAATTTGGAGTGCTCGGGAACACTCCTCCAGATGAAGACAACAGGTGTTTCATACCAAGAGGCCCAGTGTTTAAATTTCTACCTCTTGAGAAGTAAATACTGTGGCTGGACATCCTTGAGAAGGAGTGCTGGCTTTGTTTGCCTCTCTGAAATAACTTGATAGTTCAGCTAACCATTTTACAGGACTTTGCATACTATACCGCTAACAAGAACATGAATTCTGACATGCTACAGTAACAAAGTGTGTGGAAGTAATCCTGGTTGGATGGCTAGACACTTTGTGCAAAAATTCCTTTCAGTTATCCAACCTTATCCAAATTTTAGGCAACTAGTGAAGCAGTGTCTGAAATTGCAGAATTCCTTGCAATACAGTAATTAGAGTTTCTGTGTGACTGTTCTGAATACACTGTATGCCTGTGCACTGAGCTTGTCCCCCAAGAAAGCTTTAATGCAGTTCCTCAGACTGCTTATCATATGTAGTTGCATGGGTATGGCAGTAAACATTCCTTTCTAAGCTGCTTTTTATTTTCAATAGCTTACTCGACAAGTCACCCTCTCTATATGACCACCGGCTGAGACTGAAGGCTGGAAGAGACTTGGTGGGAGCTGCAGAGGGTGCAGGTGATTGGTGGCATGTCAGTTGTCCACATGGCTGCTTGCTGAACTGGGCCTGAACTTCTGCCTCATGCTTTGGGGAAAAGATCAGGACACAAAGCAAATGGAATGATCTCTTGCATTTGGCTTGCTAACAAGTCAGGTAAGGCCCTAGGAGATTAACGTATCCAGGGCTGGTAACAGCATAGAATCATAGAATCATAGAATGGTAAAGTTGGAAGGGACCTCAAGGATCATCTAGTTCCAACCCCCTGCCATAGGCAGGGACACCTCCCACTAGTACAGGGTACTCAAGGCATCATCCAACCTGGCCTTGAACACCTTCAGGGAGGGAGCATCCATGACCTCCCTGGGCAACCTGT
>VWZE01023745.1:24686-52258 GCA_013396675.1 Eubucco bourcierii
AGAGCAGAGTAAAGTGGCAGAATCCCCTCCCTTGCCCTGCTGACCACACTTCTCTTGATGCAGCCTAGGACTCGGTTGGCTGTCTGGGCTGCATGTACATCATTAAACAAAGAATACATCTGTATATATATTTAAAATCAGCTTGGATCTTAAAAGTTTTACTAAGACAGGAAGAGTCACCTTTACACTCTTACTCTGTGGAAGAATTAATGCAATTTAAATTACTGTTGTCCTCACAGTGCTGTACATTCTGAACTCCCTCATCATACAATACGCTTTGCTAATTTGACTTTTTTTCCACCAAAATAAATCAAACTGGAAACAAAAAGGTTTTTAGTGATAAGGATGAGACACCCAAGTGAATTGCACATAAACGAGTTACCAGCATACAGAAAGGAGTGTTTTGCTATGTTAATTAAAAGATACGTATCAGGGCACTTTTCTTTGTGCCATTCCCTGTCTCCTTGAGATTTGCATGGTTCCACCTGAAATAAAATACTCCTTTCTTATAATAGCTTCTTCAGTCTTAGAACTTTGGGAATAGACAATTTATTGCAAGCCGTATCAGTAAAAGATGAATTGTTAGATGCACGCTCCATGCAGTGATTTTGTTCAACAACCAAAAGATTAAGGGCAATTCTTTCAGAAAATTCCCCTGAGTCTGAATGCTTCAGTTTGTAGGTGTCCGTGGAGGATATTAAAGATAGAAGGAAGTGAATGTAACATGCCTAAAACTTTAATCAAGCCTAATCTCTGGTCACAATTACTTAAAAACTTTGATCATGGTCATATCGGTTTGGTTTAGCATCTCTGCAGAAGACAAATATGATTGTTTGGATGCCCAGATTTTGCATTTCTGTGCTTCATCAAGATTTGATTTATTTTGTGGTTTGTCTCATTTTTTTTTTTTTTTATCCATTGACCCTATTCTGTTTGGAATGCAGACAGCTTCAAGAAGACAAAAGTAATATTTTTAAATTAAAATTACTGATAGTGCCTTCAATCCTTGTTATCCACACTCATATATATATATATATATATATATTTATTGTTTTATTCTGGGAATATAGAAGGTGTCATGATAGCTCCCTTACGCTGAGCCCTCAGAATCCTAAGGATTGTAAAGAAACCTTTCTTTACAAAAGGAAGAGGGACTTGTGAAGAGTGGAAGTAGGGCTACAGTATCAAGATAAACAACTGGACTTTGATATAAAATGTAATCTTTCCTGGGCCATAAAATTTTAAAGTAGTTCTAGCTAAATAGCTTCAGGGGAAATAAAGCATCAAACTTCCCCAAAAGACAAACACAGTGTTTGTGACACCTCTGCACTTCTGCTAGTTTTGATGAAAGGACTGGAGGCTGTTAGAAGTGTTACTAAGGTGTCCTATCATCTACAGATGTTATTTTACAGAGGGCACCACTGGCCAGGAGGTAGCACCTATGTCCGTGGAGGTTTCAAGGTAAGCCAAAGAACCTTCTTTGTGCAAGTCAGAGGTCAAGGGTCCACTTACTGTGTTAACCAGAGCAGAAGTGGGCAAAATTGCATTTGACCTCAAGTCACTGTCAAGTCATAGCGAAGATAGTTTCTCCATAAAGCACAAATACTAACTTCTACATGTAAACTGCCAGTGCTCTCCACAAGGAACCGAGGCAAATGTCAAATGCTTCTATTTCAGGAAATATTTCAGGCATTAAGTGAGATGTATTATCTAATGCTAGGTGAAAACAAAGGAACTCCTTCCAGAAGGCCTAGTTGAAAAGGTGTATTTTTATTTGTAAAACTGATGTAAGTCTTATTTTAGATGTTTCATCTGACTTTAGGAGAGCTCGTTGGCTCATCTTTTCTAATGCAGGGCTTTTAAAGATTGGTTTCTTGCATGGAGTGAAAACCAGAGACACAGACTCAGATATGTTATCAGTGTAGTTTGTTCCATTTTATGCTGAACTTTCATCTGTTCTTTCTGGACAGCAGAGATTCCCTCCAGTGAAAATACAGGTAAAGTATATCTCTGCTCCATACCAAGCAGCTGCTGGAGGCTGCTTTATTAGTACCTTGCACACACCAGTCAGCAAAGCTTTATTGTCTCCAAGGTCTCTGTACTTACCCTGGTGGAAACCACTCAGGACAAGAATCTCATACCCACTCTTTTGTACACTTTTGTTGTTGTTGTTCTTTTTGTTTGTTTTTGTTGGGTTTGTTTGGTTGGTTTTGTTTGGGTTTATTTCTGTTTTTTGGTCACACACACAAACACACAGGGTGGGGAGATGTCAGAGGAGCATAATAGACATGATGAGTGGATGTGCTCCATTCTTTGCAATGTACTGAATGAATCTTTGAAAAGTTATTCAATTACTTGTACTGGACAGCCTGTGGTAGTGTATGCATACCATGGACTGAGAAACTCTCTACATGCTTGCAATACAAGGTGACAGTAATTACAGAACCACCTCTCCTTATCCGGCACTGATGGAACTTGGACAGGCTTTAGGGTACTGGGTTAGGTTTTGGCTATAGCTACTCAAAGGGTTGCTGTAGGATTACAGTTCTCAGAAACCAGCTGCCTGAAGGGAATTTCCCTTCACAGGGATATGAACATTTCTCATTTCACACACTCCCACATAATTTTAGACTGGGATGATCAAGAAGCTGACCACAGGACAGACGTGAAAGGATGGTACATAAATTATACCAGATGTGCAGATGACTGCTTGTGTGTAGGTTGTTCCATATAAGCATCTTGGGGGAAAAAAAAAAAAAACCAAAAAAAACCTAAAGGGACATTCTGGGGATCTGTGAGTGGGTCAGCTTCACTGTAGTCCCTGGGAGAATCATGGAACACGTTTCTGGGCACGTGAAAGTGAGTGAGAGCCTTCAGCATGGCTTTACCAAAGACAAATGAAACCTGGCCAGCCTGTTGGCCTTCTGTGATAAAATGCCTGGATTTGTGGCTGAAAGAACAATAGATCTCATTTACTTCAGCTTTAAACAAGTGGATGCTGTTCATACAAACTTTAGCAAGACTTTGAAACTTGTCTCCCATAATATCCATGCATTTAAATGGAGAATTTACAGTCTGGATGCACGGACAACTAGATGAGTAAGCAGCTCTTTGGATGGTTGGGTTCAGGGGGTCATGATTAATGGGCCATATACCTTCTTCCTGGGAGCTGGTAATGAGTGGAATCAGTCCTGTGACATGTCCTGCTTAATGTCATTTTCACGACTTGAAGGAAGTTATGAAGGGCTCTCTTGTCAAGGTTGTATCAAACTGGGATGATGACATTAGGTGTGATGCTGGATCTGTCATTCATAGGCACCTGTACAGCTTGGAGGGGGGCACCTTGTGCTGCTCAGCAAAGACTGTTGAATTCATGCAGCTCTTCAGAATTTCCTGGAGAAACACCTGATAACCCTTATTTCAGAGGTTAGAATTCACTGAAGCTTTGGAGGTGAGCTTGTTACTTCATCTGTAGGGATCAGCACTAGTACACCATCACCACAGTAATGGAAAAACAAACAAGCAGAGCAACCCTATTAAACCATCTTTAACTGGTGCTGACACAAGTATACAGCTCTGGAATCTTGCAAGGTGATATTCTTTCTTTTTCTTGGAAAAAGGTATTCCATGGTGATTTCTTTTCTGTCAGATACAAATGGATGAAACTGTATCGATAGCTTTTCCAACCCTTCTACTTAATTGGGGTGCAGGAGAAGGGAATCTCTGGATTATATAATTTATCTGAAGATTTATGTTTTGCTTTTACTGTGTCTCAGGTAATTTCTCAGCTCCCCACATCTTGTTTCTGATCAATTTTGGACAAATAAAAAACCTGACATCTGTTGTGGCTGCTTGGTTTTGTTACTGCTTAGGCAACTGGATATGAACAGAGCTGTTTGAAATGTTCACAGTGGTAGGAAAATACTTGACAGTGAAACACTCCACAGTTCTGAATTTCCTAAATAAACTTCTGTAGCAATGGGATTTTCTGAGTTTAGCTGTCCATGTGATCAGAACAGTGTGAACTTGTCTTTTTTGAGGTGGTGTTTTCATAGTATATCCTGTAACTCAGTAACAGGAGATTCGCAGTGCAGGTATCATATTTATCAAAAAGGAAGATGACATTTTTGATGAAAAGGATGAAAAAATCATCACAACTTGTGCACAGGCCTATATTTTGGGTCAGGAGCTGATGCCTCTGTCACCTTGTCCTCTATGCAAGGCATGAACTCCTAGGCTGCTGTGGCTGTATTTCCTTCTGCTGTGATGCCTGGAAGTGTGCACCTGGGCACAGCAGTAGTACCACATCTAGCCAGAATATATTTATGTTATAGGTTCTGAGGAGGAATGAAGCTTTTCTACAGAACTGAACCTGGTCCAAGAGATATATATATATAGAATGTCACCTACCTCAGTGCACAGACTTCATATCCTAGGACCTTGATATGAAGAACTCGAGAACTGATCATGTGTGACCACAGCTGTGTGCCAAAGTGAGAAGGGGAGGGCACCCCAAACAACAGGTTTCCTGACCCACACCACAGGCAAGTTTGTGACAGTTTTGAGAAAAGGTTCTCTTTAGCAGACGATTGCTGGACGATTGCTCTTCTTGCCTCAGGATATCAGAGGAGAGGTACAAGTGGCTGGCAAAGTCATGGAGCAGAAGGGAACTTTAATCGTGTTGTAAAAATAGCAGCTGTGAGCCTTGCGGTGGGAGGACATGAGCCAAGGATTGAATGAACAAGTCTGTGTCTCCTCATGTGCCCCAGGAGGTCATGGGGCAGAGTTCTACACAGGGCCTTGAGGGTCTGCCCACTCCAGAGGGCATGCAGACCATCAGTGAGTGTTTTTCTTGACGACGGCAGTGTGCCTGTGAAACCACAATTTATCGCTGTGCTGCAATGTATCTGCTGTATGCTAACGGAGAGCAGTTTCTGCAGCTTCTGAATTTATTCAGCCCAAAGCAAGACCAGCAAGTTATCATGTGTATACTGGAAGCCTACCATAAGAAGCAAGAGTGAAGATAAACATAAATGAACTCAAAGAACAAGTACTGCTGAAGAATGGCAACTGAAGCTAAACTGTCACTCACATGCATAAGCAGCCCTGGAGAGCAGCCCTGAGGAAAAGGACCTTGGAGTCTGGGTTGATGAAAAGCTCAACATGAGCCTGCAGTGTGCACATGCAGCCCAGACAGCCAACCGAGTCCTAGGCTGCATCAAGAGCAGCGTGGCCAGCAGGGCAAGGGAGGNGGACAGGCTGAGAGAGTTGGGGCTCTTCAGCCTGGAGAAGGTTTCGAGGGGACCTGATAGTAGCCTTCCAGTATCTGAAGGGGGCCTACAGGAAGGCTGGGGAGAGACTATTTACAAGGTCTTACAATGACAAGACAAGGGGCAATGGGTTTAAACTGGCAGAGGGGAGATTTAGACTGGATGTTAGGAGGAAGTTCTTTCCAGTGAGGGTGGTGAGGCACTGGAACAGGTAGCCCAGGGAGGTTGTGGATGCTCCCTCCCTGGATGTGTTCAAGGCCAGATTGGATAAGGCCTTGAGTAACCTGTACTAGTGGGAGGTGTCCCTGCCTATGGCAGGGGGTTGGAACTAGATGATCCTTGAGGTCCCTTCCAACCTTACCATTCTATGATTCTATGATTCTATGAAGCACAATTTCCACAGATTTTGCATCTCCCATCTCTGGCTATCTACATGGACAGTGTCTTACCACCCAGTGCATACCGCCCTCCCCGTGCTTCTGTACTCAGTTCTGCTGCCAGGTGAACCCCTACAGCTTTTACCAAAGCCTGATGGAATTTAACGTGCTTTTAACATATTTTAAGTCAGCAAGTCTTGTTTTCACGAGGTCCAGTACAACTGGGGGGAAATTAATTTTGTTGTAATGGAGGAGCTTGATTTTTCCTAAGGTACTCATGATTCAGATGTTGCCAAGCTTTTATGGGATTGGACACGTTACTCCATATGATTCCCTGTCCATATGGAATGTCTTACCCACAGCGACTGCATAAGTGCAGATTTGCCCATCATACCATGAGGAAAGTATAAGGCAATTGCTAAATACACCAACAAGGAGAATAAATTGGTGTCTATAACCTGGAATTGCTGGATAGAGTGTTTTAAATATTAATATAATAGGATGGCAGCTATTTTGAAAAAGGATTATTCACCAAAAGACAGAAGCAAAGGGAGAAGTCAAGGCAGATAGATACCTTGAGACATTCACATCGAAAACCTTGTCTCTGCTTCTGTGTCCTGTTACACACTAGAACAAAGATCTGGTTATGTTCACCTGCCTTACATCAGATTAACTTCCAGTATCAGCATTAAAACCTCTTCGGTTATCAGTGCATTGTGATCCAAGACTTTGATTTCCTACCATGAAAGACCAGACACTGATGTGCCCTGAGCCACTGTGCTCAGGTATCCCCATTCTTTTTGCCATAACACCATCCAAGTGACCCCTGCCACCCCTTTGCTGGGGGTTTGCCCTGCAGTTTGAAGCTCAGTGCTACCTCTGCTAAAACCAGACTTGTCTGCCTTCCAGAGCCAGGAAAGTCCTCATTTATGTAGAGGGGAGAATCTGGAGACACCTGAAAGGAAAAGCTTTTAGTTGACCCCAGTCCCTTCTCATGGGGCTGTCCACACTTTCCTTTGTAGGAGCCAGATGAGTAAGCATAGGTGAAATGCAGTGACTCCAAGTAAGTAGAGTAGAAGTTGTATTCCACACTTCCTTTTCACTGCCTCAGCAGACCTTGTGTTTATCCTGCAGGTGATGATCTGATCCTCTTAGCAGGAGAGCAAGGGGATGGCATTAGTAGCTAGCGTAGCAACTCTAGTAGCTAAGGTTGTATCAACTCCCTGTCGTGCAGGAATGAGACTTGCAAGGTTACATCTCACTCAGCCTTAGGGAAGCTATGAAATATAACACCCAGCCAGCAGCTAATGGTAGAGAAAGAGATGGAAAGAAAGAGATCGAAAAACCAAAGGTGTCTATGAGTGGCAAGTTGTAGAAGGATGCTGCAGCAGGACTGCCAGAACAGCCTGAGCATACCCTGCTAATCTCAGCCTCCACCCAAACCTTTCTGGTGCACATCTCTACCACATGAGAGGCTCCTTCATATTGGTCAAGGGCCAGTCCTCACATACTTTAACTGCAGCAGACAGAATCACAGAAGGTTAGAGGCTGGAAGGGACCTCAAAAGATCATCTAGTCCAATACCAATGCCAGAGCAGGATCACCTATACCAGATCACACAAGAACTCATCCAGGTGAGTCTTGAATATTTCCGGAGAGGGAGACTCCACAACCCTCCTGGGCAGCCTGTTCCACTGTTCTGTCACCCTCACAGTGAAAAAAATTCCTCCTCACACTTACATGAAAATTCCTATACCTCAGCTTCCTATGCCTCAACTTCCACCCATTGCCCCTTGTCCTGTCACTGGGCATCACCGAGAAGAACCTGGCTCACTCCTCTTGGCGCTCACCCTTTACATGTTTACAAACATAAATGAGGTTCCCACCTCAGTCTCCTCCAAGCTAAAGAGCCCCAGCTCCCTCAGGGTCTCCTTGTAAGGAAGATGTTCCACTCCCTTAATCATTTTTGTGGCTGTGTGCTGGACTCTCTCAAGCAGGTCCCTGTCCTTCTTGAACCGATGGGCCCAGAACTGGACACAGTATTCCAGATGTGGCCTCATCAGGGCAGAGTAGATGGGGAGGAGAACCTCTCTCGACCTACTAACTGCACTTTTACTTCTAATAAACCCCAGGATGGCATTTGCCTTCTTGGCCACCAGAGCACATTGCTGGCTCATGGTCAACCTCCCATCCAGTAGGATCCACAGGTCCTTTTTCCCTTCACTGCTCTCTAGCAGGTCAGTCCCCAACCTGTACCTAGGGTGGTTCTCTCCCAGGTGCAAGACTCTACACTTGCCCTTCTTGAATTTCATTAAATTTCTCCCTGACCAACCCTCCAGCCTGTCCAAGTCTCTCTGAGTGGCAGCACAACCCTCTGGTGTGGCAGTGACTCCACCCAGTTTTGTGTCCTCAGCAAACTTGCTGACAGTGCGTTCTGTGCCTTCATCCAGGTCATCAATTAATATATTGAATAGTACTGGTCCCAGTACTGACACCTTAGAGACCCCACTA
Source organism: Eubucco bourcierii (assembly GCA_013396675.1). Taxonomy (NCBI): domain Eukaryota; kingdom Metazoa; phylum Chordata; class Aves; order Piciformes; family Ramphastidae; genus Eubucco; species Eubucco bourcierii. The sequence continues at coordinate 32,845 of VWZE01023745.1, forward strand.
GCTACAGCTCTCCAACTAGACTCCATCCCATTGACCACAACTCTCTGACTTCTTCCCTTCAACCAGTTCCCAGTCCACCTGAGTATTCAATCATCCAGACCACATTTCCTCAGTTTAGCTGCAAGGATGCTGTGGGAAACAGTGTCAAATGCTTTACTGAAATCAAGATAAACCACATCCATTGTTCTACCATCATCTATCCACTTGGCTTTGTCCTCAAAAAAGGCTGTTAGCATATTCTGAATGGTAGAAGCCTCCAGCTGTACTACAGTGCCTGCAACCCCAAGGATTCTCCTTCCCTTTTTTTCTTAGGGCTTGTCTCCAGTCCATTTTAGGAAGGCACTGTGGAACTTCAGAGGGGGTGCTACATGCTGTACATTTCTGGCTGCTCATCTGACTCTTCTCTGGGCTCACAAGCTCATGAGGCTGCTGTCTGTTGCCAGTTTCATTGCTCTGTGCAGCTCATTTGCCTTAGTTAGCTGCACTTTTCATCCACACTGTGGCTCCACATAGATGCAGCAGCAGTGGAGGGATACACCAGCAGGAAAAAAGTAATTTAAACAGCCTGCTGAAGTGGATTCCCAGCCCTTTTATGTGGTCATTGCTGAGCACTGTGCACCCAAAGAACTACCTACTGTTTTTCAGCTGAGATGTGGTACATGATGCACGGAATAAGGAGGTGAAGGCCAGCAACTGTGGTACCATTGGGATTCTGATGTCACATGGGAGTTCTGCAAGCTGGGATAACTGCCACCTCAGATGTGCACACCTGTGGTCAGCCTATTTCTCTGGGCACTATGACTGCTAAGTGGTTTAATTGCAAACCAGCTTTCCATGGCATAGAAGACACCCTCTAAAAAAGTGAAAAATGAGTCTGTGGTACATCTGAAGCACCAGCAAGTTGCTGAGCCAGAGCCCTTTAGAGAAATAGCAGACATGGAGAAGTTTTCCTGACATCTTGTGGCAACCTTAATCCTCTAAGTACAGCTCCTCCAGCTCCTGCTTCCCAGTCCCTGTCTCCGCTCCTGCATGGAGGGTACAGCTCAGCTGGCTTTTGACAACCTGTTTAATCAAATATCTTCAAGTGACCCATACTCTTCCATGAACCATTTCTTTACTTTTCAGGCTGGGAAGCATGGAGAGAGGCCAGAAGGAGAGCTGACTGCTGCTTCCCTCAATGGCAACATTCAGCTCTCACCTCTCCTCTCCGTGTCCACAAAGCAGTGGCAATCTGCAAGTTTGCAATTACCAGCCCAGTGGGCATGAGCTACTGGTGTATTCCTGTGAACTGTTTTGGTCTGAACTAGGTATTGTTTATGTTTTTCCTTTCTTAGAAACAAGTAATTCAGCAAATAGACAGTATTAGAAGGAGTGCTTAAATAAAATGTCTACAGACTGGCGTCTAAACTCCCCTATGAATATTGATGTTCTTGCTCAGGTCTGCTCAAGTAGCTTCTTTCAAGCCTCTACCTCTTTTTTCCCCCCCTTTTCAATATTACAAAAAACCCAAAACAAACCAACCAAACAAATAAACAAACCCCCCAACCAAACAAAAACAAACAAACAAACAAAAAAAGCCCACCACCCCACAACCAAAAAACCAAGAAAAAAAAAAATTAACCACCATTAGGACAGATGAAATGCACTGTTTTCAGAAGAGTTGAAAAATTTCAAGACTTGTTTTTAAAGACCAACAATTTATTAACTGAGAACTTCTGGGTGGTCTAGAAAACTAAATTCATCACCTTTCCTCATTGTAAAAGTGAAGGCTGAAGTATAGAGTAGGTATCAGTGTGTTCAGGGTGGCACAGAAAGTTGGTGGGATGGAGCCAGCTGGGAATTCACAGCACATTCAGAGGAGGGCAGAGCAGAAGGCGGTTTATGTTTTACTAGCAGAAATATTTTTAAATGGGAATGTTGTAGCTTTCCCCCTTTACCTTTACATTTGGCTGGGTTTTTTTGTTGGTTTGGGTTGTTTTGTTTTGGTTTTGTCTATTTGTTTTAGTTTTTTTCTCAATTCGAAACACTTTAGCAGGCAGAACACTTGTAGAAAGGGTTGACTGGCAGCTGTAGGGAGCGATGCCCTGTCTGTCACCCTAGGGACGGTTTTCTCTATGCACGCTGCCCAGCCTGCCCAAGGCAGGCAGCCGTTCCTGCCCTTTTCATGCATCACTGGCTGGGCTGTGAGCAACCACACTGTGGCATCTGGGGAAACTGTATCGCTGTTGGGCTCCTAGCTTCAGTTGTTTATCATCTTGCCTCAAGCTTGGTCTGCTGGTCCCTGCTTGGACATCTCTGTTCCTTTGCTGTTATTATTGCTCCTCTGGAACTTTTTATTTGCCTCATTCATATTCTTGGGGAAGTTGCTGAATTAAAATAGGTTCTGTAAATTCCATGGATAATGTACAGCTTCAGTGGCATGGCCTGAAGCTTTTATTGGCAAACGTTATCTCTTAACTACAGATTCTTTTTTGTATATGACTCCTTCCCACTAGCTCAGTTATGGAGAGGATGTTGCTGAGGTGATAATTTTATCATGTACCTGTTTATGATTTTGTTCCTTTGGACTGTAGGAGAAGGAAAGTCATTGCCCAAGAAGGACATTCAGAGCCAAGTGCCCAGCTTGAAAGTGTGCTGCAATTTTGAAGAGGGTAAAGTAGGAATTGCTGGAGGACATTCTCCAGCTTGTGCTATGAGAATCTGTGGCTTGAGGGTTTTCCCCTGGCACTACTCTTTTTAATCAGTGTCTTTTTTTTTTTTCTTTCCAGTCCTCCACTTTCTGATTTAACATCATATGGGCAGGTGTTTGGTGTTTAATAGCAAACACCCTAAATGCCCATGACTGCAACTAGTGATTGCTAGATGCAGCCCTGCTGTTTGCTGCTGCGTAAGAGGTATGACAAAGAGCCTGATTCCCACTTCCATGGTGAGTAGCTTCATGTCTGACTGCACTGGGAGATTGTAGTAGGGAACTCCAAACTCCCCTCTGACCTCCCTCCATCAGCAGAGGTTTGAACGGAACAAGAAAGCATGAAACTGCTCTCTCTCCCCCTCCCCCCCACTCCGCCCCACCCAGGCTTGGCTGGGGAGAGGCGAAAGCAAAAGATGCTCTTTTCCCACACATGTACTGACTAGTTGGAAAGCCCATGCTAGAACTTGGGATTGTGACTAGCTGGGTTCTTTGCACCCAGTATACGTTGGCACTGAACACATTGTGTAGGAAAGAACTTAAACAGAGTGTGGAGAAAGCATGTGCAGCTTTTGCGCAGGTCCATGGCTCTCGCACAAGTCTGCAAGTCTGGCAGGTCCATTAGGTCCATTTGAGAGAGCTGCCCGTGGCACCTGGACTCAGCTCTCCTCAGACTGGCGTATCCTGGCTTCCTGCTTGCTACCTCAAGCCAGAAGGACCCTGTGTGCTGGTTTGAGGCTAATTAGAATATTTTAATGGAGAAAATTATATTATAGGATGTGAAAATAAAGCAATGGTGATGTCTACTTCACTCATAGGTTTGCTGAGATGGATAAGAATAAGAACTGAAAACATAGATGACACAGTCTCTTGGGCACAATGTCTTGGGCTGTCTAGCAGCTTCTGGGTTTTCTCCTCTCTGCCGAGTAACCTCGCTAACCACTTTCCTTCTAACCTCCCTGGCCAATCCTCCAAACTCCCCTTGTGTATAAGGCAAACCTTGGGGTAAGGTATAGGGGTGGGAAGAAGGTGGAAGGGTGGTTGGGAGCCCCTCCTGGGGACTCTGATTTCTGGGAGGGGTGTTGTGTTTCTGTATTTCCTTTAACTTGTATATTTCTGTAAATATTCCTGTATATTTTGTATATATCTGCTTGTATATTGTGCTGAGCTGTAAATAGAGCTTCAGTCCTTAACTTCCAGCTGGCTGAGCCTAGTCTGGGTGATTTTGCAAAGTGTAGGGGGGTGAGGAACTCCCAAACCATCACATGCTGTCTCTGCCATAAACTGCCGCTGTTGGCAGAAACACAGCAGCAGTGAGGCTTTTCCCTGCACTGCTAAGGCAGTGCTGCTGCATGAGATCTGCCTCGTGGAAGCTGTGTTTACAGGCACTTTTGACTTTGGAGGGTTCTTTGCAATTGGACTTAATGCCTCATGGATGATAACTTGCATTTTCAGAGACTGCTGCAAAAGAAATCCAGGCACCATCTCCAAAATCCTACTCTGCCCTCCTGAGTAAATCAGTTTTTCCCTAGGCTCTCTGCTGCCTCTTGTTCTCTAAGTGGGATAAAGCTATCTGGTGGCTTAGCCTTTTCCATTTTCTGACTTATGTAAATTACCAGAATTGCCCATAAGCATCCTTGTGGAAATTCCCGATGGAATTAGAACCTGTAAATACAATTTAACTAGTTCTGTATGTAGTTTTGGGGCAGGGCTTTTCAGGAAACTAAAAATAGCTATATTTTTGTAATCCCCTCCTCGTTAATTAATTCCCAACCAAATCAGGGATCTGCCAACAGCAGGCAAGAGAAAGGTACTGTCAGGCCAAGGTAGCACTGTTTCATACTCTTCTTATGGCAGAGTGATGTGAAAAACAGCTTTGCTTGGAGACTTCATTCCCAAGAACAATTATGAGCTTAGGAATATAGTTTCAAAAGATGATCAGGCCAGAGCTGTACCTCTTAAAACTGACACCAGACCTACCAGCAGTCACGCATCACAAGTCTCTGCTCTCATCTAAAGCTCTTTTGCTGGCTCAAATTTCTTTAAAATATGTTTTCAGGGTTCTCTGATACACTGAAGATTATGACTGAACGTGCTAAAGCAACCAGTGCCTTTGCTGTGCCCAGTTAACAGGTCTGCTTTGCACCTCCTCAGTGAACCAGATGATCATAAAGGTCTTCTCCAGCCTAAGCAATTATGTGATTCTGTGATTCCTCTCCTTATTTCACTTCAACTTGCTGAGCTCAGGCATCCTTCCAAGTTTACAGCCCTGGACACTGAACACTTACCTTTGCTCTGGACACTTGTTGCAATGGGGCTTTCCCAAGTTAAGGGGGAGCAGGCTCTGAGAGCTGTGTTTCAAGCTTGTGCACATGCATGCTTGTCTGTGCAGTCACCAGCCCCACACGGATGTAGCCTTGAGCCCTCATGCTGGGACAGCGTCTGGCTACCTGGGCCAAGTAGCTCAGCCAGACTTATAGTTCCCACACAGACTCTGGCCACCAGACTCTCACCTCACAGAAACTTAACATGGTTTGGGTTTAAAGGAATGTTAAAGACTGTCTACTTCCAACACCCCTGCAATAGTCGGGGACATTTTCTGCTAGACTAGGTTAGATTAGGTAGACTAGATTAGGTTGCTCAAAGCCTCATGCAACCTGGCTTTCCTTTCCTTGCTTCACCACCCTTCCCTCACTTCAAGGGATGTTTCAGGCATTTCAGCATCACCAGAAGAATCTCTCCTTGTTGCAAAGATTTAAGTGAGTTATGTGCCCTTGGCTCCCAAGCAAAGAAAGGGCTGAGGGCAGTAGGGAAACAAAGTCCTCAAGGACAGTATGTCAGATGCTTTTATGGGAAATGCGAATCATAGCACTGGGTACCACTTACTAATGTTCTATTTACAACAAAATAAATTACCTAATCTATTCATCTTTTCTCTGATGAAAACTCACTGCTTTGGACTGGCCTCATTTTCCTTTTTGTCTGCAGCTCTCTGATCATATACTATTTAATTTCTTCTTACATTGAGAAACCCCATTTCCAAACATGAGCACATTCCACCTAATTAGTTATAACAGTCCTTGTTGGGGGAGACTGGATTCAGAGAAATTGATTAAAAACTGATTATTCACCCACATTCATCTTGTCTGTCAAGCTGGGTTTAGTTGCCAACATCTGGTAAGATTTCCATAGCTCTGAAGCCACCAGTAGGGACAGCCAGCACAGATAGCCTTCAGCAGTGTGTAAACAAGGGTGAAGGTTGGGATGGGTACTGTTCTCCAGCCCGAGGCAGTGAGCAGAGACTTTAGACCAAGGCATGATTCACAGTGTACTCCTTCCACGAGGAATGCTATTTGTGATACTTCCAGGGCTGCACTGTCCACCTGCTCGGAAGATGTGTTCAGAGAGATATTAGGACCCTCCGGACAAAGTGATGTGCTGGTTTGCTCTGCAGCAGGAGAGCTGTCCCAGGTGCCCTCCAGTGGTGCAGTCTGCACCACCTGCTTCAGCTGGCCTGCAGGCACTGCCCAAGCTGGGTGTTGTGGGATTTGTTGCAGGATTTGTTTGTGCTTATATTTTTCTGACTAGGTTTCTCAACTGTTGCCCTTCCAGAAAGGAGCTTTTGTAGAGATTTACACCCTTGTGCTTGACGGAGCATTTTCAGTACCCATGCAACCAATCAGTCCTCCCAACCAAACATATTCTGCGACGTGTAACTGTGCCCTGGGTTGCACTCAGCAGATGATCCAGATCTAGGTGGATCTGACTCTTTAAATAAGAGACACTGAAGCCAGTGCTCTGTACTTCTGAGACTTTGGACTCTTGAGAAGCATCAAACTTGCCTGGCAAGCCTGCAGTATCTCTACTGGCAGTGCAAGGCAACGATACGCTTGCAAACTGCTGGTCACGTTATAAAGGCTTTTCCTAGAGTTCAGAAAAGCTTTATAAATGAACCATAGAGAAAAATCAATGTAATTTTTCAGAGCTCACTGTATGTAAAGGTGGCATTTACCCAGAGAAGCACTGTTTCCACAGCACACAGAGATCTGGAATGTGCTGTTAGATTGATCCTTTGTAGTTGAAAATTACCATTACTGCTCAATTGCATACAGGCATCTTAAATTATTAATGGGATTCCTACCTCAGGGCAAACATTGTAGATTCACATTCTGAGATTTTAAAGAGGTCTTTGATTGCTCACAACTAGGGCTGTTAAATACAGTTATTTGCTTTATACTTCTTAAATGGATCAATATCAGCTGAAGAAATATCAAGGGGATAGTGAGAGCAAAGGAGTAAACCTACTGCCAGTATCCCTTGGGGCTTAAGGGACTTCTAAATCTAACCATGGTTTTGTCCCTCAATTGAACTTCCTGCAGAGCAGTTTGGGAACTGGCCCCAGAGCCACATCTGTCCCTTACAGTTAGAGATGTCCCATGAGCTGTTTTCCAGAGTGTCGAAAACCTGCAACCACATACAGCTGTTGCAGGAAGTATGCTGGCCTGAATAGTCCCACCAGCTCTTGGTCACCCAGAGGACTTGGTTCTGTAAGGGTCCCACATTCTGCCTAGTCCTCCTTTGTTCACTAATATACCTGAAGAAATTCTTCTTGTTCCTTTTGATGTCCCTGGCCAGATTCAGTTCCAGCTGTGCCTTAGCTTTCCTGACCTGATCTCTGGCTGCACGAACAGTAGCTTTGTATTCATGCCAGGTTACCTGTCCTTGCTTCCACTCTCTATAAGCTTTCTTCTTGCATCTAAGTGTATCCAGGAGCTCTCTGTTCATCCATGCAGGTCTCCTGGCATTCTTACCTGCCTTCCTCTTTTCTAGGATGCATTATCCCTGAGCCTGGAGGAGGTGATCCTTGAACAATAACCAGCTTTCCTGGGCCCCCCTTCATTCTAGGGTTATTTCTCATGGCACCCTGCCAAGGAGATCCCTGAAGATCCACTCTCTTGAAGTCCAGAGATGTGATTTTGCTAGGCACCCTGCTTGATGCCCTGAGGATATTAAACTCTACCATTTCTTGGTCACTGCAGCCAAGGCAGNATTCTAGGGTTATTTCTCATGGCACCCTGCCAAGGAGATCCCTGAAGATCCACTCTCTTGAAGTCCAGAGATGTGATTTTGCTAGGCACCCTGCTTGATGCCCTGAGGATATTAAACTCTACCATTTCTTGGTCACTGCAGCCAAGGCAGCCCTTCAGCTTCACTTCACTCACCAGCCCTTCCTTGTTGGTGAGGACTAGGTCCAGCACAGCACCTTTTCTTGTGGGTTCCTCTACCACTTGCAGGAGGAAATTGTCATCAACACGTTCCAGGAACCTCTTGGATTGCTGGTGCTCTGCTGTGTTGTCCTTACAGCAGATGTCAGGATGGTTGAAGTCCCCCATGAGGACCAGGGCCTGTGAATGGAAAGCCTCTCCTATTTGTTTGTAGAAGGGTGCTACTGCTCAATGAATCAATAGATTACTCCTGTATCTGAATATATTTTTGAAAGTTGAGGCTGAAATGAAAGAAGCTGCTTTGTCTTTTCCTTTCCTCCTTTTGCAGCTGTCTTGGGGTAGGATTTCACAAAGTGGCACTTGGGGTAAAGTTTCATGAAGTGGCATGAGCCAATGAAACAGCTCACTGCTGCCAAAAGGGTATGGTTCCCATGTCAGCCCCTGGCCAGAATTTCTACCACCACCTCAGCTAGGTATGCCAAGCATCAGGTTCCTCCCTGAGCAAAAGCATTGAGCAGAATTTGCTATTCCTATAGATAATTGAGTACAGAAGAGGGTCCAAAAAGGTGCTAGCCATGCAAGGGAGGTGGTGGGATGATGTGGCCAGCAGGAGGAAAGTGAGACCCACTCCCTTTTCTCAGTCACGTGGAGATTCTGCTGGCTCAGCAGGGTCTAAAACTTCAACAGCAGACCACAAGTGCATCTCAGTGCTCAGGGAAGAGCCTGCAGGCTGGCAGACACTTCAAAATACTGTGTGCTGCGTGTGGGTGCTCACAGGAGAAATTCAGGAGAGAATTTCAAGTCCTCCCTTTCGGCAAGATGGTGATGTTTGCTGTTACAAACCCAGCCATGCGAGAAGAAAAACTCTTCTTGAAACAAAATGGGCACGTAAGCAGAATTGTGCAGCTTCAAATAGTACTTAGCTTATGTTCAGAGTTTGAAGTATGGTTCATTTTAATTCTTTCAAGTAAAGAAAAAAACCCCTATTTATTTCATGGATCTCACTGAACAGAGAAACCAACCCAGCTATTTACTTTTTAATCCAGTTTAAACCTATGCTAAATTAACCTGTACCATTACTATTTATTCCACTCAGTCTTTATGCCACCCTGTTGTCCTCTGACTTTTCCATCAATGTCAGAAAACTTCATCACTGAAGTACTGAAGAGGGTGATTTACTATGGCCTATAGCAAAAAGATCAAAGATTAGCCTTATTAAATTCTGGAGAGAACTGTTACTTTTGATGCCTCATTTGCCACAAACACTATATTAATACATGCATGTTCCAAAACATGTTAATCTTATATCAAGCATGTAAGTATGAAGACTGATGTCACACACCTAGAGTCACAGCACTCTAATTAGTCTTTCCAGTGCCAATACTTCAGAGCATTTACAAATGAATGCTGGTGGTATTCAGAGATGTGTGATACAGTATGTTCACAACTTCCAAAAAGTAAATCAAATAATTCCATCCATTCCAATGCCACAAAGATGCGGTTGGATATATACCCAATAAAATACACCCAGTGTATTCAGGAATACATATATTTAGGAATAATATACCCAAATGTATTCAGGAATTGAAAGTGAGAATGAATAGATTGGATGGAGTTTCAAAGTTAGCATTTGAACTGTATATTAAGTGGATTCTGTGGTACATTGCAGTGTGATCCATGCACAGTGAACAAGTACAGAGTAGAGTTCAAAGTAGTTAAAAAAAAAAAAATCCAGCAACAAAATTGCTTTTGATGGAATTAGCTTTTCAGAAACTTTCAGGGGATAAATTAGCACCCTGGCAAAGCGTGATAGTTCCTAATTCCCCAGGAAATAGAAGTGTAAGGCATGTTGATACTACAGCATGTTTTTGAAGACCAAAAACTCATATATGATCCTTGAAGACATATTTAGCTAGACTTGACATATTTAGCTAGACTTGACATTCAGGCCCAGAAGGCCATGGCAAGTCATTTTAAAGTCCAGGGCTTCGTTTTTAGCCAGACATTCCTACATTACAAATGCACAAATGCCATTCAAAGTTGACCTAGAAAGAATTACATGGCACTAATATCGTAACATGAATCTATCTTCAGGAGCTGTTACACTGTTCTGATTTTGTCTAGTACATCATGCCTGTAAAGCTGAGTTTCAGAAGTGATGGTGTAGTAATTTGTCAGCACTAGAATGCAGAAGCTATCTGACATAAAGCAGGAAAATCCAAAGCTGTGATATTTCAGCCATCTATTAGGGCTTAAAAAAAATAGCTAGTAAAAATCCCCCAAACCAAAGAAAGTCCTTAAAGACTATGAACACATCAGAGTTGATAGTGTGGATATCAAGGTTGGCAAGGTCAGGCTATTAACTACCATCAAATCAGAGGTATTACAAACACTTTTTCAGACATGGATATGATCCCAATCCTCCAGTGACATAAATCAACCTGATTAGAGTCAAGGAGGTAATAAACAACCTCCTCAAATCATGAAACCCTCCCTGGCAAGTTGCTCTCCATCAGAGATGTTTGCAAGTGTCATGGGCTGGTCTCCAGAACTTCTTTGCTAGGCAAAGCCTAAGCAGAGGCTGAACAGAACTTGTGGGTGAAGGCAACATACATGCAGGTTCAAGCAGTGAAGATTTCCATATGTATCAAGATCCCCATTTTGTGTGCCCTTTGCTTATTTATTATTTCATTGAGCATGGTACATATTCTATTCAACTGTGGAAAAGCAGCAGATTTTTGCTGAAGAGACTGTCAGAGGAAATGTTTCTCCTTTGGCTATCATTCCATATTCCTAGCTCTTACACGTGCCAGATGACTTCTGAACGTGTGCATCCCTTCGCTTAGTGTCCTCCAACACTTGCTGCACCTTCTGCACTGTCAGTTTGTCCCAAGCTACTGTGTTCAGCAGTTTGCTGTTTCTGTAAGAAACATCACCATCTCCTGGTTCACTGTGAGATCACTTCATTACCAGACAAATCCCAAAAAGGAAACAAAACCAGGTTTATCTGACTACAGTGAAATAAGTGTGAAGTGTTAGCCCACTTACAAAAGACTGTACCTGCCACCCATCCTACGTTTTAGCTGATCTCTTTGTAGTAATTTTGTATCTTCTCCTTATAGTAGTCTTCCTGTACTCAAAGGGGGCCTGAAGGAAAGATGGGGGAGACTCTTTTTCAGGGAGTGTGGTTACAGGACGAGGGGTAACAGTTTCAAACTGAAAGGAGGTAGATTTACATTAGCTATAAGCAAGAAGTTTTTCACTATGAGGGTGGTGAGGCTCTGGAACAGGAAGGTGTGATGTCCTCTCCCTGAAACCTTTCAAGGCCAGGTTGGATGGAGCTTTGAGCAACGTGATTCAGTGGAAGCTGTCTCTGCCCATGGCATGGGGATTGGAACTAGATGATCTTTAAGGTGCCTTCCAATCTAAGCCATTCTGTGATTCTTCAACTGTTCTCCCTGCTTGAAGCTCCTTTATTTCTAACAACTGTTTTTTTGTTAGGAGTCTTGACCTTGCCTTTTTTATTGCTGTTTGCATATCGACATTTCACAGTTGCTCTTGAAGTGCCAAAGCATGCTGACTTACATATGTAGTCACCTCCATATTGTGATGATGCTTACCCATTTTTTTTTCTGTATGAGAATATTAATGAAGTATTTTTTAAATGTGAGTAGTCTGAGTATTGAGTCCTCTATCTGCCAGTTCCCCCCATCTATTTATCCCTTCTCTCGAGAGCCAAGCCATTTGCAATCATCAGCTGACTTTCACACATACAGAAGGAGCCCTCTGGGACACTACTCTTTAGTTTATCTTCCCAGACACAATAGGGACCTTTTTGTGAGCTGCATGAAAATTTGCCACTTATACACTCCAAAACATCCATCTTTTGACGTATTTCTGTTTGCATGGTTCATGTGATGCCCTCAGTATCTGCAGGGCCACAGGTGACTGCGATACCATGGATGTCTGACCTGATAGGCCAAGTGCCAGGGGATTTTCTCAGAGCATTGATGTTTAACTTCCTTGAGAGAGGCATGATTTAGGAGGAACTGGAAAAACACACAAAGCCAACATCACAATGAGCCTCATTGTTTCACTACAGACATTTTTTTGCCAGCCCAGTCTTGATCTCCCTTGGCAATTTTTTTCAGATTTCTCTTTCTAAATTTGGTGCAACAATAGGCTACCGAAGGGCTAAGTGGCAAGTTGTAGCACTCCAGCTCTGACCTTTAAAATTCAATGCTAACCTAATCTGAAGATAGTAAACAAAAAGATAAAATTGTTTTTTATTTAAAGGGATTTTTGTCCCTTTTGGGCAGTAACCATTCCTACTAAAGTGATAAAAACTGAAGGAGCTGCAGGTCTCTGTTTTATGTCTGAGTTCAGAGGCAAGTTCTGTAGAACAAGCAACAAGCAATAAAAGAAAGGGGGGGGCTAAGCTGGTCTCTCCATGCTGTGAAAGGCACAGGGCTAACATCAGTTCCCTTATTCTCTTGGTAACTTCATCTGAGTGGAGAGTAGCTCAAGAAATCCCTCATGCTTCAAGTGCTCCTCCTTGACATCAGTCACATGAGACTGGTGACAGACCACAGCCATGTTTGCTAGCTCCCTGCTACATGCCAGCCAAATCCAGGAGCAAGTGTGTGATAGACTGGGGACACTACCTTTGCTCTGGACTGGAAATACTCAGAGTTCTTGCTTAATCAAGAGCTGGTCTCCATACTCTGTGGTGAGTGAAACATGGAAGGGCAGGACCATTGGTCTCTGTGTCCCACACATGTACTGTATGAAGAAACAGGTGGTCCTTCCTTTATTCTGGCTTCCTGGGCAACATATGAGGGAGGTGAGCCTGCAGAAGAAGCCTCTGGTTAGTGGGTAACTTGTTTCATCATGTTTAACTGTGTCTTGGACCAGCCTGTCCTTGGACTGACAACACTGTGAAGGTGCAGCAGACATTCCTCAGGGGTGCTCTCCCAGATCCCTGTCTCAACCCTCTCACATGCCTTTCCCAGGCTACTGCTGGCCAGAAGATGGGGGGTTGACTAGACTTTCACGTGCACAAACATGAGCTTCCACTGTAAGTCTGCACTCAGAGCATGTGCAGTGCTGCCCTGGAGTCAGTGCACTGATGCTCCCTCAAGGGGCTACCTTTGGGATTCCATGGCAGAAGGGTGTCAGAGTCACAGAATCACAGAATTAACCAGGTTGGAAAAGACCTGTGAGATCATTGAGTCCAAACTATCACCTAGCCTTGCTAATTAACTAAACCATGGCACTAAGTCTTTTCTTAAACACCTCCAGGGATGGTGACTCCACCACCTCCCTGAGCAGCCCGTTGCAATGGGCAATCACTCTTTCTGTGAAGAACTTAGTCCTAACATCCAGCCCAAACCTACCCTGGCACAGTTTGAGACTGTGTCCTCTTGTTCTGTCACTGGATGCTTGGTAGAAGAAACCAATACCCACCTGGCTCCAAACTACTTTCAGGTAGTTGTAGACAGCAATAAGATCTCCCCTGAGCCTCCTCTTCTCCAGACTGAACAACTCCAGGTCCCTCAGCCACTCCTCATAGGGCTTGCTCTCCAGCCCCCTCACCAGCCTTGTTGCCCTTCTCTGGACATGTTCAAGTCACTACTGATTAAAGTCACTGCTGGTTAGGGTAATTAAGGCTATCAGCAGAGAAATCTTTTGGCTCTAACAAGTTCATTCCACAGCCCAGCATGAAGTCCTCAACTTCTGCGTTTCCAACTTTTCTCCTTCCTTCTCTTCCCCAGTTCTCATGCTCTGCTCCAGTCTTGCGAAGGAATTATCCATCAGGATGTTGACTCACAGGGTGATGACTGCATTGTTCCAGCCTGTGTTGGTGAGCAGCTAACTGCCACCTGCTTTAGGCTTCTAGAGCTTTTCTAGATGAGTTATCTGGATGGTTTTCCATTAAAACCTGCAACCTGACCCCATTAAGAAGATGTATCTCCCCATATATAAAACCATCTCACAAACGTTACAGAAAAAGGCACACAAGCAACACATTTAAACCAACTCTATTTTCATTTCAGGTAGGTTATGGAGAAATTAGTTTTTTTTCCAGGCAGAGGCTACCTTCTTTTCCTGAACAAATCTGTGTGCTCCTGTCACCTGCAGAGTAGCATGCAATGAGATTCCCTGTGGTGCTTTCCAGTACAGAACTGGGCAGCCCAGAGTCTCCACAAAGCAGTATGAATGGTTCTTCTCTCCATTAGAGGATGAGACCATTTCCGTTTCTCAGTGAGCAGGCACCCTTGTCTTCCCTGCAAGGCACAGTACTATGACAGCACACCACTTAGGTTAGTGAGATACATCTTTCTTAAAGGAGATTTTGTCCCACCTAAGGTTTTTATGTGCAAAGCCCAAAAGGAAGTCACCAGCCTTAACAAGGTTTCACTGAGGTAATGCCACTTCTCATCTATCCCAGTGAAACTAACCTCATATCAAGCATTTGCATAGAGACTTCATTATGTGAGAAATACTGCTTCTATTAGTTTCATAATAACTGATGGAAGTTCATGTTGCAGACATTTTCCAATGCAGACTCGTCATGGTCTGAAAGTCAGAGTGGCCGCTGGGTAGCTCTGCTCTTAGCTGCTCCTCTTAAGTTGCATCCATTCACTGTGAAAGACATTTTAAAGAATGGAGATGTTGCAGTGAAGGAGTTTTTGTCCATGTTGCAGTGCAGTCAGGCCCTTACATTGGCAAAGAAACACAAGGCAAGAGTGCTCTGAGCAGAGTGGCCAGTTTAGAGCACAGTGCATTTTTAGAGCAGCTGGCCAGGAGTGCTCCTGCAGGTGATCAGCCACTTTGTGTGGAAGTGGAAAGTAGTACATCTCTTTTACAACCCCATATTCTCCAGAGACACTGCAATGCGGCTTATGATAGACCATGAGTTAGTTTGCAAATATCTCAATGGCAATTAAAAAAAAAAAAAAGAAAAGAAAAAAAGAAAAAGAAAGTGCTAAAATTCACTAGACCCCCTTTCCATTCCCTGTACCACTCCCAGCTCCTAGCTACATGGGACAGTTTTTCCACCGGAGGAATTCACATGGAACAGATGCTGAAGTGTCCTGAGCCATAGCATGTCCATGTGTGCAGCTTGCTAGAAGGTACATCAAAGTCTCATCCAACCTGGCCTTGAACAATTGCAAGGCAAACTGTTCCAATGTCTCACCAGTCTTGCAGAAAATAACTTTTTCTTAATATCTGATTCAAATCTACCCTCTCTCAGTTTAAAGCCATTAACCCTCGTCCTATTACTCTATGTCCTTGTAAAAAATTTCTCTCTCTATCCTGTAATAAGGTCTTACTGAAGATTTCTCTTCCCCATGTCGAACAACCCTAACTCTCTCAGGCTGTCTTCACAGGAGAGGTGATCCAGGCTTCTCATCATCTTCATGGCCCTCCTCTGGACTTGCTCCAACATATTCTTCTTACATTGAAGGCTGCAGAACTGGATGCAGTACTCCTCATGGAGACTTACAAGAGCAGAAGGGGAGAATTACCTGCCTTCACCTGCTGGCCACGTTTCTTTAGATGCAGACCAGGATATTGCTGGCCTTCTGGTATGCAAGTGCACATTACTGGGTCATGCTGGTCTTTCTGTCAAACAACAGTCCCAAGTCCTTCTTCGCTTTCAATCCGCTCATCAGACCCCTGTGATATGTCACCTGGTGGTGAGGAGAGGACTCCTTTCACAAGGATGGAGTTGGCTTGTGTGGTACCTCTTTTTAAAATGGCTAGTCCAGAGATCATGGAAATGAGTTGACAGTGTGGTTGTCAGGCTAACGAGAAAAGAGAAGTAGGAGACACATGGATGAAGGGGACATACATGAAAGAATCAATGTGTATTTTGTAGGGTGAATAATCCTGTTGCATCAAGATGCATTTAATCAAGCAATTCTTTCAAAGCTTCTTGACAAGGCCCTTTATCCAAGATCTTTGAAGAAATGGGGATATAAGAAAGTTTTTTAAGTGGCTTTAGAAGTAGGGAGTAAAAATAGGCATAAATAATCAGCTGGAAAGAGAATATGGGTGAAGTCAGAGATAAATTTATGTTGTGACCTACACTACCGTATACAGGAGTAGGGAAGTGATCATGCCCCTGTACTCAGCAATAGTGAGGCTGCAGCTTGGGTACTGTGTACTGCCTTGTCTGTCACAGTATAAGAGAGATGTTTATGTGCTGGACCAGGTCCAGAGAATGGCAGCAAAGGTGGAGAGGGGTCTGGAGAGCATGTCTTGTGAGGAGTGGCTGAGGGAGTTGAGATTGTTTGGAGAAGAGGAGGTCTTGTTGCTTTCTACAACTACCTGAAAGGAGATTGTAGTGAGGTAGGTGTTGGTTTCTCAAGTAACTAGCGATAGGACAAGAGGAAATGGCCTCAGGCTGTGACAGAGGAATTTTGGATTGAGTGTTAGGAAAAACGTCTCCACCAAAACAGTGAAACAAGCTGCCCAGGGAAGTAGTGGAGTCACCATCCTTGAAGGTGTTCAAAAAACCTGTATACTTGGCACTCCAGAATGTGGATTTGTGGGCATGGTGGTGCTGAGTTGATGGTTGGACTTGATAACCTTAGAGGTCTTTTCCAACCTTAATGATTCTACGATTATTCAAAATACTTTCTTAGTGTAGGAAGAGAAGCATTCATTATGAGGTGAGAGGGCTCGTTAGTGTGATGGTTTGGGAGTTCCCCGGGCCCCCACACTTTGTAAAATCACCCAGACTAGGCTCAGCCAGCTGGAAGTTAAGGACTGAAGCTCTATTTACAGCTCAGCACAATGTACAAGCAGAGATATACACAACAGACAGGAATATTTACAGAAATATACAAGTTAAAGGGAATACGGAAACACAACTCCCCTCCCAGAAATCAGAGACCCCAGGAGGGGCTCCCAACCACCCTTCCACCTTCTTCCCACCCCTATACCTTACCCCAAGGTTTGCCTTATGCTTAAGGTGAGTTTGGAGGGTCGGCCAGGGAGGTTAGAAGGAAAGTGGTTAGTGAGGTTACTCAGCAGAGAGGGGAAGGCAAGAAGCTGCTAGACAGCTCGAGAGTGTCTGAGCCCGAGTGACGACTGGCTTATCTACGTTTTGTATTCTTATTCTTAAACATCTCAGCAAGCCTATGAGTGAAGTAGACATCATCATAGTTTCCTTTTCACAGCCTATAGTATAATATTCTCTATTAAAATATTCCAGTTAGCCTCAAACCAGCACAGTTAGTGTGTACAAAATTACTCAGATTTATCTGAACTGAAACCAGCTACAGAGAGCTTCAGAAGGAAATACAGTCTGAGATGAAATTTGGTATTACTACATTCAAGGTAATTCACATAGGGAAGACAATCTTAACTACATGCATATATGTGACAATGGCTTTCCATTCCCTCTAGCCACATGAGAAAGGTCTGGTAATACTACAGTGATAGGTAGAAAAGAGATACTAGGGAAAGAAGAGAGTACAAAACAGTGTGGATCATTACACTATAAATCTGTGATCTCTTTTCATATGCTGTCATCTCAACTCAAAAGGTTATAGCCAAAATGAAAAAGAGGTACAGAGAATAACTAGAACATGCTGTGTAGATCTGCTTCATAAAAAAATACCAAAGAGAATAAGATTCCTCTGCTTAGAAAATAGATGATTGAGGAGAAATACGGTACAGCTCTAAAAAATTGTGTTCTGCATTAGAAAATTTATTCACTGTTTCTCACAGAATCAGGGGTCACCAAATGAAACAGTCAGAGACAGCAAACAGAGCACTTTTTCACATGGTGTATATTGAATTTGTGGAGATCACTGGCAAAGGATATTACAGAAGTTGAAATTCAGGTTAAAAAATAATTCAACAAACCAGTGGAGGGGAGAATGTCAAGGGCTGAGGAAAACTAGCATGCAGACACATGCTCTGACTGGAGCAGTGAGCTGAGAAGGATCTAGTATCAAGCCATGGCAACAGAGATGGCCAGCAGTATGCGGGGCTGCTTCAGCAGGAGCATTGCCAGGATCTTGGGGCAGGGCTTGTCCCTTCTACCTAGCGCTTATTGTTAGACCACATCTGAGTATGGTGGCCAGTGTGACATCCCTCAGTGCAGAAAGACACTGATAACTTGGGCTAAATTCGCCAGTGCAATGCTCAGGGCTGGAAGACTGTCTCATGAACATAAGCTGGGGCAGTGAAGCTTTTGCAGCCTGGGGCAGAGATGACTGCGGGGGCATCTCGTGGTCACCACAATGCCTACTGAGAGGAGATGGAGTGGAGGCAGGCAGGCTTTTCCCAGACATGTGTGGCAGAGTAACAAGGCATGGCAGGCATGAACGGAAATAAGAGGGGTTCAGGATGGACACTGAAAACTCTTCTCCATGAGGACAGGCAAGCTATGGGGTAGGCAGAGTAATAGCCTGCCCAGGGAGGCTGGGCAGGCTCCATCCTTTTTGGGTTTCAAGACCTGTCTGGGCAAAGCCCTGAGCAACCTTGCCTGAACAAGCTGGCTCTGCTTCTGTTGGGGGTGCACAAGAGACATCCTGAGGTCCCTTCCAGCCTGGATTACCTAATGATCCCACCTTTCTGATCCTCTGACCCTAATTCCTTTAGGTAGAAACTGTTAGAGGTCAGAAAGCTGCACTGGGAAAAATACAGTACTGGATAAGATTGTCCCTGAGTCAGAATCAGTGCATCTGTTTATCATTTTTGTGCATGTGTGTTCTTATGGAAAATAAATTTAGACAATAATAAAATGTAAATTTAATTAAAAATGGGATTCTGCAGTTCATGTGAAGAAGCCCTGAAGCCTGAGAGTGACCTGAGCCTTATGACAAAATGAAACTGTAACCACACTTGACTCAGAGCTACTCTATAGAGCTACTACAAGGAAAAGAACGTAGTTTAAGGTATCCATTCCATCTTGTGCATTCTCAGCTGGTTCCTTTCACAATTTGCTATTACATGGCAAATCAATCACACCTGCCTCATGGTTCCAGAGGTGCCAATGAAAAACTTCAGCACCCTGCACAGTCCTGAACACACTCAGTGATATGTAAGGTAGAAAGAAAACAAGCTCAGACCTATGACCTGTTCTCAGTTTGTATGTTTTGCAGCTGAGGAGACCTAGCACAGATGTTTTTCAGAGTGTCCTGAGCTATTGTATATGTAGTGAAGCAAATGGAGATCTGGCAAGGCCATTTTCACCTGTTTGCAACTTGGAATCAAGGTTTGATACTGAAAGAGCCTGAAAGAGTCTAGCACCTACGGTGAAAGCACTGTTGGTCATTCTAAAGGCCATGGTGATGTTTTATAAAGGTCCAATGTGCTGGGAGTTTGCTGATGGCTCCCAGTGCTTGAGTGCATCACAGGATCACAGGATCACAGGATGTCAGGGGTTGGAAGGGACCCAAAGAGATCATAGACCCCAATCCCCCTGCCAGAGCAGGACCACACAATCTAGCTCAGGTCACTGAGGAATGCATCCAGA
>VWZE01023745.1:52447-62901 GCA_013396675.1 Eubucco bourcierii
CCAGCCTGTATTGGTGCAGTTTATTATTCCTCCCCAGGTGCAGGACTCTGCACTTGTCCTTGTTGAACCTCATTTGGTTCCTCTGTGCCCAGCTCTCCAATCTGTCCAGGTGTCTCTGGATGGCCACACAAGCTTCAGCTGTATCAGCCAAGCCTCCCAGTTTGGTGTCATCAGCAAACTTGCTGAGCAGACTCTGTCCCCTCATCAATGTCTTTGATGAAGATGTTGAACAGCACTGGACCCAGCACTGATCCCTGGGGGACTCTACTAGTTACAGCTCTCCAGCTGGACCTGGCACCATTGATCACCACTGTCTGAACTATATCTTGTTCCTAATCCACCTCACTGTCTGCTCTTCCATCCCACACTTCTGAGCTTGCTCACTAGGATGTCATGGGTGATGATGTCAAAGGCCTTGCTAAGGCCAAAGTAGACTACCTCCACTGGTCTCCCTGAATCTACCCATTCAGTTATGTCCTCATAGAGTGCTATCTGGTTAGTGAAGCATGACTTTCCCTTGGTAAATCCATGATGACTACTCTTGATAACCTTCTTCTCTTCCACGTGCCTTGAGATGCCCTCCAGAAGGAACTGCTCCATCATTTTGCCAGGGATGGAAGTGAGGCTGTGAGGCTGACTGGTTGATAGTTCCCTGGAATCTCTTTCTTGCCCTTTTTGAAGGTGCTATCTGGTTAGTGAAGCATGACTTTCCCTTGGTAAATCCATGATGACGACTCTTGATAACCTTCTTCTCTTCCACGTGCCTTGAGATGCCCTCCAGAAGGAACTGCTCCATCATTTTGCCAGGGATGGAAGTGAGGCTGTGAGGCTGACTGGTTGATAGTTCCCTGGAATCTCTTTCTTGCCCTTTTTGAAGACTGGAGTGACATTGGCTCTCCTCCAGTCCTCAAGCACCTGTCCTGTCTGCCACCATTTGGCAAAAGTGATGGAGAGTGGCAGAACAATAACATCAGGCAGTTCTCTCAGCACCCTTGGGTGTGTCTTGTCAGGGCCCATGGACTTGTGAATGTTCAATTTTTGTAACTGATCCCTAACCCAGTCTGCACTGATCAGTGGGGAGCATTCCCTCCTCCAGGCTTCCTCTCCTTCATCGAGGGTCTGGCGTACATAGGGGAAGTCAGTCTTAGGTGTAAAGACTGAAGCAAAGAAGGTATTCAGCAACTCTGCCTTCTCTGCATCCTCAACTCTCAGGGCTGCCTCCTCCACTAGCCCCACACCTTCCCAATTCTTCCTGTTCCTCCTGCTATATTTGAAGAAGCCTTTCTTGTTCTCTTTTACTTCCTTTNGTGTCTTGTCAGGGCCCATGGACTTGTGAATGTTCAATTTTTGTAACTGATCCCTAACCCAGTCTGCACTGATCAGTGGGGAGCATTCCCTCCTCCAGGCTTCCTCTCCTTCATCGAGGGTCTGGCGTACATAGGGGAAGTCAGTCTTAGGTGTAAAGACTGAAGCAAAGAAGGTATTCAGCAACTCTGCCTTCTCTGCATCCTCAACTCTCAGGGTTGCCTCCTCCACTAGCCCCACACCTTCCCAATTCTTCCTGTTCCTCCTGCTATATTTGAAGAAGCCTTTCTTGTTCTCTTTTACTTCCTTTGCCACTTTCAGTTCCAAGAGGGCTTTGGCCTTCCTTGTTGCCTTCCTACATGCTCTGACAACTTCTCTATAGTTCTCCCACGTGACAAATCCCTTCTTCCGTGAATTTTAAGTTTCTTTCTTCCCTGAGATTTCCTTCAGGAGCTCCTTGCTTAGCCATGCAGATCTCCTAGCATGTCTACCTGATTTTCTGCTCAAGGGAACACACCTAGCTTGGGCTTGGAGAAAGTGGTCTTTAAAAATTAACCAACTTTCTTGAGTTCCTTTACCCTCCAGGCTCTTAGCCCATGGGATTTCTGCAAGTGTGTCTCTGAAGAGCACAAAGTTAGCTCTGCTGAAGCCCAGGGTTGTAATTCTAGTTGTTGGTCTGCTTCTACCCTAAACTCCACTATGTCATGATCACTGTCCCCAAGGCTGTTCCTAATCTTAATGTCCACAACCAGTCCCTCTTTATTAGTTAATACAAGGTTTAGCAGTGCATCTCTCCCTCTTTTTTCCTGCACTACCTTTATCAAGAGGTTGTAATTGATACTCTGCAAGAGCCTTTTGAACTGACTGCCTGGTTATGTGAGTTACCCAGCAAATATCAGGGTGATTGAAGTCACCCATGAGTGCCAAGGAGTTTGCTCTAGAGGCTACCTCCAGCTGACCGTAGAAGGTCTCATCAACATCTTCCTCTTGGTTTGGTGGTCTGTAGTAGACACCTACAATGATTTCACCTCCTTTACCACATCCCTTAATTCTTACCCACAAGCTTTCAACCTGTTCTCTCTCCCCTTTGGATACAACTCACACATTTCAGTTGTTCTTGCACATAGAGAGCAACTCCCTCACCTCATCTTGCTGGTCTATCCTTCCTGAACAGTGCCTAGCCATCCATGACAATATTTCAGTTCACGTTCTGATGTAGAGCAGTCACTATTTGAACTGCACGCAGGGAAGGATGTGAGAGATGTTCCTAGTTCTTGATTACAGAGAAGGCTTTGTGGTGTTCACTGAGACTCCTCTTTTTAGCCTATTCTGGTAGAAGAAGGAGACACCATCTCCTCCATCACGTACTAGTCAGATGCTGGTGAATGGTGTTGCTTTGCTTATGTAATAGGGCTTTCTAAGTCACTTTCATTTTCATGAGCCTTTTCAAGATGATGAATATTCAGTTTTAGCTCCAGGGAGATTTCAGCACAAAACATAGATGGCATTGCACCTGAAACCTAGACCTAGGGCTGCCATCAGTTACATCTTAGTCAATGCCTTGTTACACTTTGTGTAAGAGCTGAGGAACAGGCTTAAAGCATCTTATTTTTCTATCCCTACGCAGCCATGCCTGACTCCCTAGGGCAAAACTTTACACTTTCAAGTTAATTGGTATAGATGTTTCCAGAGTTTGGTACTACAAATCAAGCAAGAAATTCATTTCAGAGCACAGGAGCCCTGTACTTTCTCTCCTTCTCAAGTCAATTCCAAATGCTCCGCTCTACAAGTTTCTCTTCTTTTAAATTACACTTCTCCCATGGTAGTAAATAAATTTGCTTCAAGCACACATGCTTCTCTTCCTTTCAATTACAGTACCCTCTCAAGTAATTTAATTTCTTTCAAGTCTTCAATTCACATCCAACTTTCTCTCCAACAAATGTATACATTAGGTAGCAGAAATACATCTCAGGCTCTGTCCTTACATTGGGGTATTAGAAGGAGAATTTTGTCTCTATTACCTCTGAATTGCCTAAAAATACTTATAGGTTCAGCAAGAGGTACACAGACCAAATAACATATGTGAAACCTGCACAAGTGGGCCGTTGTTTGAGCCATCTCCTTTGGTTCCAGCAGCTACCATTATCCAGCCACAGGACTGATGGGAGCACCAAATGTCTGGGCTCTGGACATTGCTACAGATTGAGATGAATACATTTCAATCTGTAGCAATAGCCAACATAGCAGTGAAAACCCTAAGAAGGCACCATCATTAACTTTTGAAGGCTGATATTTACCTCCCTCTTGCCTTCATAGTGTTAGAAATTGTGCTGAAGGATAGGGCTTTAGATGCATATTGAGGTAGATGGGAGAACTTGAAGAACTGGGGGTCAATGACTGCCACAGTGCTGAGGTTGGAATGATCTGTACAGGTTCTGGTTGCTCTAGGAACCGCCAGAGGTGTGCATGAAAGACTGGAGGGCAAAGCAATATGCCAACACATGTAGTCTATCATTCCTGTGAATAAATACAAGACTGGCATGACCATTTTGGTACCTTCCACATGTACAATACTAAGTATTTAAAAAATGAAATATGGACATGACCTCATTACAGTAGAGTCTGACCTAATTTACACACATAATGATAAGGGCTTCTGACAGTGAGGCAATGCATGATCCTCACTTAACCATAACAGAGAGATATATGGCTGGACTCTGGCAGACATGTAAATCCAGCCAGCTCAGTTAGCATCTGGCTGAACAGGAAAAAATATTTCTCTGATGCTTTACTACAGCCACATGTCAGAAGATGGGTAGAACAGTCAGTAATCCACCAGATCCCCAAGGAGCTTTCCTCTGCCTTTGCTCATTTAATCACAGCAGTGAGAACAGATGATTCAGCTTTTCATGGGAGCTGTATAAGGGTTAAGAAAGTGAGAAGGGCTTCCTCAGCCACCTGTCCAGATCTGGTAAGATCTGATGTCTGGCTTGCAGCTGTGGACTCAGATGCTGCGGTGTACTGTTGTTTCTGCCCAGCCCCAAGCCCCTGCAGATCACTGGGCACACAGGCCCCATTCTCTAGCAAGGTGCCAGGCACTTCAGCACCTGTGATGGAGAGCCCTTACTGATTCCCGATGGCCACGGGAAATAGATGTTCACACTTGCTCTCATTTTGGACATTAAAATAGAAAGCACATTTCTGTCTTCAGTCTGCTCAGCTAACTGCAGTTCATTTCTCTGGATTTGGCTTTTATGCTCGCCCCGACTGACACTTGCTGGTTTGGATTATTGACTCTGTGTTAGATGAGATTCTGTCTTTTTTCTTTTTTTCCTCTCCCCGTGTCACTGTGTCACTGTAGTTGCAGTTGGTTCAGTTCATTCAGTAGCTCCCTAATTCGATAGCTCTGTCCGGGGACCTGCCACCCTGCTGGTTCTGTCTCTGCCGATACAATGTAATTTCTTTCCTTACAAAGACTTGTTCTCCTAACATCCACATAGGGCAGAGAGCCCTGGGTGTTCCCACAGTTCCTGAGCTCTCAAGTCTAGTAAATTACTGCTTAGAAAAAGCACTCTCTGGTCCCCTGTGCCAGATGAAATGCAACCCTTGGCATGATGCCATTCCCTTTTACATTATGAAGAAGTCTTAGGGAGAAGGTTCTCAAGAGGGGATCTGATGTGCACATTGGAATTGTAGGTGCAGCTAAAGACCAACTGAGTTGGTACATTCAAGATGTAGTATTCTGCAAGACAAAAACTTCCCACACTCTGAGGCACACTCGGAGCTCCCCTTGCTGTACTCTGTGGTGATTAAAATACTCCAGAGATTCATAAGTACACTGAAACCCACATTAAGCCATTTGGAACAGGCAAAGACGTGTGGGAGTGCACAGACCTTTCTCCTCAAGCAAAGTGTTTGCTGAGGCCTCATTAAATGCCTTCCCCACTTTGCTTTTGTCCTTCTGCATTTTACTTGTGTGTTAAACATCATTCCTTGCAAACCTCTCCCAATTTACTCCTCTCACCATTTAAGGAGGTGCTTTGATTTCACTGTACCACTGCACCTCACTGAAAGCCTCAGTAATGGAAATTACAGGAGCTTGCTTCTGACGTTACTCTTCCCTGGCAGCCCCTGGCTCTGCTGAGCAGAGGAACTATTCCTTCTTAGCAGCCCAAGGAAGGGCTGAGGTAAATCTCCTGTTTGCCACAGGTAACTTTGAAGAAGCAGCTGTGCTGCATCTTGCTAGGAAGAGACACATGACTCTGCTCACCCTTGAGCACAGACACCCCAAAGGGATCAAGGGACAAAATGGATACTGAAGGGGTTCTCTCAATGGCTTAGGTGGCTGTCCTCTATTTCAGTCTCGTTTGGTACTGTTAACCTTTTTGGGTGAGAAATTGCACATGGAGTCTGCTTCTTACTCCAGTCTTCCTGAAGGGTTTAGGCTTCCACAAAGAAGTGAATGTCCAGCCTTCACCAGGCCTGAGATCAGCTTCCCATCAGCTGGCCTTCTGTGAGCTCTGCTGCACCTCCAAGACTGTGCAGTTGGAGTTTTATTTCCTAAGTAGTGTTTTCTTACGTTTTGTTCTGGAGGGGATGGTGGGGGTGGTGTTTCAGTTTCTTTTTCCCAACAGATTTGGAATAATCGGGTTTGGTTTCTCTCTTTACCCTCAGTTTTAGCGTACTGCCCATGTTCTGTACACCCTCCGGAATGGCAGAATCAGGGGTCTGGAGTAGGATAGGAACAGAGACGGACTCCTGGCTGCAGACAAGAAATAGTGTGAGGAAGGATGGATAGCCTATTTGTGTTGAATGGGAGACTGGAAGTAGGTCTGAAAATGAGACCTGAGATAAGGTAAAGAAAGGAAATTTTTCATCCTGCCATACTACAGGAGCAGGGCGTGAAGGAGAGCTGTTCTTAAAAGTATAATAAATCAACTCTTTTGTGCAAATAATCACAACAGGATACAATCATGATCCTTCATATTAGCTGATACTTTCAAATATATCTCTATGTAACAGAGGAGAAGAAAAGACACTTACTGCCACCCGATATTGGAGCTGCTGCTGTGTGCCGTGGTTTTCAGTCACAGAACATATGAGTCCCAGATTATATTCTTAGTTTATTAGTGCCGTTGCTACCATTGTCATTATCATTTCTGGAAGACTGGAATTTCATCTCTCCAGATGTCATCTAAGCACTCAACTGAAGACCATAATTTTTTTGTCTCAGAATATATGCAATCCACTTCTACAACAAGAGATGACTAGCAGATACAAGTAGGTAACACATAAGGAGTAATGCTGGTCAGCATGATAGGTTTTAGCATCAATCCATCATCAGTCCAAAGAAACTCAACCACATAGGGAAGATGAATTTTATTTTTTAAAAATATTTTTTAAATTATTTTTTAGGTTTTAAAGGCACTTTTTCAAAGGAGCAGAAAGAGCACAGTGAAGTATCTTAGTAGACATGAAAGAGGAACTCCTTCAAGCACGGGAGTTTGCACAGGAAAAACATGGAAATATTTGCTTAAAAGTTCAGTGAGCAGGTGAAGAAGCTGTCAGGATGGCCCTTGCAGGGTCAGCAATTTCAGACTGTGCTGAACGATGAGTAGTAGGGTCTGGAAATAAAGGAAAGGCCTTGAAATTACAGGAAATTGCATGTACTTGACTTTGTAGTAGAGGAGCCCAAGAAGGAGACAGGGAAAGGGGTGATACAATCAGACGGATAGGGCAGGAAATGGTCTTGCAGTAGCAATTTGTATGCAGCTCAGCTAGGCTGGGTTTCATTTATCACCACCACAGACACCAACGTTAGTGAAAAATAACCGAGTAATGAGGAGATGAGAGAATCTTCTCTATCACATGGGTTGGTAAGAGAGAGACAAGGTGTTTCTACAGGAGTGTTAGCAAGATGAATATGTGAGGTGGGTGGGAGGGGCCATGAAGAGAGGAGACCCAAGGAAGCCAGGCAAGCTTCATTAGGATGGCTGAGAGGCACACAGTGCACAAAATTTGCTGGGCTGAGTTATGGGCCTACCTTTACAGGGGGATGCCCACAGCACTGTACTGATGGTGAATATCAAAGAAGATGCTGCAATGCTGAAAGGCAATGAATGCTTGAAGAAAGTTCAGGTAGCAGCAAGTATCCTACTGTGTAAACACACCGAGTAACTTCCTCACACTGATAACAGGAGTCACACAGGGCAGGACACAGGAAAATGAAGAATTGGGGATGCAGGAGTGAAGCCCAACCTGCCTTGGTGCCTCCTGAGCTCATGCAGGGCAGTTGTAGCATTGTGACCAAGCTTCAACTTCCCAGTAACTTTTTCAGGTGACATTTGCCAGGACTCTGTGTGAAATGCACACTTACTTGTATATGCAGTAGTTTGTGCAACTTTCAGGCACTTCAGTGGTGCACTGCACATGCTAACAGATCACTTGTTTGAAGACCCTCCAATACCAATTAGTCCCCCACAGACCTCTGCTCCTGGCCATCAGGATCTGGCACTTGCAGTTCCTCAAGCCAACGTTGTGCTTAGATTGGGCAAATGTATTTGCTGCTTAAGCAAAAGGGGAGCCAAACTTAACCAGACATTTGGCATCAGGTAAAACAGGCACCGTGTGTCTCTTGCATCGAGTGCAGACTTTGGCCCTTTGAAAGCAAACAGCTGTGAAAAATGTAACTGCTCCAGTTCTTGAGTTGTATCTTACTGTCCATAGCATACTTCAGTCTATTTACCTTTTCCTTTCCACCAACCCTCCCTTTGCTACTCCTTCTACTGTTCTCAGAAGCAATATATCAGAAGATATAGGTTGGAGAGCATGTGCTTAAACTGGTGTCAAGCATTGTCTTGGAATGCCATTAAACTAAATACAATTTCTGGGACCACTTCTCTTCATTTAAAAATAGTTTTGCTTTATGCATACTTCAGCTTTCACAGTTTTAAGTGGTTTCGCTGTCAGAACCAGGGCAATGATATAATATCTCTGAATTTATTCAGTGACCATATAAATTGTTGACATTCAGTATAAATTAATTTTGAGCCCAGCATCTGAATTTACACAGCCTGGGAGGTGTGTAGTATTTCATCTACTGTCTGTAGATGAAATATTACACACCTGAAAGACTGAAACTCTTCAACAGGATTTCAGTCCTTGTAAAATAAGTTCAGGGGATATAGGACAGTTATAGTGCATAGGATAGCTAAAGGATGGATCACTTTATTCATAATAATTTGAAAGCTCATTAGCAGTAATAAAATCATTGGTGCAATCTGTGGCAAAGAGGTTTCTACTTCATTCTCAGGCTGAGTATTTTCATCATCTCATTTCACTGTTTGGTCTGTGGTCCTCTGCCCGTTTCTGAAATCTCTGGGCTTGCCATCACTGGATCTCACCCCATCACTGGATTTTTGGATGTGTTTTTCCATACTGGAAAAGTTCTGGTGAGCTCTTGAGAATCTGCATGCTAAACAGCTGCCTGTACTGAGGATGCCACCTTTCTGTTCCTTTCGTTTTACCTCATGGTTAATTTGTTGGTCATTTTCTGACCTTCATAGAACTTTCACTGAATCATTAAGATTGGAAAAAAACCTTGAAGACCAAGCCCAACTTGTTTCAGGACGTGGCTGTGGTTTCCATGTTTACTATCTTTAGTCTCACACTACCCATCTGCCCTGGCAAGAGGTCACCTGTGTGTATCCCAGTTATTTCACTTTGCAGATTGAGTCTGAGGGATGGTCTTATTCTTCTGTCTTTGGGCTCATCAGGATTATTCCCTCAGCTGTTTTGCTTTTGCTATTGAGGTCACAGCAGGCTTAACCTCAGGCAGAGTACCAAAGACCTAATAAATAGGGTTTATTATATTGGTGCCATGCTAACCTGGTTACAAGCTTCCAGCTGGTGCATGTCTGGCTGGAGACTATGCAGTGTTGCTCTGAGCAGCATCTCAACACCATGAGGAATATAAGGCAGCTGATCTGCCCACAAAGGGCACATTCCCAGCAAGTGAGACATGGGGATACTGGTCACAGTGTGGAGAGAAGTCTGCCAGGAGCAACTGGTCATTCTGCCCCTGCCCCTTTTCTTGCATCTGACATTGAACAGAGCAGGATGTGATCTCTACTTTGAAATTAGCCTTTCAGAGTAAAACTCACCTTTGCACAGCAGCTTCTGGGAGCACAGTCTTGTCATGTATCATAGTGAAGTCCTGACTGCAGATCACAGAGGGTAGCGCTCAGGTGCTCATCAATTTCCCTCAGCCCATGCTGTCTTCATTCCTCATGAAGGCAGCTCTGGAGTATAGGCTGGACTACGGCCACAAAGTGCTCCAGCAAGGCCTGGGCTGAGACCACAAAACCAGGACTGCAGATTGAAACAGGGAGCATGTGTTCAGCACAAAGTTGAAAGACCCTCATACTCAATGCTGTAGTAGCCATTTTGTAGATGCAGGTATACAAAATTACATGAGAGAGTGCACCAATATAAGAAGCTCCATTAAGGCATGCTGCACACCTAAACATGCATGGAGGTCACTCATCCTGCCCTGCAGCTGTGGCAATCTCTAACAGAACCGTTTGATTTATCTTTTTGGCAGATCACCGTAAGTTTTCCTCAGCTCATGTCCTGAAGTCTGATTTTGAACCAGGGTATCAAGGTTCATTTTGTTCCTAAACTCCTAAGGTTCTGGAAATACTTAGCAAATAAAAGCTCTTTCTCAAGGGTTACACAAGCTTCTCTGTCGGGCACCTCCTGCAAACGGCATGGCAGGTCTAGCATGCCAGTTGTGCCCTGCTGATGGCCAGGCATTGCCTGCATTAGCAAAAGGCAGCTATGCACATCCCTTGAAAACATTAAGGTGGTGCTGCCACTGCAGATCTGAGCCTTGTGGCTTACTAGGTCACATGGGTAATGGTGATGTTTTAGGTCCAATGCAGTGGTTGCAATATTTGTCCTTTCTAGAAGTGTGAACTACCAGAGGCCGCACAGGACACAGTACTGCTCATGTACTCACAGCCAAACAGAGAGAGATCTGGGGGTGCTGATTGACACCCGCCTGAACATGAGCCAGCAGTGTGCCCAGGTGGCCAAGAAGGCCAGTGGCATCCTGGCCTGCATCAGGAATAGTGTGGCCAGCAGGAGCA
>VWZE01023748.1:14518-39019 GCA_013396675.1 Eubucco bourcierii
AAAAAAAAAAAAAGGAAAGAAAAAAGAAATAAAAAGACATTAGTTTCCTATCTCATAGGAATAAATTCATTAATAAAGCTTCACAATGTTAGAGGCATTTAATTAAGTAAATAGATAGTCTAGAGCATGTCAATAAATAGATACTCTAGAGCCTATCAACCAGAAACTTTTGACATCCATAGAGAGAGTCATATATGTGCAAGTGCTTGTATGACTCTGCTTCCCCTGTGAAGAGAATAATGTACTTCTACTTTTGTCCTCCACTTAGCCCCTAGGCTTCCATGGCAGATTCTCAGGGTCCTCTTAACATCATCTGAACAGCCGAAAGAAAGACAGGAGTTGGCAAATAAACACTTTCCTACACTTCCACATGTGAAACACTTCATAAAGCCTTCACATTGGAGTTTACCTCAAGGGCATCACATACTTTTCAATTTAGATAAGTTATTATGCCCATCATTTGCTGAGCTCAGTGGAATGCATGTTTCATAAATCCAAAAGCAGAGCAAACATGGATGAGTGAATAAAAGAACAGATGTAACTTACATAAGGATAAGTATGTAACAAAAACTGCACTAATATATGTGAATATGAAACGAAGTAAAATTAGCCTCACATATTATATAATCTTCTAGCCTGGCACATAGATTTTCAGCAGTTCAGCTCTGCTTACTACTTCTCTGCCTTCTGCAGTGACAGGGGAACACTATCTGATGAACTGTGCTCTTCCACTGACATTATCTCTTAATTGAAAACCAAGGCATGGAAAAGGGCCATAGACTTGCTAGGCTCTTGGTCAGCCAGAGGAGCAAGGAGGGAGATTCATAGGATGTTGATGGAAAGTGGATGTGTTGCTGAGTAGTATTGTGCTGGCTGCTACAACAGTTATTTGATGTAAATGACTTTGTGATGGTCTTGTAAAGTCATCCAAGCCCATGCCACAGCTGCTGGGAGCTGCTCTTGTTCTCAGAGCGTGCAGGCTTCAAAAGTTACTGTGTTTTGGTGCACTGTCTTGTATCGATCTTGGCTATTCCTGAATTAATAAAGGACACTGGTTCCTAATTTGTTCTCTTCCTGGAGCTGAGATGCAGATACATGCTTCATGAATACCTGAACCTGTTGTGAATAAGGAAAGGAAAGAATGGGGAAAGAACAGGAATTTTCTGGAGCAGTAACGGGAGTCTAACGTGTAATATTTAATGCGCAATGAAGTCAGAAAAGTGCAAATGCAAAAGGAAAATAATGTTAGTGACCCTGATTCAGGTGGACTGAGAGTGAAGAAAGCTAAGAGCAGAGCAACCAGGTAGAAATGCAAACATTTTTGTTACGGTTGACTAAAGATTGGCTTTATGCTAAGATTAGAGAAAATATTTGAAGACATTCTGGAAAGGATTAACCCAGAATTGGTGACAGCCTTGAAAGGGACAGGTGGCAGAGGTTTCCAACCCAGCACTGAGTGAAGTGTTCAGACATGCAGAGGAAGTTAGGGAAGTGTGTGAGCAGAAAATGAGATCTACCCCATCTAATCTGAGGTGGTACAAAACAAACTTAGTCAACCAAAGAGTCTCACTGTAGGGACAATAACTGAACTCTCTGAGTAAGAGAGAGGTGACAGTGGGGTTTTGGCACTTTCCAGTACTACTGATTACCAAAATCAGTCCCTGCCATTGTGAGTCTCCAGTTCTTTGTGCCTTACATACAGAAAAAAGAAAAGGTCCCCCAGTATATTGGGGCATGATGCCTACATGGCTCTTAGCTACACTGTATCTTACCCATTTCTTACCCTTCAGATACCA
The DNA here is from genome assembly GCA_013396675.1 of Eubucco bourcierii. Classification (NCBI taxonomy): domain Eukaryota; kingdom Metazoa; phylum Chordata; class Aves; order Piciformes; family Ramphastidae; genus Eubucco; species Eubucco bourcierii. The sequence goes on from VWZE01023748.1 coordinate 16,315, forward strand.
GTATCTAATATAAAACTGAGCTATTGAATGACCACACACTACAAAACTGTACCTCCTGATCTCAGCTAGACCAGCCCTGCAATATGAAAACCAAAGGCTGTGTCTGAAGGAGACACAGAGAGTTTCAAGCTTGCTATTCCACACCAGAAGGAAAGTTTCTGTATATAAAGCATGCTTTTTTCCCAGCTAAATCAGTTGGTCTAATAACAGATATCATCTATACCCATAGTGCTTAGGCCATCACAGCTACAACAAAACTGTGCTAATGATGTTGGGAAGGAGCATTTTGTGATAGAAAAGGCTTTGGTCTACTCACTGGAATAATTTCAAATAGCACCAAATCTAGCAACTGTGCAGTAAATGTCCTGAACACTGGAATAATGTAGCTAGTTGTAGCTGCCTGGTAGTTAAATCACAGGCAGTTCTGGGCATTAACAATCTCCACGTAAGGATGGAGATAAACATTTCCCCAGCCCTTGCTAATCATGCTGTCAGTTATAAATGAGCAGTCTACTTACCTGCTGCCCTCTGCCAGAGAAGGTCTCCAGTCCTATAAACACTCATTAGCAGGTATTGTTACTGCTGTGAAAAATAGCACAAGTTAGTAAGTCTGCTGTTAGTAAACGTGGTGCTGGACAGGGACTTCAGGAGAGCTTGTCAAGTCCAATAGGCCCATCTGAGTTGTAGGGTACTTACTAATTTACCTCATTGCCAGCATCACTATCTTTTTTATTCAGTTCCTCACCAACAAACACTCTTTCTACCATCTACTTTTAGCACTGGAGCTTTGCTAACATGCTACCAGTGAAACACACTCCTTCAGGGTGGAGATGTGTAACAGAGCTGTTTGCCAGACTCCTCCCTACAAAGAAGGGCAGTGCATACAAAGAAGGCGTGTGAACACACAGATCTAGTGGAAGATGCCCCTGCCAATGGTGGGGAGGCTGGAACTAACTAATCTTTAAGGTTCCTTCCAATTTAAACTGTTCTGTGATTCTACAAAATGAAGTGTGAGGGACAACGAACTTCTGTTTGACATCAACAACTGAAGCTATAAACCTTTCTAGAAGCAGGTCCAAGGCAAGAGTTGTGCAGTCAGTTGGGTTGCAGACAAATGTAGAGGAGTGAGTTTGGCCTGCCCATGACAGTTCAGATGATGCTCTACTATGCAAATCCATTCCCTTCCAAAAGCCTTCCAAAAGCAACCATAGCAGTCCTTTGCTCTTCACTTAACACACCAACAGTAATTTCTAATTTTGTTTTTTTCCTGGATCTGAGCAGCCTTTTTTCTGAATGACCTTAATGGGAGGTACAGATTGGAATTTAGCTTTTATTAAAACATCAATAGCTTTTCTCTGGCTTTCCTTCTGTGCTCTGTACAGCCATCCCTATTTACTCATAGGCCCTTCAGGTGCTGTTCCTTTAGTTATATTGCACCAACGAGTGCTTTAGGAAGCAGCTCTGGGAGACAGAGGAAAACATTGAGTGGTACTTCACGTTTAAAGGCAGCTCATTTGCCTTCTATTACTGATATCTCCCAAGTAATAAAAGAAGATCCTGTGTACCAGAAGATCCTTTTTGCCATGACATGTTATTTATAGTTGCTGCATACATTCTCCAGAGTACCTGTTTATGGTCTGAGAGTGACTGCTCAGATTTGCATTGAGATTTAGGAAGCTGGGCTGTTCAGGTACTATAGAGAACACATCCACGTGCAGCCATGCAAGGCCTGCTTTTACAGTTTTATTGTTTACAGAGCCTGCTTGCTGCTTATCCATTTACATTTTTTTCTACACAAAGTTCCTTTCCTCCAGGAGTTTGTCCTCATGGGATCTTGGCTCTTTCTGATTTCATTCTAAACTCTTTAGCAAGTGCTATAACTGATGAATTCAAATCCATGCCCATCTTTTAAAATGCACAGGAGCTTTCAAGTTAGCTTGTGACAAGAGTAGCTCCCCATTTTTGGATGAGCTATGGAACTTCCTTTCAGACTCAGTAAGCCATTGAACACAGACCTCTGTTCCTTGGAGCAGCCCCCTTGCAGCAAAGGTTGACAAGTTTCATGACACCTGTGGCCCATCAGGACTTGGACAAAACTACGCTGAACGATGGATAGCATCACAGTGTTCCCTTCATGTAATGTGAGGTATCTTATCCTGAGCATAGAGGAAGGATGAAGAATGTGCTTGCACTGTGGTGTTTCAGAGCAAAACAAGATAGATCCAGGCAAGTTCAGGAGTGACCAATAGAGTCCAGCGCAGAGCCATGAAAATGGTGGAGTGGAACATCTTCCTTATGAGGGGAGACTGAGGGAGCTGGGGCTCTTTAGCTTGGAGAGGAGGAGCCTGAGGGGTGACCACATTAGTGTTTGTAAATACGTAAAGGATAAGTGCCAGGAGGCTGGACCCAAGCTCTGCTGGGTGATGCCCAGTGACAGGACAAGGGGCAATGGGTGGAAGTTCCATGGAAACATGAGGAAGATTTTTTTTCATTGTGAAGGTGACAGAGCACTGAAACAGGCTACTCAGGGGGGTTGTGGAGTCTCCTTCTCTGGAGATATTCAAGACCTACCTGGATGTGTTCCTGTGTGATCCTGCTCTGGCAGGGTGGGTTTGGACTAGGTAATCTTCTGAGGTCCTGTGCTGGTTTGAGGCTAATTGGAATATTTTAATAGAGAAAATTACACTATAGGCTGTGAAAGGAAAACATGGTGATGGCTACTTCACTCATAGGCTTGCTAATACTTGTTTTGGGAAAAGAACATAAACATAGATAAGGCATTCTCTGTCTGTCTCTCTCTGGGGACTCAGCACAGCTTCTGGGGTGGTCTAGCAGCTTCTGGCTCTGGCTCTTCTGCTGATTAATCCTCACTAACCACTTTCCTTCTAACCTCCCTGACCGACCCTCCTAATTTACCCTGCGCGAAAGGCAAGGTAAACCCCAAGGCAAACCTTGGGGTAAGGTACAGGGGTGGGGAGAAGGTGGAAGGGTGGTTGGGAGCCCCTCCTGGGATCTCTGATTTCTGGGAGGGGAGTTGTGTTTCTGTATTCCCTTTAACTTGTCTATGTCTGTAACTATTCCTGTCTATTGTGTATATCTCTGCTTGTACATTGTGCTGAGCTGTAAATAGAGCTTCAGTCCTTAACTTCCAGCTGGCTGAGTTCTGGTCTGGGTCATTTTACAAAGTGTGGGGGGCAGGGAACTCCTAAACCATCACAGGTCCCTTCCAGCCCCTGACATTCTGTGATTCTGTGATAGGGTATTGACAGAAATGCATTAATATATTTTTTTTTTCAGAAAGGGAGATGTGAACTTCCCATAAAGCCCTGCTTTGAAGAGGAGGTTGTTCTAGATGACCTCCAGAGGTCCCTTGCACTGAAATCTTTGGATGATTGTAATTCAGCTGCAGACAGCAAGTGCTGCTTGCATATCTCTCCGCACCACAAGCAAATCAATCAGGATGGCATCCAGAGAGCAGAGCTGACCGCTCGCAGCAGCGAGTCTCTCCCCTTTATCCATCACTGGGCAACATGTACAAAAGGGCAGGATTAGAAATACTTTTATATTCTCCAAACAAGACCTGCATTGGTCCTTATCTCTGTGTAGATCTTTATAATGTCATTTTCAAAAACTCCTGCAGCTCTGAGTCAAGTCCTAAGTCGAAGGGAAACCATATATTGTCTCACCTGATCAGACCCTCTGCAGTTCATCCCTCCAACTAATCCTGTTGCACTGCCTCTTGCCCAGGGAGCTGCATCTTTTCTCTGCAGACTTCATCTGCCTTAGTTAATTGCACCAAACCCATCAGGGTTTACATGATCTGACCAGCCTCAGAGAATGGTGTCAAACCATTTCACTTAAGAAAAACAGATTGCTTCAGTATTCACACAGACCACAAATCATTTCCTTCTCCCAGCAAACTCAGAACTGGAGTTCAGAGCAAACTAATTGTCTTATAGCTCATTCGGGTAGTTCTGGTGCACTAATTCACCTTCTGGTGCACTAATTCACCATGTTGGAATAAAAACTCCTTGCTGTGTGGCACTAAGGAAAGGCAGACACAGCCTCACTCATTCATCTGATTTTCCCAGAGAGTAAAAGAACAGGAATATTTCGAGACGTGCCCTGTCGGTGTTGCAGCTCTGTGGGGGTGTCTCAGTAACACAGCAAAGGTTGTGCCATTGAGGCCAGCAGTTTCTTGGTCTGAGGGCATGCATGGAGGTTTTGTCCTTCTCATTCAATCCTCTGGTTTGAAAGAGTAGTGTCATTTCCTTCCACGAGCCAAAGGTTGCTTTTCTTGTCCTGTTTCTCATTTTCATTCATCTCCAGTCTAGCGATCTTGACCCTAACTGAATTCCCCTAAGTATTGGCAAGCATTCACCCCATTGCTTTGATTCTCCATGTACTTTGGTGGACTCCTGCCTGTAACACTGACAGCAGACAGTTGAACCACTGACACTATGGCTGTACTCTTGCAGAAGCTCAAGTGCTTTCTTGGTGTTAATTCTCTTTTTCTTCTGCTCCTCCCCAAATCAACAGTTACCACCACTGACATTTTCTCAACATATTACCAATGCAAGAATTTGAAGCATAAAGAAGAATTTGGGGACAATGTAAAATAAATGCAATGTTAAGGTAAAGAGCAGAAGATAAAGTCTACTGAGTGCCTCGTTAATTTTCAAACTTCTCTCCCTAGGCCCCTACACTTCTCTGCTGAGCTTGATCCCAAAGCATCTGTACAGATATGCTGTGGACTGAGCATGTGATTTTGCTTATAAAGGCGTCTTCTGTTTCTGTTTCTTCCCTCTTTCTGCTTGATCTTCTTTCTGTCTATTCCCTTTTTTTTTTTTCCCATGCTCCCTGAAGCTGATCCCAGGCACCAGAGCAAAAGCAGAGAGAAAAATACAGTCAAAGAAATAGGGTCAGGAACAGCCTGAAATCAGGAGCTAATGAGGAAGGGATGGGAGGAACTTGAATAGATGGACAGTCATGCACCAAGGAGCCTCTGGCTAGGCCAGGGTTGTAGATAAGGATTGGAAATAGAAATGCTGCCACTGCACTGCTCTGAGTGACTGGGGAGGCAAATACTTAGGATATCTTGAAAGTAAGATGTCATAGCAGCAGAGGGCTGAAAATAGGCTGAAGCCTGATTTGTCTTTGTAAATTCTCAGGTCAGCAGGCACTTGAGAAAAAGACTATGAAGATGTTGTGTAGCTGGGAGAAATGTGGGTTTGTATGTTCGGGAGAGCATTTAAGGGACTTCGCTCCAAGGATGTCAAGCAGCAAGTTCACTTACAGAGAGCTGAGCACAGCCTCTGCGGATGGGATGCCATGCTGCTGACCAGCTCTCAGGCACAAGACTGTGGCACACATGGACACTGTGTGGATCAGGGGATTAGCAGTGGCAGAACATAATCCAAATGCAAACAGTGCAAAGGACTGACCCAGCGTTCTTGATCTTTGTGTGGGTTGGGATTGGGTCTAGAATGAGCCTCCTGTGAATCACTGGCAACACCAGTGCTCTGCTGAGAATCAAAACCTGCAGAGCTCTTCTCTTGGGCTTCGGCACTGCTTTAGTTATGTGGTAGCCACAAGATTCAGCTATATGACCCTGGGACATGGTCTCAGCATCACTCTGGAGCCAGCTTGGGAATAAGTCCCAAGTCTCTCCCAAAAACCATTTGCCTACAACAGCTGCTCCTTTAATCACATTTGGGCTGGTTGCAAACAATGTCCTCCTACCTACTCCTATCAACATAGATTCTTATTTAAACAGTTATTTAGGGTGGGGAGGGGGGAAGAAAAAAGTGAAATTATGGATTTAAAAAATCTGCATTGCCCAATGAGAGCCCTGAAGGTGGCAGAAGAGCAGGCACAGGGAGGGTTTAAATCGAGGCAAAAAGGCAGAACGTAGTGCTTCCAATTTACTTTCTTAAAATGAAATGTGCAAGCTAAAAAGCCATGAATAAGCAGTACTGAACACTGCAGGCAGCAAAAAGAGATTTCTAAGCCATTCCTCCCCCCTCCCCCTTTATCTTGTCAAGAGACTGTATTTTCTTTCTGTTCCTGGGGTAATTTAAATCATGCTAGGGCTCAGAGCATGCAGGGTAATTGTAAGTCAGGAAGGGTTTGAATGCCATCACTGCTGTGCAAATAGCATCATCAGCTCATCAGCTGTGTCAGTAACATTGCAATTATGTAAGCAACTATTAATTCCACCCCTGATATGCCATATTAGGACTTATATTGGGGGCTGGAGCTGACAGGTATTCTATAAATATGAAAAGCACACAACAGCAGCCCAACCAGGGTTTGAGGTAGGAACATAATTCACCAGGGTTTTCTGGTGGCATCACCATCAGCACAACCAGCACTGGATGTTCCTGAAGGAGCTGCTGGAGAAAATTGTGGCTTTTCTCATGCCCCCTTTGCCCTCATCCCATACCCAGGACTCATTTCCCTTCCTCTTACCACAATTTGTGCTTAGCTACATGAAAGTGCTACCCCCAAAATAGAAAAGATCAACTTTCCTCTGCAGGTAGAAGGATGCAGACATTTCCATTTGCTCTGTTGTCTCGGTGGGTCGGTGATTGTTTTTAATGTGATTGTTTTTAATGTGTCCAGTTCTGGGCCCCTCAATTTAAGAAGGACATTGAGGTGCTTGAGCATGTCCAGAGAAGGGCAACGAGGCTGGGGAGAGGCCTCGAGCACAGCCCTATGAAGAGAGGCTGAGGGAGCTGGGATTGGTTAGCCTGGAGAAGAGGAGGCTCAGGGGAGACCTTCTTGCTGTCTACAGCTACCTGAAGGGTGGTTGTAGCCAGGAGGAGGTTGCTTTCTTCTCTCAGGCAACCAACACCAGAACAAGAGGACACAGTCTCAAGCTAAGCCAGGGGAAGTTTAGGCTGGAGGTGAGGAGAAAGTTCTTGCCTGAGAGAGTCATTGACTGCTGGAATGGGCTGCCCAGGGAGGTGGTGGAGTCACCATCCCTGGAGGTGTTCAAGGCGCGTTTGGACGTGGCATTTGGTGCCATGGTCTGGTCTTGAGGTCTGTGGTGATGGGTTGGACTTGATGATCTTTGAGGTCTCTTCCAACCCTGGTGATACTTTGATACTGTGATACTGTAAACCCCCAGACTGGAGTTTGGCACTAAGTGATTAGTCTTTCTGAGACTTCCTGTGTGCTTTTGGCCAGATCAATGATTTCCTAAGCTTTTATTTCAGCTTCTTAAAAATGAGTCTAGGGTAATGTTTCCTTTCTCTAATTCTCCTGCTGTTTACACAGTGAGCACATCATGGCAGAGCCAGACAGTGAGGCTGTCTTCTGTGCTCCTGTTGCAATGGATCTAACAGAGGAGCTAAAGCCCACAAGCATGTGCCCATTAAGGGTCACCAACATGATAGAAAACTCTTTTCCATGGCATCACACACAGTGCTATGCAAAGCCAACCTGCTGCAAATGTCACCCTTGCAAGCTTTGTAGGGAGGAGGAGGCCAAACTCCTCTTGTAGATGTGTTCCTTGTGCCCTTGGCACCCAGCAAGGCAGATGTAATTGTCCATAAACCTTTCTGCTTGCCTCAGTTGCTCTCTGTCACACACATGCATGGCCCTCCTCAGCACAAACCATGGCCAGAGCGCATGGCACAGCTTCAAGTTCAGGGTTGAGAAGCACTTTAGTAACGGCTCAATATACAAAAAAATACAAGAGGAAGCCACACTCAGATTAATTCACAGTCAGCTGTTCTGTGTTGTGCCTAAAGAAGCAATGCTCCACTGAATGCATGTCAGGATGATAGATTCAGCCCTTTTTTTTTTTTTTTTTAAATTAATTCAGCTTAAAATGCAATTGGAAGATTGATTCTTTAGATCCTCACATTATATAGGGTCTAGGTCTTGAGTATAACTCAGTGTGAAGGGAGCTGACTCTCATCTTCCCTTTACAGAAACACTGTGTACCACAGAAACTGGTGAAGGGTATGGATAAAGGGAAGGTATAGGGAGAAAGAGGTATCCAATTACAAATCCCTGGTATTTGGAGAATACCTGTCCACAGCACTGCTAATCTGTACTTCTGGCTGCTCTGAAATCACTCCTGCATAGAAGATGTGTCTATCCAAATGTACTCTTTATTAGAATAATTAATGTTTTGCATCTAGGGGGACACTGAGTTCCTGTGTTTTGAAGGGAAAACATATTTATTGAGAGCTCCATTTTGATTTAATAGAAAAATGATTCTTGCCACAGCAATGTGGGATACTCGTTTTTTCTCCATGCATTGATTTTTGGCATATAAATGCAAGAAGCTTCTGTTCTCTCTCCTTATCAAGAAAAAACTTACTTGAGATTAATTTCCTTATCATCCCTTCCTTTTAACATGGCTGTTTTTCATTGCCATTTAAAGACAGAACTGTGATAAATTCTTGTGTTCAATGTACAGATTTCAATGAGTCTATTGCAGGAACTGAATCTGAATAGAAAGGAACAACAAAATTAAAATTATGAAATCAGGTAGTGCTGCTCCAGCCAATTGTATGAGAGGTGCCTTCTTCTATTTATTTATTTTGTATCTTTTTTCAGTGACAATTAGTTTGGAAAGAAATTAATTGCAAAAAATGTGAAATTTTGATAGAGAGAAGGGAGATGTTTCTGATGCCACTTCTTTGTACTTGCATATTGGACTCCTTGAAGGCTACATGTATGAAGTAGAAGACAATGACATAAAGAACAAAAAGCTGAAGGAAACAAGGTTAGAAAGAAGGAAGAAGACTCAAAGTTTACAGCATGCTCAGAGTCCCAGAAATGTACCAAGAAGCACACCAGGAATCACACCACAAAGTAGATTACAAATGCCAGAAAGCACACCACAAAGCAGACCACAAAGAACACCAGGAAGCAGACCACAAAAACCATCAGGAAACACACCACAAAGGAGATCATGAAGGACATCAGGAAGCAGAGCACAAGGCACAGTAGGAATTGCACCAGAACTGTTGTCTCTTATCTGCCCTTCTTCCACAGTCCTAGAGCAATTAGAATTTCTGCCATATATCTAGGGTAGATAGATTAAAAAAAGTCCCCCTTTCCACTTAAGGACCCTTCCCCTCACTGTCTCCTCACCCTTGCTGCACCAAACCCATCAGTGTTCACATGGTCTGCTCAGCCTTAGCGAACAATGCCCTTTGCCCATGTTAAAGAGGGGTTTGATTCTGTATTAGAAGTGAATAGTATTGTGGCCAATATAAAAAAAAAATTAAATAGTTTATTAAATATATGAAGAAAATGTCTCCAAACTTATTTACAACTAACACACACACAGAGGGATTCTGTTATGTGGTTGGTAAAACTAATTTTTGCAGAATGTATATTCTTTATATGCAGTTCTTTACAGTGAGGGTGGTGAGACACTGGCACAGGTTGCCCAGGGAGGTTGTGGATGCTCCCTCCCTGGAGGTGTTCAAGGTCAGATTGGATGAGGCCTTGAGTGACCTGTACTAGTGGGAGGTGTCCCTGCCTATGGCAGGGGGTTGGAACTAGATGATCCTTGAGGTCCCTTCCAACCTTACCATTCTATGATTCTATGATTACATATTCTATCAGATTGATGTAAATTATTTTAGGAAAGGTTCTAGAAAATTTAAACAACTGAAGAGTGTCCCGCAGCACAAACTGCCGCTTAAAGGTTAAACATAAACTTTCACAAACTTTAGAAAAGAGAGTTTGTTTACTCACTGGTCAGAGTCTCAGTATTTGGAATCCCAAAGTATAAGTATGTGATGGTTTGGGAGTTCCCCGCCCCCCCACACTTTGTAAAATGACCCAGACTAGAACTCAGTCGGCTGGAAGTTAAGAACTGAAGATCTATTTACAGCTCAGCACAATGTACAAGCAGAGATATACACTATAGACAGAATATTTACAGAAATATACAATATTAATATATATTTACAGAAATATACAATATTAATCTTCATTAACCACTTTTCTTCTAACCCCCCTGGCCGGTCCTCCCAATTTACCTTGCATGTAAAGCAAACCTTGGGGTAAGGTACAGGGGTGGGGAGAAGGTGGAAGGGTGGTTGGGAGCCCCTCCTGGGGTCTCTGATTTCTGGGAGGGGAGTTGTGTTTCTGTATTCCCTTTAACTTGTCTATGTCTGTAACTATTCCTGTCTATAGTGTCTATCTCTGCTTGTACATTGTGCTGAGCTGTAAATAGATCTTCAGTTCTTAACTTCCAGCTGGCTGAGTCTAGCCTGGGTGATTTTTACTAAGTGTGGGGGAGTGGGGAACTCCCAAACCATCACAGCAGTGTTAAAACAAAAAGAAGGAAAAGAAAAATCCATCCCACAACCCTGAGATTTCTTTAAAAATCCAGGACCTCAAAGGTATTTAGCCACTTAATTCCCATTGTTTATCACAGATAGGAGTCCAAATCCTGCAGATTTTATGCTGTTAGAGCCCAGCTCTCACAAAAGAATTTTTTTCACAAAAGAACTGGCAGCAGCTTTGATGGTCCTTTGTTCATTGTTAGCAGAATGAGTATAAAGAAATATTTCTGAGAAAATCTGAGCTACTCTGAGCTCCTTAAACATATGGGACAGAAAAACAAAGAGTTATTGCCCTTTGGAGACAGCATTATCTTGCTATGGAGTTGGTTTTGTCAGATGAAGTTTTATGACACATAGTGGCAATCATCCATCTTTGATGAGCAGACACACACTAAATCAGAAAGACTGCTCCCCACGGATCGTCAAGTCACAGTCAACACACAGCTTGGTAAATCATGAAGCTCTTAAGCAAATACACTTAATTTGATGCAAGCTGGCTTACAATTCTGCAACATTTCATGTAAACCCAAGTATTTTTTACCTTGAATGGGGAAAAACGAAGTGCACTGGGAACAGCTGATGTTTGGGAACATCATCTGCCCCCTTCCTGAAAGTGTTCTAAGCCAGGTTGAACAGGACCTTGAGCAACCTGGTGTAGTGGAAGGTGTCTGTGCCCATGGCTGGGGGGGGTTGAACTAGTTGATGGTCAATGTTCCCTCTAATCAAAACCATTCAACGAATCTGCAAACAAAAAAGCAACACCAGCCTTTGCAAACCTGTTGTCTGTGTAACGTGAGCAAGCCAATCACAGCATGCTGAGAAAGATGAACCCTTCTTGTTGTGGAGCTTGGTGAGAGCCCCAGATCTGAGACAAGATGTGACATTTCACTTTGCAGATAATAGACAGGGTAGGAAACGTGCCTTATGCTGCAGATCAATACCTCACTGAGATAGAGAGGCCATAGCCCAAATCGATCTCTAAGGTGTTGGAAACATCTAGGCCAACACCTGGCTGCAGTGTCCTTTAGCCTCCAGAAAGCCACAGATTAAAGCAGATGTCAGGAGATGAAATCAACTGTGGAACACAAAGCAAACATGAAAGGAGCCTCTGTCATGGGGAGGGCTGTTGATGTTTTACAGAAATACTCTTCTGGAATACATGGATTCCCAGTCCCAAATCTGCATGGAGCAGACTCAGTCCTGCATTCAGGATTCTCTGAGAATCAACTTTACACCATCACTAGGATAATTTGGCTGAATAATGTGGAAGAATTGGGAGGGGGATTGGGATTTCTGATGTTTCCTCCGCGCAGCAGTTTCTAAAACATAAGATGTACAAAACTTGTAACACCTTTTGCTTTTTGAAGAGATTTCTGACTGCATTATAATGAATGTCTGGCCTCTCAGCCAGCCTTTTTTATGGTTATGACCAAGGCTCCTCTCATTTAGGAAACATTACTAGAAGTTGTACTTCACTCCTCATCCTCTTATCTGTTAAGGGCACATTAAAAACAGTCTGGCCCTTGATTGCTGTGTCTATTTTAGTCCCATACACAAGGACACATCTGCAACCACTCTCCAAGAGTACCACTTTCAGGTGTCTTCTCTTTCAAAGACTACTTTCCAAATGACTACTTTCCAAATGACTACACCAAATGACTGGTGGGGGACTGTTTCTCTCCATCAAAGATTTTTGTGGGTGTTGTTTTTTGGTCACAAAAATTATTTATCTATTGACAGTGAGGTTCACTGGCCCCAGGCAGCTGAAGTCAGTTGAAACCACTCAATGAAAAGCAAACGCCAAACCAATTTAAAGAAAAGGTGAGGAAAAGGTATAAATACCCTTGGCCCTAAGACTGCCTCATAACTCTTGTGCTTGCTGTTGCAATCTTTGCTTCCTTGTAAATGTCAGAACTTCTGTACTAAGCCCTGGAAGGGACAGTGAGCAGAAGCAGAGTCAGCTCCTTTGGGTGTTAGGTGGATTTTTCCTGTTGGGTTACAACACTAATTGAAACTCAGAGAAAGTAGATCAGACAGTGGTTGGTCTTTAAAAAAACACTCTTCAATTTCATTACTTGTGAATTCTCTTCTGTCAAAAGGGTATAGTAAAAACACTTGAATAATGATTTAAAGTGATAGAGATCAGGTCTACAGCTGAAGTATTAAACACAACAGCAGCAGTAGATGAGCTGTGCTCGTGACAGCCAATGGTAGAGACCAAACAAGGACATGAACTAATGGCATCCACTGCTAGGGACGAAATCAGTAGTCTTTTGTTACCAATCCCCTTTTGCAGTCCATGAGAGGGACAGTACCCTGAAGATAATCTGGAACACCTCAGTCACACTCCTGCCTCGGCAAGTATCTCCCTCTCCCTCTGCTTCACATCACAGGTGAAGGAGAAAAGAATGGTAACAAGTTTGCCCTCAAAAGTGGCCTCACAGCTTGCAAACTCCTGAGGACAAAGGACTGTCTAACAGTCCCCTCTTGGTGCCTCTCAGGAATTAGCATATTAACACTTCTAAACAAAACACCACTTGAAAAGGAGTTAAGGCTATGAGCTAATCGTGAAGTTACTGGCACAGAAGACACAGGAGGGCCAGGAGGCACCAGGCAGCACTTCCAAAGCAAAGCTCATGGCTAAAGTTAGGAGACTCTGTCTCCATACAGACTGTGTTACTCCCAGCTGAGAAGCCATACCAATGTAACCTGTTGCTCATTCAGAGGCTGAATGTGGTCACAGATCTTTAATCCCAGAAACCTGAACCACAGCAGGCCTCAGCTCTACATTTTTCCATTTGAGCTGCAATCATTACCACAAGACTCAGTTTCACATTGAGCTGTTGCTTGATCTTGTTGCAATTCACCCAGAGAAGACCTGAGATCTAAGATACCTCAGCAAGGCATAGTCCATGAATAACACAGCACAGTGCTGCGGCCTTTGCAGTTTGCTTTACTGCCTGATTGGCCAACCATTCCTGTCCTCCCCGCTTAACCACCCCATTAACCCGGGAAGGAGAAGGTGGTATGGACAGACAATTAGCCAGCAGGATGCTAAAGAGAGTAATGCAGCAGCACACAGACAGCCCTTGATTTCTGGAGCTTTAACAGGTGTAAAGATTCTGCAATCTCTTTCCTCTTCCCAGGTCTGCAGGTACGAACTAAGAAATGAGAACTTTGCTCTCGTTCTGGCTTATAATCATGTCATTCCTTTCAGATGTCACACTTGGGTGATTCTAGTTTATGCCTGAATAAACCCAGAAGAATGTTTATTTTTACCCCTTTCAATATGTGGAATATCCAATTAGAGTGGTGAACTTTTTCTTTGAAGCTGGTCATTCTTGGGTCAAGGGAAAATGGAGAGAGGCAAAAGAGCTCCATGCAGCAGCTGCCTCGAAAAAAGGTCACACTTCCCACTCTGAATGCAGGAGTGGAACCAGTCCAATCATTTCCTAGTCAAAGAGAGGAAGTGGTGGAATTTCTGCATCCTGAGGGCTGTCAGCTGCAGAAAGCTTCATCTTGGTCTTCACTAAGACTGCCAAGGCAGGTGGATCTTAACGTGTTTCAGGCACATGTAAAAATGAGGCACAGTAGGCCTCGGTGGAATCCGAAAAGCAGCTTGTGCCCTTTCCCTCAGTTTACATACATCTTGGTAAGATCTTCCAGTTGGTTCTTTGGAAGTTCTCCTCAAGAACAGCACAGAGTTACATAGGCAAGGATCAGAACGTGTTTTCTGAAGCCTTGCAGTCAAGAGACCTCATTTCAAGACTCCCCATGAGCTTCTGTTCTCTAAACATCACTCCAGCGGTTCAGTTAGGGTGACCTGGGGTAGTTTGTGTTTCAGCTGCTGCCATATTCTCATCTTTGTGCAGACATTTTACTCTGAGTTGCTATTGACAGCAATGATAAAGAACCAGAGAATAGAATCATAGGATTGTGGTGTTCTGGAGCACTCCAAATTCCTTCCTTCTACCCCCACCCTGTGGGTTTGAATGGGGAGGAGAAGGAGGCGGGAAAACTGCTTTCTGCCCCCTGCGAGTTTGGTGGGGAACAGCAGCAGGTGCCTTTTCCACACAGGCACCGACTCGTATGGCAGCCCACACTGGATTCGGGCTGGTGGCTGGGTGGGTTTTTGAGCCCAGAACACACTGGCAAATGGACAGTTTGTCTAGAAAAGCATAAATGGAGCAAGGGAGAAGGTGTGATGGTCCCACCTTGACAGAGCTCCCGACAGGACAGGTTCCTGCCATGACAGAGCTCCCGGTTTGGACTGTCCCTGCTGGTTTGGATGGCTCCCACCTTTAACACGGCTCTCAGTTTTGCACTGTCCCTGCCTTTGGACACCTCTCCCCACTTTTGCACCACTCTGTGCAAACTTGCAGGCTTGACAAGCCCTGGGGTCCTTTTGGAGAGCTGCCAGTGGCACCTGGACCCAGCTGCTCTCAGACCATATTACAGACGATTTCCTGGCTGCTATTCTGAGCTGGTCAGACTGGAGCAGTTAGGCTCTCCCCTGCCACTGCCAAGGCAGCCTCACTTCCACAGATCCTTGCCTTGTGGTAGTCATGTTTGGAGACACTTCTGACTCTGGCAGCTTTTCCACCTGCCTTGGGCTGCTGCCACCTGGATCCAGACTATTGGATATTGCTTGCAGCATCAGAAGGCAGCTGAGCTGCAGAGAAACCAGCAAGGGAGCATTGCCCAATGCCTATCTCACCTCTGTGAGCAAAGCCTGCCGGTCCCTTAATTCTCCACTCAGCGTGACACCACCACCATGGCCATTAAGCCATCTCTTGCAGTCTCACATTTGCATGTTCTTTTGAGCACCTCCAGGGACAGTGACTCCACCACCTCCCTGGTGACTGAAGCTAAGTGTTGTGCATAACCAGTGCATCTCTTTAATACAAATAGGAGCACCTCATCCTGAACCTTGACAGGTTAAGATGTTAATACACTGAGAACACAGGAGGGGGGAAAGTCACACTGGAGGCAGGCACAGTCCTCATTCTTCCTTAAGAGTAGCAAGACTGAGCAGAACTCATCCCTGCCTTAGAAGGCTACAAGCATCAAATAAAGAGCAGTAGGACTGAACACTCTGAACAATCCTTTTCCATTCTTTTAGTAATAACAGGGCTGTGCAGCAGTGGCCATGACAAGATGAGGCAAGACAGTGAGCACTGGAGGGTCTTTTGAGTGCAAGTGAACTTGAGAGAAGCTAACCACAAAATAGTTTGGAAATGAAAGCAGGCTGGAAAAGTGATGATAGGCTGATGGAGTTATCAGGCTAAAGATGTCCTTCTTCCAAAAATAACCAAAAAAAGAAGCCAAATGTTGTTGATTTCTTTTAAGCATAGTATTTATTGAATAGTTTATTATGGAAGTGTCAGTGTAGACTTAGCTCAGGTGTTTATTTTTAATGACAAGGACAAAAGAGTCCCATGGATACACACATATCATTGGGGGAAAGGAGGAGAATGGGGAATAGACTAAGGGAGAGGAAAAAAAGAAGTGTGATTCTGCAGCTTCAAGCCTACCATGGTGTGTATTTTATCAGGAAGAGCTGTACAGCTAATCAGAGCACAGTTGGAGACCGCTGGAGCCCAGCCCAAAACTTTGTGTGAAAAGACAAAACAGACTCTCACAAAAACCCCTTTAGCAAAACCACAAGCAATTTTAAACAGTTTATTTACATTGGATTGGCAAACAGAGCTATAAAAAAAGAGTAAAGTGACACATTGAAAATCATCACCAGTTAGATATAGACATAAGACACTGGTGGTTAAAAAGACAGCACAAGTTGAACTCCTGCTGATGCAGACAGTGAAACCATTAATGAAATGCAGAAATATACATATTTAGATAGTTCCTGAGACTAACTGTTTAGAGATGGAAGAAAGGAACAAACACTTTGGAAGGAAGACATAAAGACAGGAGAAAGCCAGGTAAAAGCTTCAGGAGTCCTAGACCTGATCCTGGACACACCAAAACTCCAGTACTGTGTGCAGTTTTGGAGCCCTCAGCACAGGAAGGACATGGAAGTGTTGGAGTGGGTCCAGAGGAGAGGCACGAAGATGATCAGAGGGCTGCAGCAGCTCTCCTATGAGGACAGGCTGAGAGAGTTTGGGTTCTGCAGCCTGGAGAAGAGAAGGCTTCCAGGAGACCTTAGAGTAGCCTTCCAATATCCGAAGGGGGTCTACAGGAAGGCTGGGGAGGGACTATTTACAAGGTCTTNCCTCAAGTTACACCACCACACCAATAATCCCACACATTAAATAAGTATTTTTTAACCAAGCATGTGGATGGTTGGGGGGGGGTGGGGGGGGGAGGGGAGCTTACTTAACAGCCCTGTTAGAAGGAAGCATAATTCTTTTCCTTAAACTTCCTCTCCAAAGAAATTCAAAGAATTCAATTGATTGCTTTGGGTGGTCAAAGTCAGTCACAGCCTTTAAAACTTGCTGTTCGGATAAACACAGGCACCGAGCCGCTGAGTCACGGTGAGGCTGCAGACTCCCATAATCACAGAAGCCCCATTCTAGTTTCTTTTATAAACAGCTACATTTATAAAATATCTGAAATAAGCAGCTGTACAACAGGTTAGCAGTCATACTTGAAAGGTCGGGTACTTCATAATGCATCTCCACTCGAATCAGCAATTCAAACATGGGAGTGCTCTGTCAGCTGATGTGCCAGTATCTCCACTCAAATCAGCAATTCAAACATGGGAGTCCTCTGCCAGGCAAGCATCAGAGTCACCCAAACTAGCGGTAAGTTATGGACACATCATCTTCATTTCTTCATTCATAGGACCGAGTCCTAGGCTACATCAAGAGCAACGTGGCCAGCAGGGCAAGGGAGGGGATTCTGCCACTTTACTCTGCTCTTGTCAGACCCCACCTGGAGTCCTCTGTGCAGTTCTGGAGCCCTCAGCACAGGAAGGACATGGAAGTGTTGGAGTGGGTCCAGAGGAGGGCCACAAAGATGCTCAGAAGGCTGCAGCAGCTCTCCTATGAGGACAGGCTGAGAGAGTTGGGGCTCTGCAGCCTGAAGAAGAGGAGGCTTCGAGGGGACCTGATAGTAGCCTTCCAGTATCTGAAGGGGGCCTACAGGAAGGCTGGAGAAGGATTATTTACAAGGTCCTGCAACGAAAGGACAAGGGGCAATGGGTTTAAACTGGCAGAGGGGAGATTTAGACTGGATGTTAGGAGGAAGTTCTTTACAGTGAGGGTGGTGAGGCACTGGCACAGGTTGCCGAGGGAGGTCGTGGCTGCTCCCTCCCTGGAGGTGTTCAAGGCCAGGTTGGATGAGGCCTTGAGTGAGCTGTACTAGTGGGAGGGGTCCCTGCCTATGGTAGGGGGTTGGAACTAGATGATCCTTGAGGTCCCTTCCAACCTTACCATTCTATGATTCTATGATTCTATGATTTCAAAATCTGACAGCCTAGAGGGGGCAATTCCCACAGAAGAAAATATTTCCATTATGTTGGTGAGAAAATAAGTCTGGGCAAGAGAATACTGCATCTGAAATGAAGACCAACTTACTTATTCCACTGATTAGCTGGTCCCCGTCAATACAACTAAAAGCCTTGTGATTATCTTAGTGTTTTCTAACGTTTTGCTAATCATTGCTAAGTGCTAATGGCTAAGGTACCATTAATGTCAGGAACAGGTCACTTGAGCAGCCAGTTGCTGTCAGTCACTACAAACAGCACCGTGTTTTAATCCTGCTTCATATTGAGTGGGTTGTTGATCGACTCCTCTTTTCAAAGATGGAGGGAAGGCTGACCAAGGAAGGAGAACAATCACCCTGTTGGGGAAGAAAAAAAAAACAACAACCAAACAAGTTATTTGATCATTTAGTAGGCAGTGTCAGTAGTGCTTTGTCATTTCTCCACCTTGATACACTGTATGAAGAACTTAACAGTACAGAAGAGATTTCGGATTGGCAGCTTTTGAAACAGATTCACCATTTCCAGATTCTGAACAGAAAAAGTCTAACACCACAGGAGAAGAATGCCCATATCTAATAAAAATAGATCTTTCCTCGTTATTGTCCTTAAGAGATTCAGAATGCAACCTGGTTTTGAAGAGCAGTTGTCAATAAAGTTTTAGGTTACACCTTGTATCACACTTTTTGCCATGACCAACTCCCTCCAAACTGAGGGCTGGGTACATTATTGATAGTCTTAGAGGAACAGATCTCCCTGCAGATACTACAACTTTCTTTTTACCAGCCTTGAGTCCCAAGTTGTGATGGTTCAGGAGTTCCCCACCCCCCCACACTTTGTAAAATGACCCAGACTAGAACTCAGCCAGCTGGAAGTTAAGGACTGAAGCTCTATTTACAGCTCAGCACAATGTACAAGCAGAGATAGACACTATAGACAGGAGTAGTTACAGACATAGACAAGTTAAAGGGAATACAGAAACACAACTCCCCTCCCAGAAATCAGAGACCCCAGGAGGGGCTCCCAACCACCCTTCCACCTTCTCCCCACCCCTGTACCTTACCCAAAGGTTTGCCTTACATGCAAGGTAAATTAGGAGAATCGGTCAGGGGGGTTAGAAGAAAAGTGGTTAGTGAAAATTAATCGGCAGAGGAGTCAGAGCCGGAAGCTGCTAGACCACCCGAGCTGCTCTCCCGGCAAGAGACAGACAGAGACTCACTAATCTATGTTTTAGTTATTGTTCCCAGACAATTTTTCAGCAAGCCTATGAGTGAAGCAGACATCACCATGTTTTTCTTTCACAACCTATAGTGAAATTTTCTCTATTAAAATATTCTAATTAGCCTCAAACCAACACACAAGTTGAGAGGCTGAACACATGCCTCTTTGGCTGCAGCAGGCAGCAGGTATCATAGCGATTTGTCAAACCTTGCTTCAGCTGTGCCTGAGTGGGCACAAAATAGACCAAAAGCTGCCTTTTCTGGTGCTGGGAGCATAGGCTGCTTCTGGGACATAAAAGTACAGTGACAACACCAGTACAGCTGGTGTTACAACTACAGCTCCAACACCAGTATGCAGCGCTAGGAGTTAACCTCTTTGAGTCAGCTGAGATTTTATGTTCTTTTTACCCTGGACCTCATACTTTCACAAGCAATCTTCTGTTTGAGCACAGCCAGGTTTTTCAGCATATAAACAGGTCATGCTAGTCTAACAGCCTGCTGCACCTCCATGCTTCAAGAGCCTTTTAAATAGGGCTATTCTGAGCAGGTAATCTTACACTACTTCACTGTGAAGCCAAATGCCTGTTTATGGCACATCCTCTGTGTGCAGTCATAGGCACTATTTGAAAACTAAATCCTAGCATGTAGCAGCTCTTATTAGTCTCCAAAGTATTTTACGCAGGATATTTTTTTCTCTTTACAGATAGGGGAACAAAACCTGGAGATTATAGTTAAAATGAGCTGTTCAAGACCAGCAGCCAGCAGCCAAGTCACTCACAGCTCTGACCAGTGAGCTACACTGCCACTTTCAACCAAACTGAAACAACAGAAAATTCAATTGTACAGAAATTAATTAAGAAAGGGGGGAAAAAGGCAGGAAAAAAAAAAAAAAGTTAAAAGGAGAGAATTAACTTAGCACCCAGAACCAGAACTACACCACTTGTGAGTGTGGACTCCAATCCCATGCACTGGTACAAGTCAAGCAAAAAGCCAGCAGCGCTTAAACAACCTTGTGGATTCTAGTGCTGCTTTAGAGGAATCAAGATGTGTTGTTGTTAAAAAGGGGTTTGAATCTGGGTTATAAGTGGATTGTAATGAAGCTGATATAAAAGTATTACATGTTTCTATTAAAGAAAATTCCCCCAAACTTATTTACAATGAACACACAGATTCTATTATGCCATCAGTAAAACTCTCTTTGCAGAATGTATATATATTTAATCAAATTAATTTAAATGATTTTTAAGAAATGTTTAGAAAACTTAAACAGCTAGAGAGTGCTGCAGCACAAACTGCCACCTAAAGATTAAACATAAACTTTGATGAACTTCAGAAAAGAGAGTTAATTTACTCACTGGTTGGAGCCTCAGTATTTATAGCCCAAAAGTATGGGTAGAAACTTAAATGAAGAAAAATACAGTCCCTGTCACGTGGTGGCCTTCCCCGTGGCGGTGATGCGATGTGGTTTTGCTGCTTGCGTAGTTCCAATGGAACACATTGACTGAGGAGATCCTCGGACGCGAGGCAAACCTTCCGTGGCTCTCAGGAGGTTATCAGAGCAGTCAGCCCCTGGGTGAAGCAGGTTCCTGAATTCCAGGCTGGAGCAGTCCGATCAACTGCAGTGCTCAGCAAAGGGATCGGCTCTCGGACTAGAGCGGCAGGCTGGCAAGTCCTGGGGTCGTATAGTTGTTGCTAGACTGTCTCTTAGACTTGGCCAGTATCAAATGGACTGGGGCTGGGCTGAGCTCAGGCAGGCAGCTGTACCCCAGCACGGGGCAACCCTGCAGTCCCTTAGCTCGGTGCGGCAGACAGGCAGGGTCAGGTCTGCCGTTTGTGGGGAAAGACAAGTCCCCTGCTATGTGATGCAAAGCAATGCAGACAGGTAGCAGACAAAATAATAGCAGTAGCAGCAAACAATTGAGTTGGTTGGGGTTTTAAGCATTTTGACCAAGTGTTTTTGACCAATAGCAACAGACAAAAAACATCCCTGGAGCCAATCCTAAGTTACCTCACTAAAAAAGGGAGATGCACAAGTCCAGCATTGTGACCTCTGTTTACCAGAGACAAAGCAGAGTGTATGGTAACTCCAAATATGGTGTCTCTATGGTAGACTGAGAGGCACAAAGGTTTTTGTCTGCTTTCCCACTTCTTCCACCCAGGAAGAAGGGGAGAAGGGGTGGGGCAAGATGGGTGTTCAGGTGGCTATTTAGGATATGTGTTCCAGGTATAATTTGGGTCTTGCACCACAGTTGTTCGCTTGCTTCATGCAAAGTGGCCATTAACAGTCAGGATTGGATGTACAGAACTTTCCTGCACCACACTGGTTATCTCCAGCATCATCACAAGCAGTAATAATAACAATAGGAGTAGGATGTAATCTGTCCAAGTCACGACCATTTAAGCTTTCCAAGTTGGAAGAGGTTTTTTTCTTGTACAGCATTTAAAAGACAAGTGTTTGTAGAGGCAGGACACAGCACAGGCTGAGGCCTGGAATTTTGAGAGCTCAAATCAACAGAATGGGAGCGATGAACATTAACAGGACACTGGGTAGATCCATTTAGGCTGCACGCAGAAGATGAACAAGCAATCTGCAATTAGGAAGGGGTTCAAGAGTTAGTCCAAACAGGAAAAAAATTCAATCATTCAAGCTTTTTGGTTTTTACTTTATAGCTTTTCTACATCAAAAATATCTCCACACAAGCACTGGGCAGGTTTTTATTTAATTAAAACAAAATGTCTGAGTAACAGCTTTGACTATCTCAACAAACTCAGACAGGTTTCCTGCAGCTTTAGCTTCCTACTTCAGAACTGCATTGATATCTCAACTCAAGGGGCTGGAAGCCAAACCTCTCTTTCCCGCTCAATCTTATGATTTAACCAAGAAAACTTTGTGCAAGTTCACTGGTGTGTGAGATTGGTAAAAAAAAACTCTACATGACATCACACACAACACGTGATCTTCTGCCAAGCTGCAGTTTACTGCCTCAGAGGTCTGAGAATTCAGGGAGAGATTTGGAACAGGAAAAGAGTTTTTACTAGTCTAAGTTCCTATCACTTTGTGGAGAAAGTGTTTTTCTGTGAAGCATACACAAAAGTGCAGGACTTGTGTTTTCATGATAAATGAGACACAGTGCTGTGTCAAAACGAAGATAGAATATTAGAATGTGAAAACAATTGTTGTTGAAAACAAATATGATCCTTCAAATCATATTTGAAGGAAGAAAATCTCTGCAGAGAACTGGGGTATAGCCAGAATGCTAGATTTCATTTCTTCTAAAGCAAGGGAGTCCACTGTGATACTTCCTCCCTTATTCATTTGTATTTTCTCCTACCTATCTCATGTGGGACAGCAGGGCAATATCTGCATAGAGCACAATTTAATAGCCACTCAAAACACTGAATTATCTCTATATTAAGGTACTGTCATTTCAGGCAACACTACAGAGATACACAGGAAATCCTGATCTTGGCCTTCCTTCCTACAAACTACATATTTTTAAAGCAGAATGGGCTGCTGGTTTTACCCATAACCCTGGCCTACCACTCTTAGCCTCTGTTGTGGTAGGCCTAAGCAGGCCTTATACATGTGCTGGCTTGCCCAGACATGTTTTTCTCTTCTCCATCCTTCTGCTATGGGGAGAAGCAACCATGGGAAAGAAGATAAAAAACCTGGAGCCACTGCGTCTGAGGACTCTGGATTGCCCAGACTTGTTTGCATC
>VWZE01023750.1:2067-17336 GCA_013396675.1 Eubucco bourcierii
GCATGGGGTTGTTGTGGCCAAAGTGCAGCACCTGGCACTTGGATTTGTTGAGTTCCATCCCCTTGGACTCTGCCCATCTGTGCAGGCGGTCGAGGTCCCTCTGCAGAGCCCTTCTGCCCTCCAACCCAGCAACATCAGCCCCCAGCTTGGGGTCAGCTGCAAACTTGCTGGTGCCTGACTCGATGCCCTGGTCCAGATCATCAGTGAAGATGTTCCAGAGGATGGGGCCCAGCACTGATCCCTGGGGCACACAGTGCCTGACCTCCAGCTGCATGTGGCACCATTCACCACCACTCTCTGGGCTCGGCCTTCCAGCCAGTTCCTAACCCAGCGCAGAGTGTTGGCATCCAAGCCACGAGCTGACAGTTTAGCCAGCCTGTTGTTGTTGTTTTGGGTTTGTTTGGGTTGTTTTATGTTGTTGTTTTTTTAATTTACTTTCATTCTTTCCAGATAAAACACTACTTTTATGTCACATCTAGGATCAATCTCCACTTCTCTGTCTTACCTCAGAGACCTGCATGACAAGATTTCCAGGTAACGAAATTTTCAGTCTCATGTAGGAGCCCATTCTTTGTACACCCAGTTTCAAGTTCTTGTTTCAGTAGTGATAAGAAAAGAAGTTGAGAGATTGATAAGCTGCTGTGAATAGTTCCTTTGATATCTAATGATCGCTATAAGGCATAATTTGAAGGGGCAATAGTCTTGGCATTTATTCCTCAAAGGGTCACAAGTTTCATCAGGGGCTCAGCTTTTGTGCATCTATCATCTCTTCATCAACAGACAAAGAATTTAACCAAAAGGAGAGCCTTGATCTCTAGGATCCTGGACAATAAACAACAGTGCACTACAACTTGAGTACTCAAACAAGTGTCTCCCCAGCACGAATAAATACTCTATTTCTATTTAATCACAGCTTTCAGGATATGTGATATTTTCCCTACCCTTCAGCTTCCAGAGTAATATTTACATAAATGAATCTCAGCTTTCATATTAAGAAAACCCCAACACCTTCACCTTCATAGTTACAACATTAACTGTAAAGTCTCATGTAAAATTGCAGAGGGCAAATAAAATGCATAAACATGATCATGCAAATATGTATTTTTTAAAACCAAGTTCATTACTATTCAGGGGCCAGCACATTCCTTTTGAGTTTCTGAGGTCAGCAATACTGTAAATGACACAATTTTTAACCTAGCAATGTAGAAGACTAGCATAAATCAAGGATAGGAAATAGTAAGGAGAGGGCAGGCAGCCTGGCAGGTAAAACACTGATACCATTATGTACCCTTTCCAGATGTTTGTGTGTGGCATAGCTGAGGAAGGGAAGCAGTTGGAGACATTAGACTTGACAGCAGAAGTGGCTGAGTAATTTTAGTGAGGAAAGGGGGGCTTGGGGTGGGAGGGTGGTGGTTTTGTGGGTGGGTTTGTAGAGCACAGTGTATAGAGGCAATGTCAAAGAAAGTGGAGAAGTAGATAAACGGGCTCTTGAGGAGGACACTGTTGAGGGAGAAAAGTAGTAGAAGTTACACATTATTTTATCTTTTTCAGGCCTAACTAAAGCTGACCCAGCTGAAAGCTCTCTATTATAGACAAAATATATAGACAATATACAGACACAAAGCAGGTTTTGCTTTAACATTTCAATTCCATGGAATTGAAATACACATATTTTAACCCTGATGAAAAGTCTATCTGAAGCTTCCATATAACAAAATTATGATTTTGAAAGTTTCATAGAATCATAGAATGGTAAGGTTGGAAGGGACCTCAAGGATCATCTAGTTCCAACCCCCTGCCGTAGGCAGGGACACCTCCCACTAATACAGCTCACTCAAGGACTCCTCCAACCTGGCCTCCAGCACCTCCAAGGAGGGAGCATCCACAACCTCCCTGGGCAACCTGTGCCAGTGCCTCACCACCCTCACTGTAAAGAGTTTCTTCCTAACATCCAGTCTAAATCTCCCCTCTGCCACTTTAAACCCATTGCCCCTTGTCCTGGCATTGCAAGACCTTGTCAATAGTCCCTCCCCAGCCTTCCTGTAGCTCCCTTCAGATACTGGAAGGCTACTCCAAGCTCTCCTGGAAGCCTTCTCTTCTCCAGGCTGCAGACCCCCACCTCTCTCAGTCTGTCCTCATAGGAGAGCTGCTGCAGCCCTCTGAGCATCTTTGTGGCCCCCTCTAGACCCACTCCAACACTTCCATGTCCTTCCTGTGCTGAGGACTCCAGAACTGCACGCATTAGGCATAGATCTAAAAGTACTAAAGGAGAGGTAAGAATGTATCTACAGTGTCATGATAGTTTATATGTTAGTTTACAGGTCTCATTCAAGTACAAATTCCAGTTTGCTCTATTGCGCATTATTGTGGGTTGGTGAATTGGAGGTAAATTACTAAACAAACTCAGAACTTGGAAACAAAAGTTATATTTACAAAGGTGAACTAAATATAGAAAGCATAATAGGCAACAAACATATGCAGGATATATTTATGCGTTTGCAATTTAGAAACAATACAAGGACTCCCTTGTACAACAATTCAGCTTTCCCCCCCACCCCGCCCTGGGCAGTCCAGAGGGACTGCTGGCAATTTCCAACTCCCCTGCTCCACCCTGGCCACTGCTTTACCCTTCCCTGTACCTCAGGAGACACAGTATATGAATCATTTGAGCCAACAGAGGTCTAACAGAACAGAGACAAGGGAGCCATCCAAGCAAGCAGAGC
This sequence comes from Eubucco bourcierii, assembly GCA_013396675.1. Classification (NCBI taxonomy): domain Eukaryota; kingdom Metazoa; phylum Chordata; class Aves; order Piciformes; family Ramphastidae; genus Eubucco; species Eubucco bourcierii. The sequence continues at coordinate 4,791 of VWZE01023750.1, forward strand.
CACAGAGAGAAAGCAGTGAAGAAAGGGTGAAGTGGGCAAGGAAAACTTGTGCTACCAGGTATAAACTATTCAGCAAATGATGATGTAAATTTATCAGTTCTTATTACTCTGTGTCCTATCCCTAGCTTTATTCATGTTTTACTCAAAGTCTCTCTGGAAAATTCCTATTCTTGATAACAAGGAGGAACTAAGCTAAAGCATTAGCTCTAAACCACCACACACATCTATTGGCTTATTTTGCTCTGGGCAATCCAAGTGTGCTGGTTTGAGGCTAATTGGAATATTTTAATAGATAAAATTATGTTATAGTCTGTGAAAAGCAAACGGTGGTGATGTCTGCTGCACTCATAGGCTTGCTGAGGTGTATAGGAATAAGAACATGATAAGACATTCTCACTCAGAGCCTCTCAGCCTCTCTCAGAGCCAGTGTGTCTTCTCCTCTCTGCTAACCTAACTAACCACTTTGCTTCTAACCCCGCTTGCTGATCCCGGTCGTTAAGACTTCTGATCTTCCCAGGCTCTTAACAGGGGTGCTGGGAGAGAAGCAAATAATCTCTGACCTGATCCTGGTGGAGAAAAGCAAATGATCTCTGACGTGATCCTGATTCCTCTTAGGCAATCTGTGTCTTTTCCAGGACTTCCCATCTTGGCAGGAGACTTGCAGCAGAATGTCTTGCAGATATGCAGACGGGGACAGTGTCACGCTGGCTAGGCAAGCCTGTCGCATGAAGGCTTAATGCCTATTCCCTGGCAAACTCAGACAAGGTGGTTTCCAGGTAGACAAATCCAAATCATCAGGGCTTGTTATTATGGCATGGCAGGCATGGCAGGATTCATGGCAGGATGCAACAGCAGTGAGGCAATGAGGCAGAGCACTGCCAGGAGCAGAGAGCACACGAAGGTAGAGCCATGTTGTCTTTACCTGCTCAGCTCTTTTCATCAGTACAGCCTGAATCCAATGGTTCTTTGCATAGATCAACCAATCAGAATGTTAACCAGGTTAGGTGGAGCCAGGGCTTACTTTTACAGTTTTAGGGCAGAACACAAACAAGTGTATAAACATGTGTGGGCACCCTGTAAACATGTTTGAAGAGACAAGGTGGCACTAGGTCTTCTGTCCTCCTTTTCTGCGGGTGCTTCTCCCATCAACAGAAGAAGGGAGAGCAGGAAACATCTGGGCAAACCAGGACATGTTTAGGCCTAATTTGGCCTATTTTGGCTTTCCATGACAGAAGAATCCTCTCTATTCATACCCCTTGAACTCTTCCAGGACACATAGAAAACTGAAAAACATTTAATATCTCCTGATTGCTTTACTACATCTCAAACAACAGAAAGTCATGCAAGCAATGAAGTATTACAGCCCTAACCAAAACCAGCTCACTTTGATGCCAGAATCAATGGAGCAGTCACTGACTGTGACTGAACTGTGTGCAGAGCCTGAGGGCAATGCATGGCATCCACGGTACAAGGTGGCCTCTCTGCAGAACCTACTCCTTGGCTTTTCAAGTCTCCATGGAGTAATGCTTGTCATAAGTAAGCTCTCATTTTTTAAAATGCCCTTTAAATATATTTTGTGAAAGTTGAAGTAGTTCAGTAGTCTCTAAAATTGAAATACAAATCTCTTGAGCTGTTAAGTCCAAAGCTTTGAAGTAAATGCAAAGTGTTTATTTAAGTTCTGTTCCTTTACTGGTAATATTCTGAATTTATTACCACCTTACTACATGATTCGTGTTTTACATTTCTCACTCCAATCATCCAATTCTTCAGAGAGTAATCATATTTCTACTTGTTTGTAATAAAATACATTCTCAGCTGGGCCACCATTTAGTCCTTCCTTAACTAATCATTTCTACACACTTAATTTTAACTGGGTTTTCATTCTGTCCTTCATACCTTCTTTTGAACATTGCCAGCTAAAACAAAGTGTCAAGTCACAACACTATAGTCTTGTATCTGTACCTACACATGCAATATCAAGGAATAAATAATCAAAATGTGGCCTACAGCATCAAATTCTGCCACGCAATGCAGTGAGAACTGAATAGGACAATTCAGCAATGCTTCAGCCCAATTAGCAGCCCTGGGATGTGCTTGCCCTTGTAACCAAGACATCTTTTCAGGAACATATTCCATCTCACTAAAAACAAACTCATTGCCTGAGAGCATACTCTCTACCAGCTTTTAAGACACCATTAAATGGAAAAGAAATATAATTTAGTCTGGAAAATAAATGCTGTCATGTCAGCATCCTGATGATTTAGACATGGTTGAATGCATGTACACATATTTTAAATTAGTTCCAATGTACTGGGTGCTGCTTCATGTAAAGCCTGGCATGGAGCTTAAGAAACCAGACTATGTAATTCTGAATTTTGCAGTGCTCTGTTAGTTGTCCTTAGGAAACATTCTGATGCTTTCTGTTTTCTTATCTGCCTAATAAGAAGACAATACTGTCTTCTTTGATGCTGCACTAAGATCCGTGGATGAAGTTAATAAGGGATGAGAAATCAAAAAAAACCACAAAAATGAATGAGAGTCACCACATTAGTATCTCAAGTGCTCTTAACAGCATAGAGTCATAAAATGGTGAGGTTGGAAGGGACCTCAAGGATCATCTAGTCCCAACCCCCTACCATAGGCAGGGACACCTCCCACTAGCACAGCTCACTCAAGGCCTCCTCCAATCTGCCCTTGAACACCTCCAGGGAGGGAGTAACCACAACCTCCCTGGGCAACCTGTGCCAGTGTCTCACTGCAAAGAATTTCCTCCTACCATCCACTTTCAATCTCCCCTCTTCCACTTTAAACTCATTACCCCTTGTCCTGTCATTGCAAGACCTTGTCAATAGTCCCTCCCCAGCCTTCCTGTAGGCCCCCTTAGTGTTACCAAATTCTGAAAATAGGTAGGAAATAGTCAGAATGCTCTTTGGTAGTCTTCACAAGCAATTCTGTGAAAAGAATTTTCCCTAAAATTTCCCTTCACATCACAAAGCTCCCCAAATATATATTACATTTATACTGTCTAGGCTTTCATGTTTAACTTGGTCAAACTTGCACAAAATCATCCTTCTATTCTGGAGTTTGAAATGCCATCAAATTTAAGTCTGGCACAAAAGACTGGATTTATCATGTGATGAAATGTGGGTTTAGATAATATTTTATCCTGAGTTCAGATAAGTATAGAATATACTTGTGAAGTATAGAATCAATGAATGTGACCTCACGACTAGTCAGAAGTGCAGTGACTTAGGGTATTTCCACTCTCCCTTCATCTTAGTGCCAGTTTGACTGCCAACATACCAGAACAGCTTCATCAGATAGTTATGTATAGCCCCAGAGGGTGTAAATAAAACACTGATGATATTTCATTATTCTGAAACAATCTAACTCTGCCTCTAGCTATGTGTTCTACACTAGACAGTGTATTAGAATCATCTGGCCAAACATAGCTGTCTACAGAAGTAGCCATTTAGACTTATTTATAGTCAATGTAGTGAAGCAGGTACTTGAGGGCATAGTTCATCTCCCTCTGAAGACATCTAAGACAGATCAGATAAAATATACTCTAGAAATGCCAGAATATGCTTCCAAGTCAAATCTGTGCAGACAAGAATTTAATTTAGGCAGCTCTAGAGTGCAATTTATCTAGTTAATTTCACATGTCTAATACAGGATAAAAGTTGGATCCTTCCTGGAGATCTGCACTTCTCTCTTTTAACTGATAAGACATCCAGGGATGTCAGTCTTGGGTAACAACATANTCTTGAAGATGGGTGTTATGTTTGCCCTTCTCCAGTCAGCAGGAACTTCACCAGTCTGCCATGACTTTTCAAATATGATGCACAGTGGTTTGGCAACTTCATCTGCCAGTTCCCTCAAGACCCGTGGGTGGATCTCATCAGGCCCCATGGACTTGTCAAATCTGTGCAGACAAGAATTTAATTTAGGCAGCTCTAGAGTGCAATTTATCTAGTTAATTTCACATGTCTAATACAGGATAAAAGTTGGATCCTTCCTGGAGATCTGCACTTCTCTCTTTTAACTGATAAGACATCCAGGGATGTCAGTCTTGGGTAACAACATACATGTGTAGAATTATAAGATAACAGATTGAATCTCACTCTGGAACAGGCCAAATCTCACTCTGGAGCTCTGGTCAAATTTGGCCAAATCTACAGGTCTTATGGACATTTAGATTGACCAAACTATTCATCTAAATTTTATTGTAGCTGATGAGTTGCACTGGTGATTAAAAATCAAGAAACAGTAGAAATAGTAACATTATTTCAGGAGCACACTCTAAATGTTGTCTAATTAGACATCTCTTATTAAAGTTTTTGTTGTGTCCAAATGAGGAGTGTATTTATTCCTTTTTTTGTGCTGTGGTTTTTTTGAATCTAGTCCTTAATTCTTATCCAGCTTGACATAATACCATAATGTCCAATTATTCCAGTTAATGTAGGTATAAAATCACTGAAGTACTATAAATTCAAACAGCTGAATTGATATATAAGAATTTGAAAGGGATTATTTCATATATAGAAAAGACAGACCATACTTCATTTTTTGAATAATAACATTAACTCTTGTGAGTACTTTGACATAGCTTCAAAAGTGCAGGATTTATTTTTTTCTTCATTAGGCATTGTGAATTTGAGATAGAGATTGTGAATTTTCTAGTTCCAACAATCAACACTATCTGATGGATATTTTCACTATTAACAGAATTAACAGAAGTTTAGAAAGGATTGGAAGGGTCCTCCAGACAGCATCATGGAGTCTCATCTGCTCAAAGCAGATTCAAACCTAACTCCTGCCAGCAGTGTTACAATCACTGAAGTTGTTTCTGGACAACTAATTTCAATCATAGATATTTTTTTTTTTCCATGGAGGTTATATGATCAAAGTTTAATGATTGGTAGTAAGAATGGAGCACAAAAGTTATGTGATTACTGTAGCTGTTAACACAGTAACCTGAACATTTTGACAGAAATTATAACTGACTTTACACATCTCTGTGTCAAAAGTTTCTGTCAGGGTTTTATATGGATTGTAGTTAACAGACATTCCTATGAAATGTCTCCTCAGGTGACACACAAAGCAGCACACAGAACTGATAAGGGAAACATTGCTTATACTGGTTTGGTTGAACCAAACCAAACCAAACCAAACCAACCAACCAAAAATAACCCCCAAACAATTAGCAGATGAAAAAGCAGTCTGTACCTGTTGGCATTCAAAACAAATGCATAAAACCAAATTAAACAAAAGTGCTTTTCCATCCATTAAATCTACTCAATGTGTTATAAGAGAAATGAGACCTTTAGAGTCTTTACAGAAGATTATGTGGCACAAAACTTGAAAGAGCTCTTTGTGAATCTAAGACTGCTGAATGGATAGTATATAAGAGAGGAGGATGTTTGCTTCCGTTATGAATTGTTTTGAAGCTCTGCCATGAATTTATGTCCAGAACAAATTACTTTGGTTTTCAAGTGTTGACAGAAACATTTTTGGAGACTGACATTACCTAGGGTAGTTTAAAACAGTTTAGGTGCCAGAATAACGAGACATTTTCTTCTCCGAAACATTTTCCTCCTACAGAATGTTGAGGCTACATTTGCAAATGAAATGTGACCCAATGGATAATTTTCTTTTGCAGGGCCCTAATATATCTTAGGTGATATTGCAGAATGTAAGAAAGGAATCACAGAATCATAGAATGGTAAGGTTGGAAGGGACCTCAACGATCATCTAGTTCCAACCCCCTACCACAGGCAGGGACACCTCCCACTAGCACAGCTCACTCAAGGCCTCCTCCAACCTGGCCTTGAAACCTCCAGGGAGGAAGCATCCTCAATCTCCCTGGGCAACCTGTGCCAGTGCCGCACCACCCTCACTGTAAAGAGCTTCCTTCTAACATCTAATCTAAAACTTCTCTCTGCCAGTTTCAACCCATTGCCCCTTGTCCTTGTCAATAATCCCTCCCCAGCCTTCCTGTAGGCCCCCTGATCAATGGTCAGTTTGTGGATTGCCATATGTTTCTACCATTCAGATAGGAGAGAAAGAAATACCTTACATTGACATAACACATTCACACTTTCAACCCTTTCTCCTCTTCAAGGAGACCTTAGAGTAGCCTTTCCAGTATCTGAAGAGANATCTAAAACTTCTCTCTGCCAGTTTCAACCCATTGCCCCTTGTCCTTGTCAATAATCCCTCCCCAGCCTTCCTGTAGGCCCCCTGATCAATGGTCAGTTTGTGGATTGCCATATGTTTCTACCATTCAGATAGGAGAGAAAGAAATACCTTACATTGACATAACACATTCACACTTTCAACCCTTTCTCCTCTTCAAGGAGACCTTAGAGTAGCCTTTCCAGTATCTGAAGAGAGCTACAGGAAGGCTGGGGAGGGATTATTGACAAGGTCTTACAATGACAGGACAAGGGGCAATGGGTTTGAACTGGCAGAGGGGAGATTGAAACTGGATGTTAGGAAGAAGTTGTTTGCAGTGAAGGTGGTGAGACACTGGCACAGGTTGCCCAGGGAGGTTGTGGCTGCTCCCTCCCTGGAGGTGTTGAAGGTCAGGTTGGAGGAGGCCTTGAGTGAGCTGTGCTAGTGGGAGGTGTCCCTACCTATGGCAGGGGGTTGGAACTAGATGATCCTTGAGGTCTCTTCCAACCTTACATTTCTATGATTCTGTGATTCTAATATTCAAATGAAGACCAACCCAGAGGTACTTGGCAGGCTTACTAGCCAGAATTAAATGGTTTAACTAGTTGCAGACAATACTTTTTGTCTTTCAGAAACTGATTCAGTCACATGGTCTGTTGAGGCTCTGTGGAGAGGTATTTCCCCATGAGATCAGGAAATGATGTCAGAGCTATATGCATACCTAGAATTTTGTAACTGGGTTTCATTTCAAAGATAGTTAGGGTAAGAAAATATCCATCCAGCTATGATTCCAAATTGCACAGATTTTTCTTATACTGTAGGAAATAAAGTATTAGTCTCAGTCTAACTAATAAAGTATTAGTCTCAGTCTGACAATAAATGCAGAAGAATAAAAAATGAATGAAGTTTGAACAACAGAGGAGTGGTGTTCTTTAATCAGAAAACAGAAAGAAGCTCTGCAGAGAAGCATCAGGGAGTGATAGTGGACAAGTTCACCTTAAGCTAGACATCTGCTCTGCTGGCCAAGAAAGTAAACAGTATTCTTGGATGCACTAAGAAGTGTGACCTGCAGATGGAGGGAGGTTCTCCTGACTTCCTACTCTGCCCTGGTGAGGCTACACTTGCAGATTCATGTCCAGGTCTGGGCTGGAGCAACTGCAGAGAAGCCTGTGGAGGGCTACAAAGATGATTAGGGGACTGGAGCATCTCTCTTACATGGAAAGTTTGAGGGACCTGGGGCTCTTCAACCTGAAGAGCAGAAGAGTGAGAGGAGATCTTTTAAAATCATATAAATTCTGTGATTCTATGATTCCTTCAGGAAATTTTCCCTTTCCAAGAAGAGGTTATGTTTTGAAGGTGTTAGTGGAATACCTCTCTGCACAACAAGCCCATCCTAATGTGCTCTTGCAGTCCTATAGCAGTCTGGCACTAATTCCAGCAAAAACATGATAAAGTTGCAGTACACTTTTCACTGAGGGATCCTTATGAGAGTTTATGTTACCAGAACCATTTCTGACTTCTCAACCTGTCTGAAAATGGGTGGAAAAGAGTTGCAGAGACTTATGAGATTTTATGTTACCAGAACCACTTCTGACTTCTCAACCTGTCTGAAAATGGGTGGAAAAGAGTCACAGAGACTTTTGCTGAAGTGGTTGGTTATTAAAATCATACCCCCTTCTCTCTTCCAGTTTTACCCATGCTATCCCATAAGCTACTTCTTTCAACCCAGCCCTACTCGTTTGTTTCTCCAGTCCTGTGTCAGTTTCACAGAACTGCCAACTGAACTAACTCATTTTGGACAAAATAAGGACCCTCAAGGTTAGCAAAGATCTGCTATTGAAAGTGCCGAACATACTTTGGTCAGAAATAAAGTCAGGGTGATTAAATGAAATGTCATTTTACAGATCAGCTGGCATGGTTGTGGTTGCTCAGAGATTCGGGTAAAGCCTGGAAGCAAGCATGCTGGCACATTAAAAGAATTTCTACACCTCCTCTAATGCTTTTGAGACTGGATGGAATTTTAACCTGGAACCTGCACATGCATTCTGTGGCAGTGAGACCTGAAGAAGATGCATGAGACCTCTCCAGCTGCCTAGTAGGTTTTTCTCTGCTGCAGGAGTGATTTCACATGCATAATGTTTCAGATAAAATAGGAAGATACATTCCCAGTCCCAATGAACTGAATCCATTGTCACAAAGTATTATGACAGCCTGAGCTAAAATAGATGTTACAGGAGTTGCAACACTGACTTGTCACGCAATGCTGTAAAGAGATACACAAGAGGCAGGAGGTAGCATTTTCAGAGCCATTTTTTGCTGCTTTTCTCTAGTTACATTTCTGCCACTTAGAGTACCCCAAAGGCATCAGTAAGGGCATCTGCAAGTCTTTTACTTAGTGAAATTATATAAAGTATATAAACTCTACATATACATATATACACATTATAGTGAAAGTATATAAACTCTACAGCTTCTGTCAACTCTGTGCAGGACAGTTACAAAATGGTTTTGGTGACAAGCTCCAGTTGTATTTTCCTGACCTGTAATGAAGGAGAGAAGAATGAAGAAGAGAGCATGGAATTTAATTAATTTCACAGTATCACCAGGGTTGGAAGAGACCTCAAAGATCATCAAGTCCAACCCGTTACCACAGACCTCAAGACCAGACCATGGCACCAAGCGCCACGTCCAAACCTGCCTTGAACACCTCCAGGGACGCTGACTCCACCACCTCCCTGGGCAGCCCATTCCAGCAGGCAATGACTCTCTCAGTCAAAAACTTTCTCCTCACCTCCAGCCTAAACTTCCCTTGGCACAGCTTGAGACTGTGTCCTCTTGTTCTGGTGCTGCTTGCCTGAGAGAAGAAAGAAACCTCCTCCTGGCTACAACCACCCTTCAGGTAGTTGTAGACACCAAGAAGGTCTCCCCTGAGCCTCCTCTTCTCCAGGCTAACCAATCCCAGCTCCCTCAGCCTCTCTCCATAGGGCTGTGCTTGAGGCCTCTCCCCAGCCTCATTGCCCTTCTCTGGACACACTCAAGCACCTCAATGTCCTTCTTCAATTGAGGGGCCCAGAACTGGACACAGGACTCAAGGTGTGGCCTCAACAGTGCAGAGTCCAGGGGGAGAATGACCTCCCTGCTCCTGCTGGCCACACTATTGCTGATGCAGGCCAGGATGCCATTGGCCTTCTTGGCCACCTGGGCACACTGCTGGTTCATGTTTAGGCGGGTGTCAATCAGCACCCATTTCATTTTAGTCACCTAAACTGTAGGCTTTGTGCCTGAGCCTGGTATTATACCTAAAAGTCAGCAGAAAGAAAAAGGCCTAGGAAAATATTACAAAGTGAAAGAGAAGTGTTTCTGGTTTTTTTTTTTTAGCTAAATAGAAAAGGGATTAGCAGGACTACCTCAAGAAGACATATCTATGTCTGGAGAGATTAATTCTATCCTTGGAATCTAGATGGAGGAGACACCAGACTTTCACATGCATTTGACATATCCATGTCTGGAGAGATTAATTCTATCCTTGGAATCTAGATGGAGGAGACACCAGACTTTCACATGCATTTGACATATCCATGTCTGGAGAGATTAATTCTGTCCTTGGAATCTAGATGGAGGAGACACCAGACTTTCACATGCATTCGAACTCTCTGGCAGTAGGTTAAGCATTATTATTCCAGTGAGTGAGCCTCAGAGTGTCTGAAGTCTGCCCTATCAGGTCATTTGACCATTTGAAAACATGAACTAAACAGAAATATCAACGATGCTAGACCAATGAGTTTTCACTGTGTAGTCTCACAGTGACTACACTTCAACAGCATTTTGAAGAGGTAGTAAAAACAACAATTCAAGCTCCCAAGTACAATGTAGTTTTTCCAATAACTCAGTTGTTTTGGATGTGTTTAATCAGAAAATATGTACCTTGCTTGATTATCAGTAATCTTTTTTTAAAGACTAGTACTGAAACAACATTCCAGTAATAATCTTTCACTTTTTGTTTATAATCTAAGTCTCCAAAATGGTGTGACATATATATATTGGTTAACTACCACCACATCTTTGTAAGACATACATATTGCAGTATTTGCTATAATTATTCTCACTTTATTTCCTTTATATTCATCTAGTTTTATAGATATTATTCTTCTAGTTTAGATGTAATTGTAGGTTCATTTTCACCATAGGTAAAAGTCTCATTTTTCATCATGCAAAAATTTCTGCAGCAAAACATAGAATTGAACTTCCACCTCTCAAACAATAAACAGCCAGACAGCAAACAATTCCTGGGCTGCAGCAAGAGCAGTGTGGGCAGCAAGGAGAGGGAGGGGATTCTGCCCCTTGGCTCTGCTCTCCTCAGACCCCACCTGGAGTACTGTGAGTAGTTGTGGAGCCCCCAGCACAGGAAGGACATGGAACTGTTGGAGCAGGTCCAGAGGAGGCCACAAAGATGCTCAGACGGTTGCAGAAGCTCTGCTGTGAGGACAGGCTGAGAGAGTTGGGGGTCTGCAGCTTGGAGAAGAGAAATCTTCAAGGAGACCTTAGAGTAGCCTTCCAGTATGTGAAAGGGGCCTACAGGAAGGCTGGGTAGGGACTATTGACAAGGTCTTGTAATGACAGGACAAGGGGCAATGGGTTTGAACTGACAGAGAGGAGGTTGAAACTGGATGTTAGGAGGAAGCTGTTTGCCTTGAACACCTCCAAGGACGGAGCAGCCACAACCTCCCTGGACAACCTGTGCCAGTGTCTCACCACCCTCACTGCAAACAACTTCCTCCTAACATCCAGTCTAAATCTCCCCTCTGCCAGTTTTCCCACTCACTATGGCTCTGCAGAAAACATCTGAGCATCTTCACCAGCACATTGCTGCTAGTCAGTTTAACTCTTCAGCTAGGCTTTTAATAGCACAGATATTTTATTACAGCCATAAGATTAAATAATGTCTGGGCAGCTACAGACTCAGCCTTGTCATCATGCAGTGTAGAGTTTGAGTATGTTTAAATCAAATGATATAGCCATCCAGGTAGCTGTGCTGCAGAAATGGAGGATGTTGCTTTCAGAAAGGTTGATAACCCTGACCTCTGACTCCATCTTCGCAGCCAACAGCAGTTTCTTACAGATCCCAGAGGTCTTATTTTCAGGCAAATTGCCCTTTATTGCCTATCCTTACAGCTGGCAAGTATTGTTTATTAAAAGACTACTTCAGGGCCCTTTGCTTGATATGAATCAGATGGTATTTCCCCAAAGAAAATTCCTGCTAGACAAAAGAGGCCTTTTGCAGGAGCAAAAGCTCAGAATTGCAGACCAGTAGCAACCTTATTGCAATGTAAATAAGATTGTCCTCATGCTGAGAAATTCTCATAAAGTTATTTTGAATAACAGTAATAATACTAAGAAAAAAGCATTATCCTTTCCATATAACAGAACAATATGGTATTTCCAAAGCAAAGGGGAAGAAAAAAAAAAACACAAAACAAAACATCCTTCAAATAGGAACAAAAAAAAAAATTTCTAATAAAAATAAGGCCTCAGGCTGCAGCAGAATATTTCTCAGATACCTCTCCAAAATCTCAACATTTGCATTATTTATTTCTAAGTTATGGTGGAACAAATCCAACTAATAAAGCCAAAATGTATTATACAAATATTTATTTATTTATTTAGAAGAGGTAATATGAAAGCCAAGCAAATGAAAGAGTGGGGTACCACCTTTAAAGCTTCAGTGAAATATTGAAAACCAGGAAGAAAATTACTTCACAGTCAGGTTATTAAATGTTCTTCACTGTGGAGCTTTCATAGAATCTAAAAGAAAAAGGCACCTAGCAGTGGTCTCTGTCACTGACAGTCACAAAGACATCTGTTATGATTATTTATGATATGCAGTGAATGCATATTAAAGAGTTCTACTTAGGTTTGTAGATTCTAAACACATAAAGATACCACAGAGCAGTGTTCCTAGATATCTTTCATAGAATCATAGAACCATAGAATGGTAAGGTTGGAAGAGACCTCAAGGATCATCTAGTTCCAACCCCCTGCCATAGGCAGGGACACCTCCCACTAGCACAGCTCACTCAAGGCCTCCTCCAACCTGGCCTTCAACACCTCCAGGCAGGGAGCAGCCACAACCTCCCTGGGCAACCTGTGCCAGTGTCTCACCACCCTCACTGTAAACAGACATCCAGTCTGAATTTCCCCTCTGCCACATTAAACCCATTGCCCCTTGTCCTCTCATTCCAAGGCCTTGCATATAGTCCCTCCCCAGCCTTCCTGTAGGCCCCCTTCAGATACTGGAAGGCTACTCTAAGGTCTCTTTGAAACCTTCTCTTCTCCAGGCTGCAGACCCCCAACTCTTTCAGCCTGTTCTCA
>VWZE01023750.1:17411-67009 GCA_013396675.1 Eubucco bourcierii
AGGGGTAGAATCCCCTCCCTCTCCCTACTGCTCGCACTGCTCTTGCTGCAGCCCATCACTCAGTTGTTGTCTGGGCTGCACTCACACTGTAGCCTCATCTTGAGCTTTTTTTCAACCCAGACCCCCAGGTCCTTTTCCTCAGGGCTGCTCTCAACCATTCACCACCCAGCCTGGAGTTGTGCTTGGGATTGTGCCTACCCAGGTGCAGGACCTTACACTTGTATTTGTAGATCTTGTATCTTTGTAGATCCCAAGACTCATCTCATAGTCTTTTGGATGTGGCAGAATTTATGAGGAATGTTTGATGGGAGAGCAATACTTTTCACAAGAACGAATTCTGCACAAAGATGCACACTCGACTTTTACGAAGATAAAGTGCAGAGCTAATCCTATGAAGCAATGTGTTAAAAATTCATTTGCTGTATCTTGCCTAAAATTGGTATGACCTAATCCTTGGCAGGAAGTAGACTGGAATTATGCATTCCCTATCTACTTTATCACAGAGCCATCGAATGCTGCTGAATTGTTTGTAGTCTCGAATGTTTTACTTACTTTTGGATTTGCAGAAAAATGCATTCCCAAGCCAGCCAAGATCTACCATCTGAAAAGGTGAAATCATTCCTGGAAGTTGCATTTTTTGAGAATCTTATCAAAACAAAAATACTTTGTTTTTATTACATACTCTAAAGAACCACAAATCACTTGGTAAGTTTTTCTATGTATCTCTGCACTCATATAAGGATAGCGAATGTGACTTCTCCTCCTTGCTATCAGCATTACACACCACGCTTAGAAAAGGGAATGAAGAGTAATGTAAACCAGTTAAATGATAGGAAGAATGTGATCACTCAGAGAGAATTTAGCTAAGTCATCAAGAAAAAGGCTCTGTACATATTTTCCAGGAACTCTGATATTACACAGTATCACAGTATCACAGTATCACCAGGGTTGGAAGAGACCTCAAAGATCATCAAGTCCAAGCCATTACCACAGACCTCAAGACTAGACCATGGCACCAAGTGCTACGTCCAAACCTGCCTGGAACACCTCCAGGGACAGTGACTCCACCACCTCCCTGGGCAGCCCATTCCAGCAGGCAATGACTCTCTCAGGCAAGAACTTTCTCCTCACCTCCAGCCTAAACTTCCCCTGGCACAGCTTGAGACTGTGTCCTCTTGTTCTGGTGCTGCTTGCCTGAGAGAAGAAGGTAACCTCCCCCTGGCTACAACCACCCTTCAGGTAGCTGTAGACAGCAAGTAGGTCTCCCCTGAGCCTCCTCTTCTCCAGGCTAACCAATCCCAGCTCCCTCAGCCTCTCTCCATAGGGCTGTGCTCCAGGCCTCTCCCCAGCCTCGTTGCCCTTCTCTGGACACGCTCAAGCACCTCAATGTCCTTCTTAAATTGAGGGGCCCAGAACTGGACACAGGACTCACTCAACATCTATTGTTTCTGAAAGATAATATATGAGAACCAGTATTTTCTTACCATCTTCCGCAAATTTTTTCTCCTACATGCATGGATGTTAGAAATCCCCAAACATTAGACTTTAGTAAATGTGCCATTGTGGTATTGAAATTAAAGTGACTGCAAAATGTCTTTTTGTCTGTCCAGGTTTTCTGAATACATTTCATTTTTACTGCTGCACAAAGTTTTTTCAAGCAGAGCTTTACAACACTTAGAAGGATGTTTCCTAAGCAGGGGAGTACTTGAGCTATAAGGTTAAAAAAATGTGTCCTTTTGAATTTGCTGGATATAAAATTCAATATCTGTAGCAGAAATGTAGCTTTTGTGGTCATGTCAAGGTTGTCATGGTGAATTTAATGAGTATTCTCCAAACATTTTGTTGTCAAATTTCTCTTCAAAACCACACCTGGTAGGAGCAGATAAATGCACTGATAAGTTTAATAGCTTACAGTATTTCACCTCAGCTTGAGGCAGAACTGTTGAGTGATTTTTAATTTTTTTTAGGCCTTTGTCAAACCTGTGCAAGAATTCCCTACTGTATCCATATAAACGTGAATTACCAGACCTTCCACTTCTCTGGACAGAAAGATATTAAAAATGATTGACTAATGTCTTCCAGGTGCCCTGTTTCTTGCTGTAGAGCTGTGTGATGGACTAGATGTCAGCAGTTCCTAAAGGTGATGAGGGATGAATATGCTTGCATTGAATTCCTCAGAGCTCTGGTAACAGCTACTGCAATACTGTAGTGATCCTGGGAAAACAAGGAACAACTAACCAAGGTGGGGTACCAAGCTTCTATAGGCACCTTTTGAGGTCCTGTGACAGGGAGGGATGTCTGCAAACCTGCAGTGTGCTGCTGTTAGAAAGGAGTTACTCTTTTGGTCTACCAGAAAGGTTGAAGACAATGAAGTTAGGGCTCCAGCTGCTGCTAGTTTTCTCTCCTCTCTTGTCCATACCTCACAAGATCCAGGTTCACTCAGCAACACACTTTTACTGTCATTAGCCTCCACCACAGTCTCCACAAAAGGGAGATAGGAGACAGATAGCAGAGCTACAAGGATACCTTCAGGGCAGCAAGGAAAATGGGCCAAGGACTGTTCTGTGAACCTGTTGGCAAGTGGTGAGACTCAGTTTGCTTGTGTGCCCACACATAAGTTCCCTTCAATCCAAACCAGCATGGCAGATTCATGAAATTCAATAAGGCCAAGTGTAAGGTCCTNCGCCCACACATAAGTTCCCTTCAATCAAAACCAGCATGGCAGATTCCTGCAAAATGCTGTAACTAGTCTCTAGTGCAAGCTGTATCATAGATTGTGTCTGGCCATTGTCTTGGAGTGTGCCTTTTGGACACAAATGCCAAATCTCTCTTCTCTTATTCTTTTGTCTCCTCATTGAAGTGAGTTCCACCGGTCAGGAAAGCCTTTTGTTAACTGGGTCTTTTGCATGTGCTGTGAACCAACATTGCACAGATTTTCAGGTTACTTTAGGTTTTAGTGAGGATTTGCTTTAAAACAAGTAGCATACCCTTCCTTGCTGATAACAAGACAAATGTCATACAGCTTCTGGAACCAATCAATTTAAGAATTTTCAACTCAGGTAAATCTTCTGTAGCTAATTAAAACACCATCCCCTAGGCTTAATTAAATCCTCTACATAAAATTACGGTACAGAGGGCTTTCTAACTGTCAGATTAACCCTGTCTGATATAATTAAGGTGGAAAATGAAATTGTAATGAAATAAGAAATAGATTTTATGTGCTTTATAAACAGCACCTGGACACCAACGGATCTGTAGCAGCAGTTAAGCTATAATTAATGAAAGACTCGGGGTTGACAAACTCATTACTTTAAGACATTTTAATCAGTTTTTAATTTTAAATTACTAATGCAAAATGAAATATTTTCTGCTTTAAATCTTCTCTAAGCCTTGCTTAATATTGCTGTAGTATGCTAAGTACACGGCAGTGTCTAAGTAAAATTCTTGAGTTAGAGTCTGTTATCTCAATTTGCAAGGCAGAATTAAAATCACTGGGACAGAGTCCCTGGTGTGTTAGTGTCAGTGTGTGCTACACAAATAGTTTAGAGACTTCATGTCTCTACTGACACAGTGCTGAATGTCCTCATTCTGGAGCCCCTAGCACAGGAAGGACATTGAAGTGTTGGAGCAGGTCCAGAGGAGACCACGGAGATGCTCAGAGGGCTGCAGCAGCTCTGCTATGAGGACAGGCTGAGAGAGTTGGGGCTCTGCAGCCTGGAGAAGAGAAGGCTTCCAGGAGACCTTAGAGTAGCCTTCCAGTATCTGAAGGGGGCTACAGGAAGGCTGGGGAGGGACTATTTACAAGGTCTTGCAATGACAGGACAAGGGGCAATGGGTTTGAAGTGGCAGAGGGGAGATTGAAACTGGATGTTAGGAGGAAGTTGTTTGCAGTGAGGGTGGTGAGACACTGGCACAGGTTGCCCAGGGAGGTTGTGGCTGCTTCTTCCCTGGAGGTGTTCAGCACCAGGTTGGAGGAGGCCTTGGGTGAGCTGTACTAGTGGGAGGTGTCCCTGCCTATGGCAGGGGGTTGGAACTAGATGATCCTTGAGGTCCCTTCCAACCTTACCATTCTATGATTCTATGATTCATCTTGAAGTATTCACATCTTGTGAGGCAGGAATTACTACTGTCTCCATTCTGTGTATGGAATTAGGCACAAAGAAAGTACTCTTTGATTCTTCAAATTATTAAACAGTTAGGAACTGTTTAATAATTCCAGGAGCTGAGATTGTTTAGCCTGGAGAAGAGGAGGCTCAGGGGAGACCTTCTTGCTGTCTACAACTACCTGAAGGGTGGTTGTAGCCAGGAGGAGGTTGCTTCCTTCTCTCAGGCAAGTAGCACCAGAACAAGAGGACACAGTCTCAAGCTGTGCCAGGGGAAGTTTAGGCTGGAGGTGAGGAGAAAGTTCTTCAATCAGAGTCATTGCCTGCTGGAATGGGCTGCCCAGGGAGGTGGTGGAGTCAGCGTCCCTGGAGGTGTTCAAGGCAGGTTTGGACGTAGCACTTGGTGCCATGGTCTGGTCTTGAGGTCTGTGGTAACAGGTTGGGCTTGATGATCTTTGAGGTCTCTTCCAACCTTGGTGGTGATACTGTGAAAAATCCAGAAATAATGGAGAATATTTTAAAAACTAAGACAAGTGTGGCCAGCAAATTTAAAAACATAAGCAGCTACTCCACAAGTTGTATTTATTGAGTTGCTTTAGTAAATCATTTCTGATTTTTGTTAATGTTTTTCCTTCATGTAATTTTGCACTGTGTGCTACTGTCTACAAAACTGGCTCTAAATCCCTGATGTGAAGCATATTTATGTTTTTAGGGAGGACAGGTATCCAGTGGTATGGACATGCAGCCTCTTGCACTCACCAAGTTGATCAGTATGTAATTGCTTAAATCTTCAGTTCAATCTATACATGAGATGAAGCACCCATGTCACTGAGAAGAACAAAACTTTGTATCACAACATTCTTCCCCTACTCTTTAAAGGAGAGCTGAGATACCCTCAGTGTCTAGTGGTGTTTATATTATGTTCTCTTTCATCAACATTCATGTCACATAGGTAAGTAGTTCAGCTCTTGTTCTAAAATTTAATGAACCTTATTCCTACTCTTGGTGATAATGACTGCCTTTTCAGGCTTAATGACAGCAAAGTCCTCCTATGTTATCAAGCCTGTCTCTCAAACTGTTCCCTAGAGTACCTTTTAATTTAAAAGTCCCAAGTAACATTTTCTACCTCTTCCCTTGGGAAGCTTTTTCTGATCATTTGGGTTGTTCTCAGGAGGTTTTCTGGATATGCATCCCAGATCTTTGTGTCCCTAAATTAATCCAATTACTTGTTTGCATCAACTAGAACTTTTGTTGTGGAGCTCACAATTTAAAAAAAAAAAAAAAAAAAATTAAATATTAAATTAAAAAAAAAGGTAATGAAAATATCTAGCAGAAAAATGAATACTACATACAGGCAATTTTGTCAGACATTTCTACATCTAGCTATGCCTGCAGTCTTCATTTCTATACCATGTATGGACAGTTTCCACTTCAAGTCCATTTCCTGGAAAAATAACATTTGAATGTCTCATAATCCATGACTTATTCTAGGTAACCAAATACAGTGTCTGAATAGCACCATAAGGGACAGACAACATAGTTTGGAAATGCCTCTAGAAGAAGAAAGAGAAGAGAGGTTCAATGTTTGCAGCTTCACACAGAGGATTCCCATGGGGCTTGCCTGCAGAACAGCAAGCCTTGGGCTGCCAGCAGCTTCAGGTGGAAAACAGTGCAAGAAAGTCTTACAGGGAACTCCAACTCAGTACAGGACAGTCTACAGGACAGTCTCTATCACTGAATCACAGAAACAGCGGCCTAGGGACATCTCTGCAGCCTGTCCAGGTCCCTCTGGATGGATCCCTGCCCTCTAGCAAGTCAACTGTGCCACACCGCTTGGTGTCATCTGCAAACTTGCTGAGGGTGCACTGATTCCTCTGTCCATGTCACTGACAAAGATGTTAAATACATATATGGCATACCTTTGAAGAGGTGTAAAGAAGGAAACACTATTTTATACAGCTATGATGGTTTGGAAGTTTGGAAGTTACATTCCCCCCCCCCCTCCCCAATGAAACCACACAGATTAGACTCAGCTGGATGAAAGTTAAGGAATGAAGCTTTGTATTCACAGCTTAGCATAACATACAAGCAGGTATTTACAATACATTACAAATAGTTACAACTATACACAGAAATATACAAGTTAAAGGTAATACAGAAACACAACACCCCTCCCAGAAAGCAGAGTCCCCAGGAGGGTCTCCCAACCACCCTTCCACCTTCTCCCCACCCCTGTACCTTATCCCAGAGTCTGCCTTACATGCAAGGTGAGTTGTGAGAATCAGCAAGGGGGGTTGGAAGCAAATGATGAGGTAGATTGCATAGATCCAAGCAAAACAGCAGAAACCCAGGGAAAAAAACAGACACTGCCAAACAGAACTGTCTTATCTATGTTTGTGTCCTGTTTTTATATGTCTCAGCAAGCCTACGAGCGAAGCAGACATCACCATTGTTTTCTTCTCACAGCCTATAATCTAATTTTTCTCACTGAAATATTCCAATTAGTCTCAAATCAGCCCAACAGCAAAGAAAAAAACAAACCATATGATACTCTAATAAAATAAGGAACTAATTTGATAGAACTGAATGAAGTTGATCAGAAGGTTTTTTTGTTGGTGGTGGCTTGTTTTTTGTTTTGGTTTTTTTTGGCTAGGGGTAGGTTATTTGGAAAAAAAAATCTGTAACCCCTTGTCCTATCAGAGGACACTACTGAAAAGAGCCTAGCACCTTCTTCTTGTGATATAGAATCATAGAATCATAGAATCATAGAATCATAGAATCATAGAATCATAGAATGGTAAGGTTGGAAGGGACCTCAAGGATCATCTAGTTCCAACCCCCTGCCACAGGCAGGGGCACCTCCCACTAATACAGCTCACTCAAGGCCTCCTCCAACCTGGCCTTGAACACCTCCAGGGAGGTTGTGGAGCACAGAATCACAGANTCAAAGCCTTCTCTTCTCCAGGCTGCAGAGCCCCAACTGTCTCAGCCTGTCCTCATAGGCTGTGACACCCACCCTTCAGATATACAAACATTAATAGATCTTCTCTTTTCCAGACTACAGAACCCCAAGTCTCTCAGTCTATCCTCACAAGATGCTTCAGCCCCTTAATCACCCTCATAGCCCTCCATTGGACTCTCTCAAGTATATTCCTGTCCTTCTTGAACTGGGGAACCCAGAAGTGGACATAATACTCCAGGTGTTGTCAGAAGGCAGAGCAGAAGGTGAGGAGAACCTCTCTTTGACCTCCTGGTCCCATGCTTCTTAATGCACCCCAGGATGCCATTGGCTTTCTGGGCTCCAAGGGCACATTGCTATCCACAGGATAACTTGTTACATTTTTTTAGAGGAATTGCTCTTATTTCTTGTGCTTGTATATAAATGTCTAATCCTGTTTTAAATCCTGTAGTATTTTGGCCTCAACAATATTTTGTGGCAAAGAAATCACAGATGCCCTCTTAGATATATGAATAGAGCTCGTTCCTTTGCAATTTTCTTCCAGGAACTCAGCAAATAGATAAAAATAGAAAGCTTGAAAATGGAGGCTCCAGACCTCACATCACTAACTCAAGATGTCAGACTGATGCACTTATCTATACAAGCTTTTTGATTCTTACCTCAATCAAAGCCAAATGCTAACAGTTTTGAACTTCACCATTTCAGGCTGTGACTGTAAGATATGTTGGAACATCTGATGCCCTTTTTAGTGCAAACATCTAGAGTTTTCTGAGCTATCCAGCTGAGCTACCCTATGAGGAAAGGTTTTACAAGCAGAAAAATCACAGTATCTGAAATAAATCATCAGAAAATCAACATGACTGCTATGCGGAGTGACGGAAATCCAAACACATATTTGAGTTGTGAAGTCTGTTTCTCATGTATCTTTCTCTGCCTGATATTAAATTAAACTGCAGCATGTAGGTAACTTGGAAGAGTGCTTCAACATCTGTGATATGCAACACAGTTCTTGCAGAGTGACAGCTGCAGCAACAAATAGATGCCTTACATCAAAGGAGTGTTGCTGCAGTATTAGGAAAGAGGAAAGAATGATAATGAAAGGGGACATTAACTGCATCAAAACACTCCTAAGTGCTTTCTAATTCAAAAACCCTTCACCCTTTTCTAAATTTATGAGTTCTACCATAGCTAAACTGCAAAATGATTTCTGGGAGGGGTGTTGTGTTTCTGTATCACCTTTAACTTGTATATTTCTGTAACTGGACATGGAAGTGTTGGACTGGGTCCAGGGGAGGGCCACGAGGATGCTCAGAGGGCTGCAGCAGCTCTGCTGTGAGGACAGGCTGAGAGAGTTGGGGCTCTGCAGCCTGGAGAAGAGAAGGCTTCCAGGAGACCTTGGAGTAACCTTCCAGTATCTGAAGGGGGCCTACAGGAAGGCTGGGGAGGGATTATTTACAAGATCTTGCAATAAGAGGACAAGAGGCAATGGGTTTAAACTGGCAGAGGGGAGATTTAGACTGGATGTTAGGAGGAAGTTCTTTACAGTGAGGGTGGTGAGGCACTGGCACGGGTTGCCCAGGGAGGTTGTGGCTGCTCCCTCCTTGGAGGTGTTCAAGGCCAGGTTGGAGGAGGCCTTGAGTGAGCTGTGCTAGTGGGAGGTGTCCCTGCCTATGGCAGGGGGTTGGAACTGGATGATCCTTGAGGCCCCTTCCAACCTTACCATTCTATGATTCTATTAATGTCTGTAGTGTATATCTCTGCTTGTACATTGTGCTGAGCTGTAAACAGAGCTTCATTCCTTAGCTTCCAGCCGGCTGAGTTCTAGTCTGGGTCAGTGGGGAGTGGTCAACTCCCAAACCATCACAGTCCCCCTCCATCCTTTCTGTAGGATACCTTCAGGCATTGGAAGGCAGCTCTAAGGTCCCCTCAGACTGTGATTCACTAATGTCACAAGCATGTTTCTTCCTTTGTTCAGCTGTCATTACCAAAACACATACACACATTCCACCACCACCCTCACCCATTACTCATTGCAGTACAGAGTTTGCCTTCTTCATGGCTTCATATCTTGTTCATTCTTCCATGCAAGTCTCAAAGATACCATATCTCAAAGATGCAATTTACTGTCGTTTTTCAGATCATTACATACTTTGCTAGCAAATTCAATATGGACCCTATATGATCTCAATGTGATCTTCACAGAGATTCAAATGCACCAGCATTATTAAAATATGATTAATGATAGCTAGTCTGATGGTTAAATGTTTTTTCTAGTCCAGCTTAATAGGATTTTGCCTTCCTACCAGCTGTTGACTCCAGTAACTCCTTCTAAATTGGTGATGTCTGCCACTAAGCATGCATCACAACTTTGAGAAGCAGTTGGATCTTGGGTTGATTATATACATTCTCATCTAGTAGCCCTGAGAGGCCTTCTTTACATTTTTAATACGTTCTTCATGTACACTTGGTCACAATGAAAGCTGAATTTACGGTATTAATGAAGCAATCCTTCCACCTACTGGGCTTACTTTACAGGTCATGACTGTCCTT
Source organism: Eubucco bourcierii (assembly GCA_013396675.1). Lineage (NCBI taxonomy): Eukaryota > Metazoa > Chordata > Aves > Piciformes > Ramphastidae > Eubucco > Eubucco bourcierii. The sequence goes on from VWZE01023750.1 coordinate 27,024, forward strand.
TGCCCTGGCAGCGATTTGAGCTGAGCAGACTACTGCTTCCTTGTATCTTTTTCAAGTGGGAATTTGTACAGTGCCTTTGACTGTTTTCCTGCTGCCTCAATAGCAGCCATATCCTGACTTATTTTTTTTTCTGCCCTATTTAATATTTTCTTTATTCTGGGATCTTTCCAGTTTAGCTGCGTAAGAGGTAGCCTTCTTTAGGCTGTTGCTGTGGCTAACACAAGTCACAGATATGATGGAACTTGAATGAAGAAAAGAAGTCTTAGGAATAAGAAACGCAACACAGAAAACTTGTACTGCTGCACAGAAAGGAGAACTGCCTAGGTAGAATCAGTCTTCAGTGGGAGATATAAAATAATTACAGAGAAGGTTCAGACATGTGTTCAAATTAACCACTGCTCCACAATGTGATGCTTTGGGAGTTCCCCTCCACCCACACTTTGTAAAATCCCCCAGACTAGACTTAGTCAGCTGGAAGTTAAGGACTGAAGCTCTATTTACAGCTCAGCACAATGTACAAGCAGAGATAGACACAACAGACAGGAATAGTTACAGGCATAGACAAGTTAAAGGGAATACAGAAACACAATCCCCCTCCCAGAAATCAGAGTCCCCAGAAGGGGCTCCCAACCACCCTTCCACCTTCTCCCCACCCCTCTACCTTACCCCAAGGTGAGTTTGGAGGATGGGCCAGAGGAGTTAGAAAGAAAGTGGTTAGTGAGGTTATTCAGCAGAGAGGCCAAGAACAAAAACAGATGGAGAGCTCGAGACTCTCTGACAGAGACTGTCTTATCCATGTTTTGTGTTCTTATTCTTACATCTCAGCAAGCCTGTGAGTGCAGCAGACATCACCACTGTCTGCTTTTCACAGCCTATAATATAATTTTCTCCATTAAAATATTCCAATTAGCCTCAAACCAGCACACACAAGTTTCTGAATATGCACTGAAACAGTCTAATTTTCTGTTTTCTTACCCTATGGCAACAAAACTTCTAGCAAAGTCTTAGCCTGTTTTCATTGTGTGTTCAAACAAATTGCATGACTTTGCTTTTGTTGCATGCTAAAGGCTTGCGCATTAAAGGGATTAAAAACTGTCAGACTTTTGCCTATTAATCTACAGGAGCATATTTCATTTTCTTGGATGTTAAACTGGGACTTGTTTTTGTTAACTGTACTATACTGCTTTACCATTTATTGTTTTACTTCTAACATCCATCTGGAGTACTGTGTACAGTTCTAGAGCCACCAGCACAGGAAGGACATGGAAGTGTTGGAGTGGGTCCAGAGGATGCTGTAGTATGCTAAGTACATGACAGTGTCTAAGTAAAATTCTTGAGTTAAATGGGTCTGTTATCACAATTTGCAAGGCAGAATTAAAATCACTGGGACAGTGTCTCTGGTGTGTTAGTGTCAGCGTGTGCTACACAACCTAACTAGTTTAGAGACTTCATGTCTCTACTGACACAGTGCTGAAATGTCCTCATTCTGGAGCCCCCAGCACAGGAAGGACATTGAAGTGTTGGAGTAGGTCCAGAGAAGGCCACAAAGATGCTCAGAGGGCTGCAGCAGCTCTGCAATAAGGACAGGCTGAGAAAGTTGTGGCTCTGCAGCCTAGAGAAGAGAAGGCTTCGAGGAGACCTTAGAGTAGCCTTCCAGGATCTGAAGGGGGCTACAGGAAGGCTGGGGAGGGACTATTGACAAGGGCATGCAATGTCAGGACAAGGGGCAATGGGTTTAAAGTGGCAGAGGGGGGATTGAAAGTGGATGCTAGGAGGAAGTTGTTTGCAGGGAGGGTGGTGAGACACTGGCACAGGTTGCCCAGGGAGGTTGTGGCTGCTTCTTCCCTGGAGGTGTCAAAGGCCAGGTTGGAGGAGGCCTTGAGTGAGCTGTGCTAGTGGGAGGTGTCCCTGCCTGTGGCAGAGAGTTGGAACTAGATGATCCTTGAGGTCCCTTCCAACCTTACCATTCTATCATTTTGTGATTCTATCCACTAACTCATATGAAGCTGAATTACTAAACACAGACAATAAAATCCATCTTTGAGTAGTAGTATAGGTTTTGTACTGTCCCACCAATCACTGGATTTCTGTATGTGAATGTTGTGACTGGTAGAAACAATTCTCATTTCCAAATGCAAAAAGCAGTTGAGATCTTTGTTCACATTTACACAGAGAAGCTATGCATGTCTTGTCAATGAATCCAAACCTGAGGTTCCATCCAGCCTAATCTTTTTCAGAGGTTGCCATGTGCTTAATTCTGCTTTTCATGCATATTAACAGCTGATAATTTAAGATGTGCCTGTCACTGAAAGGCTCAGCAAAGGAGGGAAAAAAAAAACTAATTAAAAAAAGGGTGGATGGGTGGAATGAACACTGAAAAGAATAAGGCAATGCCTTTAAGACTGAGTCCTCAAAGGAGATGTAAAGACTGTAGCAGACCTGTTGTAAAATTGTATTAGTTAAGCTAATTACAGTCACATTAGGCTTTTTCCTGGAAAATGATAGTTCTTTCAATGTGTTTATCTAATTTCTGCACTGGAAGCTCAAGGGATAGAATATCTGAGTAAACTGCATTAATAACTTACATACTTCAGTAGTCACATAGAGAACTCAAAGGAGAGAATACCTTTTAGTGGAAATCAGAGGTCAGAGAGCTTCATCAAGTTCATCATGATCAAAAACATGGCTCAGTTACTGAAAGCATGAAAAATGTGTTTTGGAGTTGTGGAGTGGAAAAATAACAGTCATGCTATCTACTCCTTAATCTTGTAAGTCCAAGGTATCATTTTTGCCCACCCTGTTTTCTGGTTTTGTTTTTCTAACAGTTTCTGTTCATTATCATAAGTTCATTCATTTTTTTTTTGTGGATAGGAACTAGACACAGTCATGGCTGATAAACCACAAACAAGTACATTAAGGCAGTGGAACCAAATTTCTTCTGAATGTAATAAGAAATCAGACTATTCCTTTGAACTGGAATTGTGTCAGCTGCTGATTTGACCCTTTTCTGGTTTCCTTCACTCCTCTGTTCTCCTTTTTCAGCTGCTTGTGAATAAAACAAACAATCAAAAAACCCGCATAAAAAAACCCAAACACCCCAAAAATAAAAACAAGCAACCAAAACCAAAAAAGCAAAACAACAAAAAACCCTCTGTATATCTTCATTAAAACTGCAAATAGCACTTCCACAATTAAGATACATTTAATCTAGAAATGTAGAAAGGAAAATAAAGCAATGAGGTTGAAGCAAGTTACAGTGCCAGAGAGGCAACATATCAACATGAGCAATTTGCATGGTAAACTAAAAACTGAGCAGGAATCTCCACCAGTTGATAGATCAGATTTCCAGAATAAACCTCTACATAACTCACAAAATTGACTAATTGGCATGTGTGGTAAATCTGAAGCATTAAGGATGTGATGGAGTCATAATACAGATCAGTTGTGCATGTGCAATGCATTGGACATGATTTAAGTTTGACAAATGCTAACAATTGCCACATTAGTCAGTGTTGGTAAGCATAAATGGAGCATTGTCAGGCTGAGAAAAACATTGGTTATGTGAAAATTAATGATGTGGGACACACCAAACTAGGCTGGATATTGGGAGGAAGTTCTTCACAGAAAGAGTGATTGGCATTGGAATGGGCTGCCCAGGAAGGTGGTGGAGTCCCTGTCCCTGGAGGTGTTCAAGAAAAGCCTGGATGGGGCTCTTAGTGTCATGGTCTGGTTGATTGGATAGGGCTGGGTGATAGGTTGAACTGGATGAGCTTGGAGGTCTCTTCCAACCTGCCTGATTCTATGATTCTAGAAAAAAAATGTTTTGATCATAGTAAAAATGAAATATTGTCTTACAGATTAATTTATTTCCTATGACAAGTTGGGGAAAAATCAAACAACAAAACACACCATAACGACAACAAAAAGAACCAAACAAACAAGCAGGTAAGCAAAGAAAGGCAAAAATACCACCAACCACAAAAAAAAACCCCAAAAAACAAAACCAACCGACCCCAATAAAAAACCCACCAAAGCCAAAAACCAAAACACCAAAAAAAACCAAGATAGGAATGTTTGGGACTGGGTCAGTCCTCAGAGTGTGAATGAAAAGTTTCACTTTGTTTTGCTTGAAGTTCAAGAAGCATCCCATCAAAAGGCCTGATGTGATGCACTCATGAGTGCTGAAGCAGCTGACTGATGTTGTTGCAATGAACTCTCCATCATCTTTGAAAGGTCGTGGAGAGCAGGTGAGATGCCTGAGGACCAGAGGAAAGCCAATGTCACTTCAATCTTCAAAACAGGCAAGAGATAGAATGTACCCTCAGCAAATTTGCTGCTGATACAGAACTGGGAGGAGTGGCTGACACCCCAGAAGGCTGTGCTGACATGCAGAGAGACTTGGAGAGACAGGACAGCTGTGCAAAGATGAACCTAATGAAGTTCAGCCAGTGTAGAGTCCTGCATGTGGGAAGGACTAACACCATGCACCAGTACTTGCAGAGTTTTTAACATTAGCCAAGCTACATGACTGGAAACTCATCACCACATATTTAAACCTTTTGGGGAGAATGAGAGTTTTTTGTCTTTGTTAGTGTGAGGAGTTTAGTGGGATTTATTAATTTTTCCCCCTACCACTTTATTTAAAACCAGCTTTCAAATGGAAAGTTCTTTTTAAAATGCACGCTAAAATAATTAGATGCACCACGAAGCAGCTTAAGCTAATTGAAGTGGCCACAAAAACTGTCAATGCAAATTGAGCCATCTGGTTGAACAGATAAAAGCTCTGGAAACATTCAAAAGACAGGTGGCATTCAGTTACTTCCCATCTCTTCTTCACAGTATGGTTAGAAAACCATGAGCAAGAAAAGTAAAACTCTTCAGGCCACTGGTATAAAATCCTGTGTCAATAAGATATCCCTCAGATTAACAGAGAAGATTGCCTTCAGTGTTAAGAAAAGTTAATGTGACACTGCATAATAACAAAAAATTGTAAACTCAAGTACATAAAACCAAAGAAGCAAAAACTACTCAGTGAACAAGACAGAATGAATCTGAACTGCAAGATAAATCACTGTCTCTGTAAGGTAATGATCATTCTTATTTAAGATACTTAAATGTAGACTGTAGAGTACCTGCTTAAGTTTCCTAAGTGCTGATTTTCAAAAAGCATGATCATAGAATCATACAATCATAGAATGGTAAGGTTGGAAGGGACCACAAGGATCATCTAGTTCCAATCCCCTACCGTAGGCAGAGACACCTCCCACTAGCACAGGTCACTCAAGGCCTTCTCCAACCTGGCCTTGGACACCTCCAGGGAGGGAGCATCCACAACCTCCCTGGGCAACCTGTGCCAGTGCCTCACCACCCTCACTGCAAACAACTCCCTCCTAACATCCAGTTCCAATCTCCCCTCTGCCAGTTTAAACCCATTGCCCCTTGTCCTGTCATTGCAAGACCTTCTCAGTAGTCCCTCCCCAGTCTTCCTGTAGCCCCCTTCAGATCCTGGAAGGCTACTCTAAGGTCTCCTCAAAGCCTTCTCTTCTGCAGGCTGCAGAGCCCCAACTCTCTCAGTCTGTCCTCATAGCAGAGCTGCTGCAGCCCTCTAAGCATCTTCATGGCCTCCTCTGGACCCGCTCCAACGCTTCCATGTCCTTCCTGTGCTGGGGGCTCCAGAACTGCACACATTACTCCAGGTGGGGTCTGATAAGAACAGAGCAAAGGGGCACAATCCCCTCCCTCTCTCCCTGCTGCCCACACTGCTCTTGCTGCAGCCCAGCACACAGTTGCTGTCTGGGCTGCACTCACTGCAGCCTCATGTTCAGCTTTTCATCACCCCAGACCCCCAGGTCCTTTTCCTCAGGGCTGTTCTCAGCCATTCACCACACAAACTGGAGTTGTGCATCTGTGTTTCTGTTTCATCTCTGTGAGAATTATTTGTACTCAAAGGCTTTGCACAGCCAGTCTGGACTGATTTTGAAGCCTTGTTTGAAAGTGATAGTGTCATTTCTTCTTCTCATCTGTATTATATATCATGCCTAATCAGATTTCCAGTGATTTTACTTTTTTTCTTGTATTATTTTGTGCTTTGTTGGGTTTTTTCTGTTCTTTTGTTTTGTTTTGTTTAAAGGATGATAATTTACTCTAAACTGGTGTACTTTTTTTGTAAAGTTCAGGTTTTAGCCAGTACATAGGCTTGCTTTACCCTTTTTAGGGCAGAACATGGGCTCTGCACACGGCATACATGAGCCTGTGTGCCTTTTTTACCACAGGATTCAAACAAGTCAGGGCAAGCCACAGTCCTTAGTGGCTCCAGATTCTTTTGTCTTCTTTCCCGCAGTTGCTTCTTCCCAAAACAGGGGTAGGAAGAGCAGAAAGCATATCTGGGCAAACCAAGACATGGATAAGCCTATTTTGGCCTGCTTAGGCCTACCACAACAGATGTGCCTTCAAGATTCACAATTTGATGTCTTCACTGGCCTAATGACACAGGTCTAGCAAGGTTCAACGGTTGTAGTTGGTTTTGACTAGCAAGATGCCAAGATCTTGTCCACCTCTTAGCCTGCTGTTGCAGGGAGGGTGAAGTGTTGAGAAAGCACAGCCTTGGTGCTACATGAGCACCGCTCAGCAGTAGCCAAAACTGCTGTGTTATTAACACCCTTCCAGCTCCCACTACAAACATAGTACTACAAAAGATGCTATAGGATAACTAACTCCATATCTGCCAAATCAAATAGAACTGGATGAAAAGACATAGTTCTGGGATGTGAAAGGGACAGGCAGCCTTTAGACATCTATTAGGCAGTGTACTTCCAAGGAGTAGAAGGATACATCACAGGGCACCTTTTGCTTCATGACGCCTGTTAGAAGGAATGCCCAGAGAAGCCTGGATTGTGCTCAATGCACAAGATGTAGTGCTAGATGCCACAGAGCAGAGCCTGTTGTATGAGTTTACACGGTTAAGATTCAGCAGCTCTCTGCCTGTAAATAACCAAGGCTTCCCTTGTGATAACTTGAGAAATAAAGCTCAACTGAAAAAGACGGTGAGAAACGAGCCCAGCTGCCGGGCTGCAGATTACCGCCAGAGGGCGCTCTCACACAACTGTCAGCCTTTCTAGCTGAGGCTATCTCGTATCAGGCTCACAAGTCGGGAGACAGCAAAGAAAAATCAGTGGGAAAAAAAGTATTATCTAAGTGTGACTGCATCTGTCGACACTCTTCCTATTAAAAAGTTTCCCAGAGTCATTTTTTTTTTTCACAGAAAAGCATTTATTCAGCTAAAATTCTGCACGCCATTAAACCAGAGTCTGCTTTAGGGTAGCTGTTCTTATTTAGGTGCATGTTCTTGTTTCCAGAGGTCACCTGGAACAGACAGCTGCAACAATTGTACTATCCTTATATTGAAGAGATCAGGATGGATTTTTTTGTGTGTGTGTGTTGTGGGTTTGGTTTTGTTGTTTTTTTTTTTTTTTGTTGTTTTTTTGTTTGTTTGTTTTTTGGGGTTTTTTTGTTGGTTTTATTTAGTTGGTTGCTTGGTTGCTTCTTTTTATTACCTTTTGCTTTCTGGTTTTGTTTTTGTTGTCAGTCTAGATAGCAAGTGCTTTTAGAATTATTTGCTGAATAAACTTTACAATCTTTAAAGTGACAGATTTCAAATAACATGTTAACCTTAGATGATCCTTGAGGTACTTGAACAATAGATTCATAGAATGATGGAATGGTAAGGTTGGAAGAGACCTCAAAGATCATCTAGTTCCAACCCCCTGCCACAGGTGGGGATGCCTCCCATTAATACAGGTCACTAAAGGCCTCTTCCAATCTGGCCTTGAACACCTCCAAGGGAAGGAGCAGCCACAACCTCCCTGGGCAACCTGTGCCAGTGGAGGACAATCTCCCATCTTCACTAGCACCCTGGGATAGAGAGGAGCATTGAAGAAGTATTAGCTGGGGAGAGGCTGAGTGGAAGAGGTTGGTCAATGCAACCTTCTTCAAGTCTGTGATAGATTTATGTCTTGTATAAACAGTATCAAGGAGTACACACATACTCTCTTGTTTCTGAGGAGCTCAAAATCCCTGACAATTCACAGTGTATTGAATCTCACATCTTGCTTCCAAGCTGGATGAGCATTATCCCTGGTTGATGTAGAAGGAAATGGAGGCAAAAAGAGGTTATATGATTTGCCTCAGGAGAGGATTACTCTGCTGCCTTATTCAGCAACCTAAGCTTCAGCTTTTTGGTAGATAAATACATTTATGTTTGATTGGGATCTGCAAGGGAATCAACATCAGGAAATTTTCTTCTAATGTAGCCTATTGCTCTGTCAGTTCCTAGAGATGAATCTATGTAATATGCATGATAGTTTTCCTCCAGACTGCATGATGTCAAATTTTCTTTTTTATTCAAATATGGCCAGATTCTGTGCCTGTTGAAACGTTGAATACTTTAATTAAGCTTATAAATGTACCCTGCATTCCAAAACATGATGTGTACATTAATGGGACATTATTATTTCAGCTATAAAATGTACATTTGGTGGTTTTTTGTTTGGTTTTTTTTTGTTGTTGTTGTTGTTGTTTGTTAGTTTATTAGTATTTTGTTTTTACCTATAGTTTCATGTATGAAAAATTACCATCAATTTATACATATAAAATCCAAGTCAACAAGAACAAAAGGTGGTGGTAGATTAAAATTAGGGCCACGAGGATGATCAGAGGGCTGGAACAGCTCTCCTATGAGGACAGACTGAGAGAGTTTGGGCTCTTCAGCCTGGAGAAGAGAAGGCTTCCAGGAGACCTTAGAGTAGCCTTCCAGTATTTGAAGGGGGCTACAGGAAGGCTGGGGAGGGACTATTGAAGAAGGCTGGGGAGGGACTATTGACAAGGGCTTGCAATGAAAGGACAAGGGGCAATGGGTTTAAAGTGGCAGAGCGGAGATTTAGACTGGATATTAGGAGAAAGTTCTTTACAGTGAGGGTGGTGAGACACTGGCACAGATTGCCCAGGATAGGTTGTGGCTGCTCCCTCCCTGGAGGTGTTGAAGGGCAGGTTGGAGGAGGCCTTGAGTGATCTGTCCTAGTGGGAGGTGTCCCTGCCTATGGCAGGGGTTTGGAACTAGATGATCCTTGAGGTCCCTTCCAACCTTACCATTCTATGATTCTATGATTCTATGATTCTATGAAAATAAGTTAATAACCTTTCTTTTCACAGTTTATCTTGCAGTGTGTTCTCTAGGTTAAAGATTAAAATAACCACAACAACAAAAGAAAAAGAAAGCAAGAAAAAATGAAGACATTAACAAAATAAATCAAGACATTATGAATGTTATCCAAAGTGATGCTATTACGTTGGATTTTGTACTAGAGAGAAGCCGCTGGATGGCAGCCTTGCTCCTTGCAAACGAGAGGATCCAGTCGGTCAGCCAAGCTTTGGGAGACCTGCAGCCCAACTATGTCCCACTGCCTATGCTCCAGTAGCTGAGGTGCCTTGGCCTGATTGTTCAGAGGGATAGGGATTCTTCACATGCAGGTGCACTTAATCTTTTCAAGATGTAACAAAACCTCATAAAGCTGCACTATGCTGTGTAAAACGGAATATGTCTGTTGATCTTTTATGTTTATTCAGCTTTTTTGGGGTGGGGGAGAGGGAAGGGGTGCCACAACAAAAGAGAGGTAGAGTAAAAAAAGTATGCAATGTGCATGTTTAAGCAATAAGGAGATTGCTCAGTTGTCTAGCATAAACCCCACCAGTGTGCAATTTCCTTTTTCCTGTTTCTCAAATTAGTCAGTAGGACCACGTTCCCCCAGGTGGGAATAAGAAGTTCTGCAGACTTGTTGGAAAAAGTTGTAAAGAAGTTCCCTGTACAATTCCACTTTCTCCTTAAAACAGCTGAAGATGTTTGCCAAGATAGCCTGTATCCTAAAGCTGTTGACTTCAAAGTGGAATTTTACCTTACTAAGGATGAAACTGAGTCTTTTGTTTCTGATAAATATTATTTAAAACAATAATATTGTTCTGTTACTACAATAGTTAGGTTTACTTGTGCTTCTTTGGGATATTTTTTCTCCAGGTGAATAAAAGGAGACAAAGGGTAGGTCAGAGCAGGAAGATTGCCTACTGAAACTACAAAAGTTCTACAGGATCCAGGTGCCCCAGTATTAAATGTGACCTTGGTACAGATCTCAGCATGTCAGTAAGATGATAGCTGAAGAAATCTCATCTTTACTGCTGTGGACACACTGCAGATTCAGTTACCACTCTCTAGCTTTTTTCTTCTGCCATGACCCTCCAAAGGCCCAGGGTACCCCTTGGGTACAGCAGCTCTGTGACCTGGTCCTGCCAGCTGGCACAGAATCATAGAAGCTTTTCCTGTTGTGTCTGTCACCCTGTAAGTAGTAATATTATCGCCGCTTGTGATTTAGCACTCTGCTGTCTACTGACTTTTTGCTGCTGGGCATTTCAGCTGCAAGGAAGTAGAGAATATTCTGAAACTTTCTCATCTCTGTGAAATACTAAAACAAAACCATGTCAATAAAGATTTCAACTTGTCACAGTGTGGCTTGACATTGCTATTGACATTGCACTGTGCACAGTTCTGGAGCCCTCAGCACAGGAAGGACATGGAAGTGTTGGAGTGGGTCCAGAGCAGAGGAGGCCACGAAGATGTTCAGAGGGCTGCAGCAGCTCTGCTATGAGGACAGACTGAGAGAGTTGGGGCTCTGCAGCCTGGAGAAGAGAAGGCTTCCAGGAGACCTTAGAGTAGATTTCCCGTATCTGAAGGGGACTACAGGAAGGGTGGGGAGGGACTATTGACAAGGTCTTGCAATGCCAGGACAAGGGGCAATGGGTTTGAACTGGCAGAGGGGAGATAGAAACTGGATGTTAGGAGGAAGTTGTTTGCAGTGAGGGTGGTGAGACACTGGCACAGGTTGCCCAGGGAGGTTGTGGCTGCTCCCTCCCTGGAGGTGTTGAAGGCCAGGTTGGAGGAGGCCTTGAGTGAGCTGTGCTAGTGGGAGGTGTCCCTGCCTATGGCAGGGGTTTGGAACTAGATGATCCTTGAGGTCCCTTCCAACCTTACCATTCTATGATTTTACAATTCAGAGCTTGATGAAAGAACTTTTTAACAACAGAATAAGGATCTTGCTTAATTATTGATGATTCATAAGGAGACTTCTTCCCTGCGTCCCCATCCATCTCCCACTGAAGGAACAAGTAAGCTGCTTGAGAATGAGCTCTTTACCTACCTTTGTTTGCATGTGGCATGTTACAGAAATTCATTAGATTTTTTTGTACCAGTGGTAATTCCAGAGCTGATACATGCATAACAAGGCCAGTACAGACCACTTAGGTAATCTCATGAAATATCACAAGAAAAAAACTATCATTGATTGTTTATGCATTCCTTAAAAAGCAGTGCTCCAAAAAGCATTGCTCTGTCCTATTTCAAGTAAAGAAGGACCTGCATCAAAGAATGGGGATGCAGATATGGGTTAAAAATTGCTGCATCCATACCTGTTTCTGTTTAAGCAACTCAGTGCCGCAGATGTATGATGCTGAGCAGTAGAACACTTCCACAAAACAGTGTGTGTATGCTGCACAAATATGTTCCACCGTCACTTAGAGCTGTCAGATAGAAACAGGAAACATGGCAATTCAAAAAGCATGTTCCTTATCCTGTGTCTCATAGTTCTCATACAGAGCCAAGGCCCGAGACAATGTAAAGAATTCACACTATTTCAGCTGAGCTATGTAGATGAGGTGCTTGAAGTGGTGAACTGGTGACCAGGAGCTCTACTTAGTGGAAAAGAGCACCTAGGGTATTATTTAGTTACCTAAATCAGATGTCAAAACCCACAGTGTGAAGAATATTTTCCTTTTCACGTATTTTATTGGGAAGTCAAGATCTGAATGTTTATAACAAATCATACTGCATATTTCTGTGATACTTAATTGATTTTCTTGCCCCTCTACATTTGTTTTGCACATGGTAAGGTATTGTACTACACTGCAGATGTAACGTGTTCAAAATTTCAAGCCCTGCCAGGTGGCTGCCTCTCAAGAGCTTTAGATTCACTTGTAGAATATGCATCTATCACCTCTGTTACTCCAGAGGGAGTCTCAGCAGAAAACACAATTGAATGAAGATAAAATCCTTCACAACAAGTTCCTGTAACACTTCTACACAGCCAAGACCCAGAGCAAACAATCCTCTCTTGCTTTATCGATACATTCTGAACACAAGTCACCCTGGAGCCTACCTCTACACTAGCAAAGTGTGGAAACACACTTCTTAAAGAGTAGTTACCGTATCTGAAATACCTCCCCAGACAGCAAAATCATCTATTGAGACATGGTCAAAACACATACCAATTTCTTTCCACGTAAGAATTCCGCACACCAGAAACAAGCACAAGAAGTGCTAAAAGAAATCTGAGTCACCATCACTGTTTGAGGCTCATGCCAATCATGTCTGGTGAACAATGTCCATATTCTCAGCGACACTGTTGATAGACTTTGTCAACGCTGTAATATTTAAAGGGGTAAATCTATCAACAGCCTTCAGCCTGCCTATAGGCTAAAAAAGCCTCAGCAGATTTTATGCACCATTGGCTTGTGGCAAACCATCTACTTATAAATAAACTAGGTGATAAACTTTTAAAGGAAAAAAACAGCAAGGCTCTCTAACCACCTTTAAATATTGTCTGGCTCAAGCCAAGGAAGAGAGGAAGCTTTGGCAGTGATAGGAGACAACTTTTTCTTCAACATAGTCACAAAAGTAGTTCCAGTGTTCTTTATTTTATATAACATAAGCAAATAATCTTTCAGGACAACGACTATGAAGGACACATAACTGAGCGAATAGATATTTATATGATAGATTTTAATAGTCAAATAGGATTTAAATAATCAGAAACACCACCACATTAAAAAAAAACAAAACAAACAAACAAAAACCAAAAACCAAAATAACAAATTCATCTTATTTCTGGGCAGCATGGAAACCTATGAATTAATCTTCCTCACTTACAGGGATCTGCTCACTAACCTGTTGCACTTCAGCTCTTTTCTGGTTTGTGATTCAAAATAACTCTTAATCTGATGCTGTACTTTAATTCAGAGCCATTTCAGACTGCTTAACAGCAGAACTTCTTGAAAGACAAAGTGAATTACATGAATGTTCATCTAATAAATGAATCTACAGTGTCTGTTTCTTATACCCTTGATCTGCTTCCTCTTCCCAACAGTGTCCCTGCCTTATTTTTCACTTCTTGGTTGATTTGAAATACAGATTATCTGCTCATTTTGCTTTCAATGGGCAGTCCTTCTGATTATATGTGAAGAAAACATATTCCCTCTTCCTCCTCTCATACAATTTTTACAATGAAAATCTGGATGCGGATTTGTCAAAGGCTGAGTTTGAAAACATCAAAGCCTCCCAAATTCAGTGCTCCTGAGTGGGCTATCCAAAAACTACTGTGCACCCGTGTAGTGTTTTTAGTATACTGCCTCTCTGAATCCAGAAAGTAGTAATATTTACAATATTCAATTAACATATTACCTTTAGCGTTCTTCACAAGCGTTTCCAAGTCTGATGTATTAAGAATGAGAAACAGCAGTAGTAAAATTATCAAACCAATCGATTTTATTTGTTTCCCAGATCTGTTCACTCAGACAATTCCCCACAGTGACTGAATTCTCTTTTGTGGAAACAATCCTTAATCGAAGAGAATTGAGGACGCTGGGAGGTGAAGGACAATTTACGAAGAGAGTTCCATGTGGAAGAAAAAAGCCTAACAAGTCCCTCTTGTGAATCATAACTGCAATTGAATCACATAAACAGAAAGGTAAGAGAGAATAAAACACAACTGACAAAGATCAATCAACTCATCTGGATGGAAGCCATCACTTTGTGGAAAATGAAAAGCAGAAGTGACCCAAAAAGTATTCCCTTTACAGTGGGCTGACATCGCTTAGTTCTCTGCTGGTCAAGGATATCAAATTGCTTGTGCTCCCATAAGGACTTCAAATTGTCTGTGGTCCCAATTAAGGACAGTGGGAAAAGTCATACCTGGCTGCAAATTTTACTACCATTATATTTTTATTCTCTAGACTGACAGCAGGAAGACCAATACTGATACATCACTGACTGAATATTCCTTTGGGTGATGACCTGTGTGGATATTTTTGTTCTGCCTGAATTAATGGTAATTCAGAAGACTGTTGTCGTTCAGCCTACTTCTGACAAGCAAAAGGGTTAAAAAGAAAATCTCAGCCCTTACTTTCTGAGTCACTGGATTATCAAATCTAGTAGGAGGTTAGTGTATTGGGAAAAGGAATAGCTTTATAAAGATTTGGGAATCTGAGACCTAATCACCACCAATGACCTTCAGGACCTTCCTATGTGAAAATCCAGCTGGACACCTGCTTCTCCTAGTCTGTGGTTTGCAACTCTTTACCTATTATATTTGTCTGAGCTTATTATGTTCTCTGTAGAAACACTAAACTCCCTGATGTACAAACTAACCCATATGGAAAAGTCATATTTCCCAAACAGCAGATCAAATCTATTTCATAAGTTTGAAAGATTCTGCGTGCTTTGAGCAGAGCTGTCTTGAACTTATATCATGTATAAACTCAGCTATGGTGGGGGGGAAAAAAACCAAACCAAAACCAAACAAAATTGAACAGCTATATTATATACACTAAAAAAAGCACTTGGTTTCAAGTCAGACAGAAATTGTGGTAAGGGATTGGGGTTATTTTGTAGTTGTCACATACTTGTGAATGATTCTCGGGTAGTACAAACACAATGCAGGTGGAAATACAGAATGTAGGAGCATTTATTTTAGAAGGATGGATGGATAGTCTTGTACATTCAGACTTGGGAAAGCTGCATTTGTTTTCTGATTGGAACACTTATGGAATGGTACTCAGCCACTCTGTTTATTCTTGATCTGAGTTGTCAGCTGTGGAGCCACTGCTAGAACAGTATTTCCTACACATAGCATGAAGATGAAAGAAATCATAGAATCATAGAATCACAGAATGGTAAGGTTGGAAGGGACCTCAAGGATCATCCAGTTCCAAATCCCTGCAATAGGCAGGGACACCTCCCACTAGGACAGCTCACTCAAGGCCTCCTCCAACCTGCCCTTGAACACTTCCAGGGAGGGAGCAACCACAACCTTCCTGGGCAACCTGTGCCAGTGTCTCACCACTCCCACTTCAAAGAACATCCTCCTAACATCCAGTTTCAATCTCCCCTCTGCCACTTCAAACCCATTGCCCCTTGTCTTGTCATTGCAAGACCTTGTCAATAGTCCCTCCCTGGCCTTCCTGTAGGCCCCTTCAGATACTGGAAGGCTACTCTAAGGTCTCCTGGAAGCCTTCTCTTCTCCAGGCTGCAGAGCCCCAACTCTCTCAGCCTGTCCTCACAGCAGAGCTGCTGCAGCCCTCTGAGCATCTTCATAGCCTCCTCTGGACCCGTTCCAGCACTTCCATGTCCTTCCTGTGCTGGGGGCTCCAGAACTGCACACAGAACTCCAGGTGAGGTCTGAGGAGAGCAGAGCAAAAGGGCAGAATCCCCTCCCTTGCCCTGCTGGCCATACTTCTCTTGATGCATCCCAGCACTTTGTTGCTGTCTGGGCTGCACTCACACTGAGCTTTTCATCAACCCAGACATCAACTTCACCTAATATGGTCAAGCTTTGGATAGTGCTATCCTGAATGACTAATATATGTCCAAAGGCTCATTAGTCTTGGGTGCATGGATATAAAGGGATGAGCAGGTAGCACAAGGGTGCTCTCTCCTGTTGTACCCATGCCTGCTTACTACTTCATTGATCCTGAGCTGAGGCTCTGATGCCTCCATGCGTTCAGCCCGCACAGCCAGTGTGACACCATGCCGGGACTGCACATCACAGACATCTGCCTGCACATGAGAGCCTGCTGCCAAGAGAGCCAGGACCAGCTCAGAGATCATCTGCCTCCTTTCTCCAGCACTGAGGAGACTGGGGAAACTCCAGAGCTTCTAATGGCTTTCAGCCAGGCAGCAACTCCACTATGATCTTTGGGTATTTTCCCAGCATATTTTTGTGAGTAAATACTTCAAGCCTCTTGTAATCATTAATTGCCTTCTGCCATAAGCAGAAAGGAGCTTCCTGCGTCCACCCAGTGGCTAAGCAGGATAGCTAACTGCAAGCAGTGTGAGTGACCACACAAACCTTCTCTGCCAGTAAAAATGTTTGCTTATGCTGGTTGCCTTTAAAGTGTTCCAGTTTGGCCTGTTCCCTGTATGTATAAATTTCCAAACTGTGGTTTTGAATCTTGTAAATAAGTTTTCTGTTGAGGTTTAATGTTAATAAACAATTTTCATAGTTATTAACAATCTCTGCCTGGATATCAAAAATTAATATTGATTATAAGTGTTGGAGCAGGTCCAGAGGAGGGCCACAAAGATGATCAGAGGGCTGGAGCAGCTCTCCTATGAGGACAGGCTGAGAGAGTTGGGGCTCTTCAGCCTGGAGAAGAGAAGGCTTCGAGGGGACCTGATAGTAGCCTTCCAGTATCTGAAGGGGGCCTACAGGAAGGCTGGGGAAGGATTATTTACAAGGTCCTGCAATGACAGGACAAGGGGCAATGGGTTTAAACTGGCAGAGGGGAGATTTAGACTGGGTGTTAGGAGGAAGTTCTTTACAGTGAGGGTGGTGAGGCACTGGCACAGGTTGCCCAGGGAGGTTGTGGATGCTCCCTCCCTGGATGTGTTCAAGGCCAGATTGGATGAGGCCTTGAGTAACCTGTACTAGTGGGAGGTGTCCCTGCCTATGGCAGGGGGTTGGAACTAGATGATCCTTTTGTTCCTTCCAACCTTACCATTCTATGATTCTATGATTAATTTTGAATCTTTTTGCTACGTGCTCCTCCTCCTCCATCACAGAAGACACAGAAGCAAAAAAACCTGAAGGTATTTTGAAAGTCACTCAGGTGGGAAGAGCAAGGCATATAACAAACTACATAAAACAGTCCTGATCCTTCTATGCATTCGAATCTCATTTCCAGAAGCAAAGTTGTTTCTTATCAGTATAGTTTCATTTAATGATTCACTGAATTCAGTTGTTTTAAAACCCTCTTGGAGTGAATTAGCAAGGCACTAGGCTACACTGTGCATGTAGAATCAAATTTATTTTCCTTTCTAGTTATTTCTCATACGGGTAATCTGAAACAAGTGATAATCAGTACAATTTTTAACAAAGGCTTATCACAGCTGCCATCATAATTGGTTTCCCATGATGCTCATAAAAATAAAATGGATAATGATAGAAATCTATTCCTATTTTTTTGCATTGTCCTTCACAATTCAGCTGCATACTTGGTTTTCTCATGGAGTCTTCAGTGAAAATGTCATTTTGTATGGCAATTCCCAGCAACAGCTTATTAGACTAATCACTAGAGTCCCAGTATTGTCTGCTGGCTGCTGTATTGACTCCTTATTTATTGCTTTAGGCTGTAATCAGACTTTTGGTACAGATTATCTTTTTATTTGTGCATTATATGGTTAGATGTTGCAATTAATTTTTATGATCTTGCAATACGAACCAGTAACTAAAAAAAATTAGCACTGAACTCTATATATAACCTTTAAATACATATCATTTAAAAATGCACATAACATTTAAACCCCTCTGTTTGTGTATTATAAGGTTAGAGGTTGTAGTTAATTTTTATGATCTTGCAATATGAACTAGTAACTAAAAACTAGTACTGAATTCCTTATATAACTTTTAAATACATATACTTTTAAAATACATATAACTATTACCCCCCTCTTTAGAGACTATTGGCTTTTTAACATCTGATATTTATGGAGATAATTTTCTGTCATTTACAAATTAATACTTTTACTATCTAACTGGAATCCCCATGTGAAGGAATATTTGTATTTATGATCTGTTCACCTGCAAAATGCTTCCCAATCTGGAGGTATAAAGTAGATCTTAGAGCCTTATATTCAAGAATGAAATTATTCAGTTCTTTGAAACAAGTATGCAGTTGCAAAAATGCTGTTAATGCTAAAATAAGTATCAAACTATCATTTAATCTGAGTAGAAATAGAGAGTATCAGGCAGACAGAATGCAATTAGCAGCCTTGAAAAGCAATTGGATTTTGGAACTACCATATGTGTGGAAGAAAACAATGCCTGAGTGAATCTTCTACTGTAATTATTTAAATGAGGCAAACAGAGGGTGAGTACAGACCCAGCAACTGCCCTAACACAGATTTTGGGGATGCCATTAAATGAGGCTAGGAGATAAGTTTAGAAGAGTATAAATCCAGGGTGAGGAATGGTTGGAGAGCAGCCCTGTGGAAAATGACCTGGGGGTCTGGGGTGATGAAAAGTTTAACATGAGCCTGCAGTGTGTGCATGCAGCCCAGACAGCAACCAAATGCTGGGCTGCAGCAAGAACAGTGTGGGTACCAGGGAGAGGGAGGGGATTGTGCCCCTTTACTCTACTCTCCTCAGACCCCATCTGGAGTCCTGTGTGCAGTTCTGGAGCCCTCAGCACAGGAAGGACATGGAAGTGTTGCAGCGGGTCCAGAGGAGGCTATGAAGATGCTCAGAGGGCTGCAGCAGCTCTGCTATGAGGACAGGCTCATGAGGATGTTATATCTAGGAGTATTCTTGGAGCTTCTTTTAAAGTTTCAGCTTTTTTTCAGAAGCAAGAACAAATTAAAAGAAGAAAAAAAATATGTAGTGATAATAATAGCTCCAAATATTTGCAAAAAAATGTTTTTATCAGGTAGCAGTGTCTACAACTGCCAATATATTGTTGAAGCACAGTGACTGACAAACAGAAGACTTTCTTGGTGATAAAGAACCGTTATCTGCTGAGCATGCATATGTTCCACTCAGTGTCCAGAGGTTTTTTTTTCAGCTGCATTTTGACATGCAACAGTGAACTTCAGTATAAATAGTTTAATTTTTCTGTGTTCACCCATTTCTTCCCCTCAAGCTAGTGAAGATCAGAGAGATGTGAAATATTTATCACCATTTGAAACCCTCTCATATATTCAATTGCTTTTCACTGACATTGAGCTGCAATCACTTTTTGTGAGTAACATTTTGAGCCACAGTGAATAGCACAGACTGAAATCCATAACTTTCAGTGCCCTGTTTGACAGATTCCAGTCAATAAAAAGGTTGGTGGAACACACAGCTTTATTTATTTGGATTTTGATCTAGCTAAGTGTGGTGGTTAGTATTAAAGACAAAAAATACACCGTGATTTCCAGAATCTTTGGCATGTTTAGTTAGTGGCATGTGCATATAGTTGATTAATTAAGGGAAATGAAGTGAAAATCCAGTGTTCTAGCAGACCCAGATCTTCTATTACCACAGAACAAAAAAGTTCACTTTCCCTTAACTATCTAGTATGAAAAACAGCATAAACAGTCTTTCTTCTGTACTGGACATCCAGACAGCTATTAAACTGGGGCACAGAAGAGTAATTAAAAATTAATTAAAAAGTTATATGAAAAGACTCAGACATGAAGCAAGAAAAATACTGCTCCAGAGTGTACCATAGAAGCAGCAAGATGTGAATAGGCCATGAATAATTGTACAAGAATGTGCTTAAGAAAGCATCTGACTCGGGGCCTCTGATGAGCATGCAAATGTTTCAAATGCAAGGCAAAGTCCAGTGAGGTGAGAAGCTTTTCATTATGCTCACTAAGATTTACTCAACTTCTTTTTGTTTCTTTTGGATTTGTTTGTTTGCTTGCTTGTGGGGGTTATTTCCTTATTTGTTTTTGTGGGTTTGGTTTGGTTGGTTTGGTTTTTCTGTATAGACACCAAAACAACCATCTGACAAGGCTGGAGCTGTAGATATTTTGGTTGGTTGGTTGATTGGTTTGGTTTGGGTTGGGTTTTCTGTACAGACATCAGAACAACAGCCTGACATGGTTGAATCTATAAATATTTTGGTTGGTTGGTTGATTGGATTGGTTCAGGTTGTTTTTTCTGTACAGACACCAGAACAACTGCCTGACATGGTTGAATCTATAAATATTTTGGTTGGTTGGGTGATTGGTTTGGTTTGGTTTGTTTTTTCTGTACAGATGCCAGAACAACTGCCTGACATGGCTGAAGCTGTAAATATTTTGGTTGGGTGGGTGATTGGATTGGTTTAGGTTGTTTTTTCTGTACAGATGCCAGAACAACTGCCTGACATGGCTGAATCTGTAAATATTTTGGTTGGTTGGGTGATTGGTTTGGTTTGAGTTGGTTTTTCTGTACAGACATCAGAACAACTGCCTGACATGGCTGAATCTGTAAATATTTTGGTTGGTTGGGTGATTGGTTTGGTTTGAGTTGGTTTTTCTGTACAGACACCAGAACAACTGATTGACATGGCTGAATCTATAAATATTTTGGTTGGTTGGATGATTGGTTTGGTTTGGGTTGGTTTTTCTGTACAGACACCAGAACAACTGATTGACATGGCTGAATCTATAAATATTTTGGTTGGTTGGATGATTGGTTTGGTTTGGTTTGGTTTTTCAGTAGAGACTCCAGAACAACTGCCTGACATGGCTGAATCTGTAAATATTTTGGTTGAATGATTGGTTTGGGTTGGCTTTTTTGTACAGACACCAGAACAACCACCTGAAATGGCTGAATCTATAAATACTTCAGTTGGTTGGATGATTGGTTTGGTTTGGGTTGGTTTTTCTGTACAGACACCAGAACAACTGATTGACATGGCTGAATCTATAAATATTTTGGTTGGTTGGATGATTGGTTTGGTTTGGTTTGGTTTTTCAGTAGAGACTCCAGAACAACTGCCTGACATGGCTGAAGCTGTAGATATTTTAGTTGGTTGGTTGGTTGGGTTTGACTCTGAATTAAGCAGCTTTTATCAGTTTTAAGAACTGTATTTCTTGAATGAAAGCTGATTCTTTAACATTCAGCCAGTAGCAAATGACTTTGGCAAATATGGCTTTATAAAAGAAATGCTGACAAAGACCTAAGGAAGAGCACCAATAATAATATAACAAAATAATAATGACAATTATTATTTCTATACTCTCTCTCACTATATTTATGTAAAACAAAAACAAATGAAAGAGACTACTTCAGCCTTCTTCAGAGGAACTTGTGCAGTCTACCCATTTGCTCTGGTTTATTGAGCTATTAACTGTGGTACTCTTCAGTGAAAGCAGAGTTTATAGGAATAATTTTTTTTTCTTGCAGTGACACAAAAATTGAAAAAATGTGATGTGGAAATAAGGGGCCTAAGGGGACTCCTCATGCAAAAGGTAGCTGAAATATCTACACTTCTTTTGATTGCTCTTTTCCTCTCCTGCCCCCAGTTATAGCAAGAAATTAAAAGTTCAAGTCCTGTTTGATATTTGCTTTTCTTTTTTTTTTTTTTTTTCCCCCCATACAATCATAGAATGGTAAGGTTGGAAGAGACCTCAAGGATCATCTAGTTCCAACCCCCTGCCATAGGCAGGGACACCTCCCACTAGCACAGCTCACTCAAGGCCTCCTCCAACCTGGCCTTGAACCCCTCCAGGCAGGGAGCAGCCACAACCTCCCTGGGCAACCTATTCCAGTGCCTCACCAATAACAGAAGAGAACTTACAGCTCTATAGTACTAACTGATATGGTAGAAAATAACATTTATAGATCTATAGTACTGACTGGTATGGTAGAAAATAACATTTATAGATCTATAGTACTACTCTGACATGGTAAAAAATGACATTTATAGATCTATAGTACTGACTGGTATGGTAGAAGTAGACTGCATACTAGTCTGATTGGAATAGCAGGATACAGAGCAGCTCAGGGAGTTCTGGTCACCTGAAACGGTCTTCTCCCATGTCTGTTGAAGAAGACATTACTGTAGAAACTATGTAATGACATTTCTGGCTTATTTTTGAGCCAAGGAGAGCCCCCCATTTCCTAAAAGGGTGAAAAAGTGCTGAGAAAGAATGGGAAGTTGCTCTCTTAACCTAAGTGCAACTTTTCCAGTGTGGAAATTAATTTTCACTAGAGCTTTGGGATTTAGCACAGACCATCCTGAGGTTCTCCAAAATGTCAAACTGATACATTCCAGGACAAAAACGTCCCAAGCAAGTTTCTAGTTTTTCCATGAATCTCCTCCAACCTTTCATGCTGCTGTTTATGGGGAGTAAAGAAGCTGGCTGGTTTACTGATACTCTGTTCTACTTATATCCTGTTACTGAGCATTATGGGGAGAACAGTCCTTTTGTTTTAGGCTTTGGAAAAAGCCGTCATAACTTCGTTTCCCTTTAAGCATACTCTTGATGGGGAGCTCAGTGAATTCAACCTGTAAGGAAACAGAACAGTGTGTTTCAGTCTTCACAAAGGAAACATTTTCAGCAATACATAGCTGAGGCTGCCAATAGTATTCTTCACAGATGCACTAGAATTACACAGAGAGCCTTAAACGATTCAGGGAGAAGAAGATTTCACCTCAGTGAAAGTTAGCTGTTAAAAGTATAGGTGGGAGTATACTTGTATATACATTCATATATGAATGAACAGATAAACAAACTCCAAATGTTTCCTCTTTCTTCCTACTCAGTGTCAGCAAAAGTTGTCCCTTGGCATCGCACATTTCCAGCAAAACAGCAAAGTAGTAACAGAGAACAACCACTTTAGCTGTGCTCTGCAGGCAGTTCTAGCAAAGGACATAGAATGGCTATATCCAGAAATGAATGTTTTCCTTTGTGAGCATGCACTGGACAGGCAAAAACAAAGTAACAGAAATACTGTAATATGGATTTCTGCAGATATTTTTATGTCACAGAGCTGCCTGGATGCTGGTGAAGGCCTATGCTCATTTTCAGAAGACAATAGTAACCATAAAATATCCTTGCAACCTTCTTTCAAACTGGACATCTCTACCCTTGCTTTATGGGAAGGAGCACAAGCAAAGCTGAACAGATTGAAGCTGATTAAGTACTACTGGTTGTTTCCTCAGTTCTGTGTGTGTGCTAAATGGAAATCATGATACTTTCTTTCTTCCATTTCTTGTCTGGTGTATTTAAAACCCAGCTACTGGTTGTTTCCACAGTTCTGTGCGTGTGCTAAATGGAAATGATGATACTTACTTTCTTCCATTTCTTGTCTGGTGTATTTAAAATCCAACTGCTGGTTGTTTCCTCAGTTCTGTGTGTGTGCTAAATGGAAATCATGATACTTTCTTTCTTCCATTTCTTGTCTGGTGTATTTAAAATCCACTTTCCAGGACAACATTTGTCTCATCAGGTGTTTTCACAATGCTTAGTGCCACGGCGTAATACTCTCAAATAGAGCCCTTAGGCAGCTCTACAAACAGCTGCTAAGTTTACCTAAGGATACAAGGGCATATTGATAACAGACAGGACCTGATTTATTCTACCTGCTGCCTGTGCAAGCCAGTTCCCAAAAGGAAGCAGCTGTACGAAGCCATTAGGGTGAGTTTCATCAAGTACAGCAACTCACTGTCATTCACATGGCTTTGAAACTGATGCACAATTTGGTTACTGGATAGTGTATGAGAGGGCCAGGAGGTGTATCTGTGGCTTTACCTGCATGAGTCCATGCAATTGTGTCAAAAGATAGGCTGAGGATAAGTTTCTAACTTTCATTCAGGCACTTTTAGTTTGTAGTCCTCAAACAAAAAGAAACAATGAATGGCATTAATAAAACAGAAAGTGTTCTGGACTAGCAGAGTGTGTATACATAAATACATTATATCAGCAACAATGTACTCCATATGCTCACAAAGGTTACAGGGAACATTTCCACGAAAAGAGTCACGACAGTGAACTTCAAATATTTGGAAGAAATGTTTATTTAACAACTGAATGCATGCTAAAAGAAATAATTTACAGCAGCAGTTTCATTACATTTTTTTTTTCCTCTCCAGTTTTCTAGTTCCCATCTGAATTGAAGTGCTAAATGCAGAAGTAGAATTCTTTACTACCCAGCGAGGAATGTGCTTAAAGAATAAGCACATAACTTTGGCACTGAGGTAGCAAATAAGCCACCTTATCACCTGTGTGGCAAAACCTTGCATTTTAGTATTATGCTGAACACGCTGAAATGGAGTACCTCTAGATAGCAGTACTTTACACTGTACCTCTTTAGCTAGTCCAAAATATTTACATCTCTTTTGGCTAATGTGTAGGTAGCAAAAACTGAACTATTAAACACATACCATTGATATTCACTAAATAATACATGAAAAGGATCAGTCAATGCGCATTCACATGCATTTAATTTCATTTCTTTTTTTTTTTTCTTACATAGTGACTTTATTCTGTCATGAAGATCAGCTCTGTTCTGCAGAGATGCACAATCTTCTTAGCTTGATGTTATGGTTTAACATAGCCATACAGTTTTCAGGAGCCTTTGAACAAATTCCCATCTTCAGTGATGCACAGTGCAAGTGCAAAGTCTAGATGAATAAGATTCAATGCATTTTTTTTGTTCCTTGCAAATGGATAGCTTAAATCAAAATAGATTTTTCTAGTTGTAAATGAAACCTTTTATTTCTCTCCAGCTTAAACACAACATTTTTTACTTACTTTTTCTGATGCCTGAACTAGAGGTTCAGAGCAGTTTATTGATGGTTGAGAGAAATAACATTTTTACTTTTAACTTCAAACCTTAAGTTGCTTTATACAATAATGAGTTTAATAGGAGCATGAATTTTACTGAAGCTGCAGGACAGGACACGAATTCATTAAGGCCTTTATTCAGTATTTAATGTTTTAACTTGATCAGAATATAAACATGGAAAATAAATAAAATTAAATAAAACAAAAAAGAAATTAAAATTAAAAATGAATGAAATAAAATTAAAATGAAACAAAATTTAAAAAGAAATTAAAATAAAATTAAAAAATGACTGAAATAAAATAACATTAAAATAAAAAAAGAAATAAAAATAAAATAAAAAGAAAAGAAAATGAAAGAAAAATAAAAGAAAAACCCCCCTAAAATAAATATAAAAATAAAAATGCACTGAAATAAACCAAAATAAATTTTTTTAAAATGAAATTAAAATAAAATTAGAAAATGAAATAAACTAAAAATGAAATAAAATTAAAAAATAAATAACACAAAAAAGACATTACAATAAAATAAAATAAGAATAAATTTTTTAAAATAAATTAAATAAAATTAAATAAAAATAAAAAAATTAAACATTAAATTAAATGAAATAAACTAAACTAAAAATAAAATTAAATAAAATGAAATAAAATGAAAATAAATGAAATTAAATAAAATTAAATAAAAATAAAAATAAAAAATGAAATAAACTAAACTAAAACAATAAAATAAAATTAAAATAAAATGAAAATGAAATGAAATGAAATAAGCTAAACTAAAATTAAATTAAAAGGAAATTAAATGAAATTTTAAAAATAATTAAAATGAAATAAGAATAAAATAAAATAAAAATGAAATAAAATGAAATAAAAATAAAATTAAAAACCAAAATGAAACAAACTAAAATAAAATAAAAAATCAAATCAAATCAAAATAAAAATGAAATTAAACTAAAATTAAATTAAATTCACATGAAATTTAATTTTAAAAGAAATAAAAAATAAAATTAAATGAAATAAGAATAAAATAAAATGAAATAAAAATAAAATTAAATGTAATAAAAATTGAAATTAGATGAAATTAAATGAAAGAAAATAAAGTAAAATTAAATTACGTTAAAAATTACGTTAAAGATTAAATTCAAATGAAATGAAATGAAATAAAATAAAGTAGAATAGAATAAAATAAAATAAATTTTTGAAAAAAATCCACTTCTGGTTTGATCTTCTGCTCTCTAATTTATATAAAAAACTATGAAGCCATCAGCAATACTGCTCACGTCAGCAAGGACTGGGTTGATGTTTGTAGTCTCCAATTAGACTGCCAGGTTATGGTGAAAGCATTGGAACTTCTGTAGTTTTGTTCCCACAGGTTATCCTTCTCTGTGCTGTAAAGAATCCTGACTTCAGCTGTTTCCTCTTCAGAGGTGGTGAAAGAGGTTGGTTTTGATTTGAGTTTTTGCATCAAGTTGCTATAGAATCAGTTGCTATGAGCACGGTAGAAAAAAATAAGTTAGATAGCAATTCTATTAATACACAAAAACAAAGGAAGCAAAGTCAGTTAGGGTCTATTGAAATCAACACACATTTTTGCCTTTGTATGTTCTGAACTTCATTTTCAAATGTTTCCTTTTGTAGCAGTGTTCTCATGTCTTGATGGCACACAGTAGACTTACACAGGTCAAAGTGCATTCTTTGATTGCAGTTAAATAACTCAGTTGACAGTGATGCTCAGAAATTAATCAAGATGATCTTAAAAACTGATGCATCTGTATCAGAAAGCAGAAAGTTCTACCTAGGCTTTAATTCCTCCCTGTTCAGCACATGGTGAAAGCACAGAATTTATTGGCATATTAATTCTTAGGAGGTAAGTTGAACATGAAGGACTTAAAGCTGCTTTAGAAGTAAATTCCCAAGTGCTTTCCAAAATCATGGCCTTGCAGAATTGTCTTTGTCTATTCAAAGAGTTTTTTTGCTCAAGAATTACATGACAAAATGTCTTGGAAGTTCCTACCCTTGCAGAAGTTATTCAAAGGGGACTAAAGTGACTGAGTCATCAGTGACAATCCATTTGCTATGGAGGCAAGAAGCCAAGCTTTCACTAACCAGGGTACTTGAATTAGTGGTCAGCAAGGAGACTGGGACATGTTGTGAGAGAAGCTGTCACAGCAGCTACGTTATACTGTACCTGATAAGGCTGATAGTGTAGTGATGGACAAATCAAACAATCTGGAGTGAATAACAACAAAAGAGACAAGTGACCAATACAGACACACCTTTATATAAAAGCTCCTTTAACAAACTAAGAACTTGGTTCTCATAATTATCCCCACGATGACATTACCTGAAATTATGTCATTTGCAGACTCTACCAAGATCAAATACAGGAGGCTGGAGAAAGATGATCCCAAAAGAACTGAACACCATAGAACAGGACCAAAGGCACATCTGTGCTGAGGTGAATAAATCCACTGCTTATGATCCTAAACTGACACTTATGACACAAGTCCTTTGTTTTATCCTGTTGCTCTCTTCTATATAGAAGAATAAGATATTCTCCCACAGATAAAACTAGCCTTCTGGTCTTAAAACGGAGAGTTACCCTTGAGGTTACTACTTATGTGGCCTAGTGCTAGCTTTTTGCATTTGGGTGATGTGGCCCACAGAAAGAACGGAGCACTGAGAATCAACAGCGTGGACATGTTTCTACCACCGAGTTGGGAACAAAACTCCTTACACTGATATCTGACAGTCTATGAGCCGTAATATTTAAATATCAGCATTCACAAATACTTATGAATGAAGAAAGCAAGAGTGTAATTAGTAGAGGGTACTTTAATGCTATTTAATTTTTTTTTCCCTTTAATTAAAAGAAAATATACAACTGAAAATCAACGCTCTCCTCTTCATTGGTTCCATCGATAGCAAGGTATTATACAGGTTGAGTAATTTCAAATACCATACTTAGAAGAAAAGAATGCAGAAGACTTCCATGCTATACAATGCCTTTCATGTTAAAATAGCTTAGTTTTAGAATTGTTTTGAAGTTACATGTCATATACATCATTAGGAGGGGAGGAAGCTTACTTCAGTGTGACTATCACCCCTGGAAGATTTTCCAAACAAAATGGTAAAGCAGCCTACAATTGAGAGTTGTCTTGTTTTTGTTGGTTTTTGGTTTTGTTTTGTTTTGTTTTTTTCCCTCTAAACCAATAATTACAAAGTACAATATATCTAACACAAAAAAATCTAATCTAGTTTAGAAAAGAGCTAATGTTTGCTGCATATTTTTTTTCATGGTACATTTAAATTAGTTTTAATAAAATACATCTTTAGATCAAGGCTGAAAGAAGTCATCAGTAGTAGGCCAGTGTACTCCACATTTCTTGTTCTTCCTGACGATGGATGGTTTTATGTTGTTCAGATTTCCACAATCTCATTCCGTATCGTTTTTCCTCTTCTAGCATATATAAATAGAAGAACTGGTAGACAAAACAAGACCGAAATCCTTGTGTCCAATCATGTGTTTAGATGTTCATCAGCTTAATGAGTTCATGCAGTTTTATACATAAGTCTACAAATGGAAGTGCTGATGATGAAAAGTGGGTTTCGTTTTTCTTGAAGACGGTAGCACAAAATACAGCTTTTTGTTTATATCTCAGGCAATACAGAAAGCAAAACTTGCCTGTTGAACACTTGCAGAACTTTTTGAGCAGTAAGCTAAGTCCAGGTGAGTTATCATCAATGAAACCATGGTCCTTCTGGTCTTGGAATTAGAGCAGAGAGGAAGGATTTACTAGGAAAGTTAGAAATGGATTTTATTTAAACCTGGTGGAAATCGTTAGAACTTTCCACTCTTGTAAACATCCACATAATGCCATGAAAAAGTTCATGAATATTGCATTTTTTTCCAGTTATCTGTCTATATAATTTTCTACTTGGATGAGGTTCCTAGAGGTAATGTAGCTCAGACACTCCGTGGTGCCCTCTCAAATTCATGGGTCCTCCTGTTCCTACCTTTTTTATTCTCTTGTAGGTGCTTCCATTTGTTTGTATTCACTTGTGCATTGCTGGGCCTTTGCCGACGTTGCTTGCGGTCTCTTTTCCAAACCTGCTCACAGAACTCATCCATCGTGTTGAGGTTGGGGTGATTGATCAATTGCATGAAGTCTCTATACCAGATCTTTTGACTGGGAGTCATGCTATTGGTAGCATCCTTGATCTTGGAGGCATCACCATCTTCTTCCTTATGGAGCAGCTCTTCCAAGTGGTCAGTATCAATCACTTCCAGGGTCACTTTGAGCAAAGTTTGAATGAAGCCATGTTCCACAGCATGACAAAAATAAATACCAGAGTCTCTCCGATGGAGGCTCCGCAGAAGCAGGCCCTGTTCTGTCCGAATCATGTGATCATCCACTTTTATCTGTATTTGAAACAAGAAGGAATTTCAATAGTTACTTTTCATATATGTGTAACATTATCCTC
Source organism: Eubucco bourcierii (assembly GCA_013396675.1). NCBI lineage: Eukaryota > Metazoa > Chordata > Aves > Piciformes > Ramphastidae > Eubucco > Eubucco bourcierii. Next base: position 56,137 of record VWZE01023750.1, read on the forward strand.
TAGCTGTACTAGCTCCTCAGCACTGCTCCTTTTGGGTGGCAAAACCTGGCCAAAAGAATTCCCAAAACCACACGAATGGAAAGCCCTCCCCACCGGTCATCTGTCTTTATGGAAGACTCTGGTAGAACTCCTGATGTACTGCAAAGAGTGTGAGGGGTTGAGAATTTACTCCTGAGGCACTGTTGCTGCTGAACAAAGATCTGCATCAACCCTGTCAGATATACTTGCTGGTAAGACTGTAGAAGATGCACACTTATAAACCATCAGAATCAACATGGATGCATTTAACAATATTACAATGGTCACATCTATAATTAGCTTTTAGTCAAGCCCAGGTATCTCGGTCGGAAAATTTCTCTGTCCTTCCACTGTTCCTAACTATAAAAGCCCTTATGCATAGAAGTGGGTGCTGCATAAATGGAGAATTTACAAAGAAACAATAAGGATTCAACCACAAAACCATAATACACATAAAGTTGTGTGCTGGTTTGAGGCTAATTGGAATATTTTAATGGAGAAAATTATAGGCAGTGAAAAGCAAACAGTGGTGATGTCTGCTGCACTCACAGGCTTGCTGAAAAGTTTAAGAATACAAAACAAAGATTACACACTCAGGCTTGCAGACACTCTTGGGCTGTCTAGTTTCTTGCTTTCTCCTCTCTGCCAAGCAACCTCACTAACCACTTTCCTTCTAACCTCCCTGGCCGATCCTCCAAACTCATCTTGCGCATAAGGCAAACCCTGGGGTAAGGTACAGGGGTGGGGAGAAGGTGGAAGGGTGGTTGGGAGCCCCTCCTGGGGTCTCTGATTTCTGGGAGGGGAGTTGTGTTTCTGTATTCCCTTTACCTTGTCTATGTCTGTAACTATTCCTGTCTCTTGTGTATATCTCTGCTTGTACATTGTGCTGAGCTGTAAATAGAGCTTCAGTCCTTAACTTTCAGCTGGCTGAGTCTAGTCTGGGGGATTTTACAAAGTGTGGTGGAGTGGAAACCACCATCACCAAACCATCACAAGCTGCCATCCAAAATACGGTGGTTTTTTTCTGAATTAATTAATAACTATAATATAATTCTTTCAATGCATGTGTTTCTGCAAAGAGGTCACAGACCTCTCCACCAAGAATAAATTCTAATTTCCTACCTATGCAAACAAGGCTAACAGTGAAAATACCTAAAGATGATAATGTAACTAAGTATTAAGCACATGCTTTAAAAAGACATCGGAGGAGTTTGTGAGCACTCACAAATAATTTATTGCAACAAACAAGTTTTTGTTTCCTAGCTTCATCTCCCTACCTACCAGAGTACATTATTCTCTTAAGATGTGTGTGACCCAGCTTGATATTAGCACAACTTGGGAATCTGTGAGTAATCTGTGAGTGCTGGTGACAAGAGCAGCAGAAAAATAAAGTATCAGTTTAGTGTAATCTCAGTAGTGAAACTCAGTAGTTTGGCCTTTATGAATATTACTTTTGATGAAAAAAAAAAACAAACCAAGATTTCATACTCTTGTGTCCAGTTCCCAGTTCTTTTTAGTCTTTTTTGTCTCTGTCTCATCCACAGTAAAGTCTAAGAGCATGCAGTACACAGCAAGTGCTTCTGTTAGACTGCATCCCAGCCAAACAGTGGATTTAATGGAGTAAGACTATTTTACAGAGATAATTTTAAGGCTTTTTGAGTATTTTATTCATGCTTTGGTGACACTTAGATACCATGCCAACTTTTTTGTATTTTTCAGATATCTAATGGAAAATCACTGAGTTTTCCAGGGAGTTAGCTAGGAAGAAGATATGAAAGTTTTTTTCTCATGCAACAGTCTGTCAAAATCTATTACAGAACTTATAGGATTTTATGGTGATGAGTAAGAATATGGTATTACAGTATCACACAATATCACAGTATCACCAAGGTTGGAAGAGACCTCAAAGCTCATCAAGTCCAACCTGTTACCACAGCCCTCAAGACCAGACCATGACACCAAATGACGTCCAAACCTGCCTTGAACACCTCCAGGGACAGTGACTCCACCACCTCCCTGGGCAGCCCATTCCAGCAGTCAATGACTCTCTCAGGCAACAACTTTCTCCTCACCTCCAGCCTAAACTTCCCCTGGCACAGCTTGACACTCTGTCCTCTTGTTCTGGTGCTGCTTGCCTGAGAGAAGAGAGCAACCTCCTCCTGGCTACAACCACCCTTCAGGTAGTTGTAGACAGCAAGAAGGTCTCCCCTGAGCCTCCTCTTCTCCAGGCTAAACAATCCCAGCTCCCTCAGCCTCTCTCCCTAGGGCTGTGCTCGAGGCCTCTCCCCAGCCTCGTTGCCCTTCTCTGGACATGTTCAAGCACCTCAATGTCCTTCTTAAATGGAGGGGCCCAGAACAGGACACAGCACTCAAGATGTGGCCTAAGCAGTGCAGAGTCCAGGGGGAGAATGACCTCCCTGCTCCTGCTGGCCACACTATTGCTGATGCAGGCCAGGATGCCATTGGCCTTCTTGACCACCTGGGCACACTGCTGGCTCATGTTCAGGCAGGTGTCAATCAGCACCCCCAGATCCCTTTCTGTTTGGCTGCTCTCCAGCCACTCCCACCCCAGCCTGTAGCTCTGCATGGGGTTGACAACAAAAATTATAAGACTCATGAAGAATTCTGCTAAACTAAAATAATGATGGACTTTATTCTGGGAAGAGTTTCAGGTCAAATATGCATCTTCATAGAAAAAAAATAGTTACACCTCTCTATTTTGCTAATGTACCTCTTCTTTGCGGTCGTCGTTTTGCTTCTGGAATTGCCAGTAGACTACAGCACGCTGAGATTTTGGACTGCACTCAAGGAAAGTGCTGCTGTTCTCTACTCCATAGATAACCTTTTCCTCCAAGGTCTGACCAGTTGGGTTATCTGTAAAACAAGATAAAAAATTTTTAAAAATTAAAAATTACAGTATCCCAGTATCACCAAGGTTGGAAGAGACCAAAAGGATCATCAAGTCCAACCCACTAGCACAGACCTCAAGACTAGACCATGGCACCAAGTGCCAACAAACAAAAACAGAAAAAGAAAAATCTTAAATGCTAAGTGAATTTGTTTGTTTAGAAATTTGGCTCCTTTAAGGTGTTTAAAGATAAAAACTTTAAAATAAATATTTCCTCATGCTGGTAGGTCATCTGGAAAATCTCTTATCTTTGTAAGAATCCCCATTGCTGTTGGTTTTTATTTTTGTGCTTTAAATCCTTGCAGCTTTTTTAACATCTCCATACATGAATTTAAAGAATTTCATTGTGAAATTTTGTGCAAACTTCATTATCATCCATGAAAGAAATCACCCAGGACACAACAAGAGTTTTTTAATAGCGAACTGCATGCAGTGAGAAAACTCAGGGCATAGCTGCAGAATGTCCATAATGATGCCTCCTGGGCTCTGTGATCATAATACTTCAGAGCAAAGTAATAAAACATGAGGCTATTTAAAAGTAGTATAATGTGTTTAACTTATATGGCACTGCAGTTTGCTGAAGCTGTTAATGACCAGGAATAATGTTTTGGAGGAAGCAATCTTCAATTAATCATTTCCTCTCACACTGCTATAATTTATGGTAATGTAATGAGGTTAATAAACCAGACATTATGGGAGGGGAAAAAGAAAGTTAAATAAATTAGTTCCTTTTGTAACAACAATGTTTCAAGATATTCATCAACTTGCTGGAAATATCATACAGCTATAGGACTATGGTGTTTGATTCTTCTCTAATACCACAGGGACTATGAGGCATCATGTTTCAACTCTCCACCTCAGCTCTTTAAAATGCTGTTATGGACTTAAGTTGCAACAGTACAATAATCCTGGAGAGTAAATTGGGAGGAAGGGGTTAGTAAACTATTTAACACTGTGCTGATCTCATGGGGTTTCCTGACTCTTTGGCATTATTTGTTATTCTTTCCATTTTCAGTTTTTGATCTTTAGCAATGGAAGTCTTTAGAAGATGGATTTTAACAGGAAAATTGTGTTCAATTCCAACCCTCTCCAAGAAATCCTTTGTGGTTTTGTTTGCTTTCGCTGTTCCTTTATCATATTGGCTATGTTGTTTAGCAAACACAGCCTGTTTGCTAGATGACTGAGCCAAAGGTAAAAATAAAATGGAGTTCCTGGTTTATGTTGATACAGCAATCATATGTCTTTCCATAATGACTTGCAGCCCTGAGAGAGGATGAGAGAAAGGATAGTGAACATAATAGGAACTGGTGCTTGCCCAGTTCTCAGTGAGGGAACATCAAATGGCCTGTTAACACTAAACAAATAGGGAATGGGATAGCTTGCTTCCCTCTGCTGGATTGTGAACCTTTCCAGCAAGTAAGTGGGGTGCTATATAAACAACTCAGTGAAACAAATTTTATGACATCTCTAAGAAACCACATCCCCGTAAAGAATGTCAGTGAATCATCGAGCCAGGAGGATGGGGAGCAGTGGAGGGTTGAATTAGAGAGCAACACAGCAAGAAGAGGGTAATGCTGGTCTCATCTGATCCAACAAGACATTCTTCTGGATCCTAAATGCTAGTACAAAGGGCATAAATAGATCTTTCTTTGTCAAGGGTCCTACTGCTTATGAACAGAAACATATATCATAAAATCACTGCAGTCTAGGCACTCGACTGACAATCTTTTGGGTTTATTTTTTTCTGGGGATTTGGGGTGTTGTGGTTTCTTGGGTTTTTTTGTTTGTTTTCCTTTTTAATCTACTTCATGGCTGCATGAGTCATAGAATCATAGAATCATAGAATGGTAGGGTTGGAAGTGACCTCAAAGATCATCTAGTTCCAACCCCCTGCCATAGGCAGGGACACCTCCCACTAGTACAGCTCACTCAAGGCCTCCTCCAACCTGGGCTTGAACACCTCCAAGGAGGGAGCAGCCACAACCTCCCTGGGCAATAGAGAAGTTTCTACTGGAAAATGTAGATGCCTCAAATATCCTTAGAATGAAAGACTCATAGAATATTATTGGTTGGAAGAAAGCTTTAAAAGTCATGTAGTTCAACTCCCCCTGCACTAAGCAGTAGTTTGCTCAAAGCCCTCTGCAATCTGCTCCTGGATGTTTCCAAGAATGAGACATCTATCACCTTCTTAGGCAACCTATCCTAGTGTTTCACCACTCTCATTGTGAAAAAACTCTTCCTTAGATCTAGTCTAAATCTACCTTCCTTCCATTTAAAATCATACACAGCAGGCCCTGCTAAAAATTTGTCCTCATCTTTCTTACAGTCCTCTTTAAGTACTGAAAGGCTATAATGAAGTCTCACACAAAATCCTCTCTTCTCTAGGCTGGATAATCTTGACTGTCCCAGGCTTTCCTTACAGAACAGGTGTTCCATCCATTTGATCATTAGTTTCTAAATATTTGTCTACTAAGCTAGACACAAGTTTTAGTGGAGGTTACCTTGATGATGAGCACTCTGATGTCATTTCAAAATTTGGAATTTTCTCCTGGATCTGGTCTAGGGCATTCTAGAGTGTTAGAGATCAACATAGCAAGTGGAGGAAAAGCTCTTTAAATTTCCTCACAGCTCTATAAAGTATAGTATGGCTGGCAGTCATGTGACAAGCAAAGAGGGATTTAATAGATGTTTCGAATTCCATTTTTGTTATTTAACGGAGTAGAGAACAGGTCCAGAAATGTCTATAAATTTATGTTATATTGAGCACGTAAAGTGTAAGAAAGGAACTAGAGTGACAGAATAATCACAGGATCAGAGTGCAGCTCTGGGACTGAGGGCAAACTGAAGACACCAGGAGGAAGAATGAAAGTCTGTGAAGTTCAGAAGAGCAGCTGGAAGGATTAGAAAATTGTAAGTCATGAAGTTGCTTACGAAATTCAACCCCAAATCCTGCCTGAGAGCTGCATTTCCCAAAATGAACTCAGCCACAGTATCCGTTTACTACCCTGATAAATTTCCTTTAAATACATCATTTCTGACATAACTGAAGAAGTATGAAAGGCTAAACACTTCTAACAAGACTGCTTTGCAGATCAATGAAGCTCACTGCACAGTTAAAATCAAAGGGATTTTTTGGAGCTTCCTTTGGGATACATCATGTGAAAAAAAAAAAAAAAAAAGAGGTGTCTCCTGATTTACAAATAAGAAGCTTGATTAGTTTTGATGATAGCATCAGTATGAAACATCTTAAAACATTTGCTCTTTAGCTAACACAAAGATGGGCATGCTTTTAGATTTAAGCATTAATACCTGCCCAAACATCTGTAGTTAAGGATCCCTGTAATATCACTGTATAGTCATTTTATACTACTTACACATTGACACAGAAAAGCACCTGAAAGAACTACCAAAACCTTACCAAAAGCATTGTTGCTTCATATTGATATCAAAGTAAGATTCTGAAAAGTCCTTGAAAATGAGGCTTTGAAAATGAGTCAAAAAGAGAATGAGAAGGGTCTTTGAAAATGAGATATACACTAAAAGATTTTTGGTTTTTTTTTTTTTTTCTTGTTTCTGTTGGTTCACACCAGAATCCACCTGCACTTAACGTCAAAGGGATGTGTAGACTAGTAGCAAATGTTAGCTGGAGCTTGTTTTTGGCTACAGACAAACCCAATTCTTCATCCCTGTTCAGGAAGCTACTGCTCAGAACCAAGTTAAAACTTGGCATAGCAAGTTTATGGGTTGTGCAGCTGTCTGTACAATAAACAATTATGTGTAAATGACAAATACATATAGGGAAATTTTAATATATGTACAATTAATTTAAAGCAAACTTCACCCAAGAACAGTCTAAAACATTCATTAAGTGTTTTGACAGTGCATCCCTAAAGTCTAGGATGCAGAAGTTTATTCCCTCAGTAATTTTTAAGTTAGGGATCCTTTTAACCACTTTGTCTTCATTTTGGCAGTATCTTGTACTTGCTCTGCTCATTTTGACAGAGCTGTATTAACACTCCTTGTAATCAGGTGTACTATCTAATAGTTTTTTCCTGACCCAAAAAAAACCCAAACAAACAAAAAAAACCCCAGAGTATATCTTTTCAGGCAAATAAGTTTATCAAATATGGGAAGATATAAAAACCAAATAATTTTCTTGCCTATGAAGGTAAAGAACAGCCCTACAGTTGTATAAAGCACAGCTAGCAAAGGCAAGAAAAGGTTAAAAAAGAAGGATATAGAATCATAGAATGTTAAGGTTGGAAGAGACCTCAAGGATCATCTAGTTCCAACCCCCTGCCATAGGCAGGGACACCTCCCACTAGGACAGCTCACTCAAGGCCTCCTCCAATGTGGCCTTCAACACCTTCAGGGAGGGAGCATCCACAANCCCCAACTCTCTCAGCCTGTCCTCATAGCAGAGCTGCTGCAGCCCTCTGAGCATCTTTGTGGCCTCCTCTGGACCTGCTCCAACACTTCCATGTCCTTCCTGTGCTGGGGGCTCCAGAACTGAACACAGTGCTCCACAAGGTGTCTGAGGAGAGCAGAGCAAAGGGGTAGAATCCCCTCCCTTGCCCTGGTGCCCACACTTCTCTTGCTGCAGCCCAGCACTCGGTTGCTGTCTGGGCTGCATGCACACACTGCAGGCTCATGTTGAGCTTTTCATCACCCCAGACCCGTGCCATCTCAGATCATAACTTTACTCATGAATGTCCAGATAACAAAAATGTAAAGCTAAGACATGATTTTGCTGGTGATAAAAAATCTGTAGTTAATGCCTGGTTAAATTTTCTTATTGGAGAGCTGAAAATATAATCTGAAATCCAATATATGGAGGGTGTCACCTGCTCTGTAGGAGCATGGCATCGTGCAGTGGGGAATTTGTCAGCTTTCTAGTAGTCCACATTGACTAGTTCAAACTTAAACTAGTTGGACATTCATAAGTTGTCAAAACATGACATAATCATCATCTATTCCTGAACTTCACAAATTTGTTGCCCCTCTGAGTAATTTGGTCTGAGTTGGACAATGGAGAATTAACAAGGAACACTATAGTAACATTAGATGAGAGATTCAAATTATTAAAAAGGAAGACAGAGAAAAGTATTTTGGAAATGTAGCAGTGGTGAATTAGAGATTACAAATTATTACAAATTTGTATTTATTATTAAATTAACAGATTATTAGATAATTACAAAGAGACTACTTATCACTCTTGCAATTAGGAAGACTTGAAAGATGTTAAGGGGTTTGAGGTGTCTTCAGTTTCAGCCACCACCCTTTCTTTATTTATCCCAAAAATGTGTCCAGTTATTTAACTGTACCAGAAACATGAGTAATCATCTTTTTCCAGCAGAGGGAAGTATTGCCTTAGTGTTTTCCTCACTTAGGGAAAAACAGTGAAGAACTTCTGAATATTTGTTAAGGAATCAGTAACTGTGAGAAGTTTATCAGTCACACAGTTCCAAGAAACGAAGTTCTGGTCAATGCACTGAAAAAATGAAACAACCAACTAATAACAAACCCAAAGAGATGTCAAATAAAACACATGCTGAAAGCACACAGGATGGGCCTACTGCAAGAAACACCTGGAGCTTAAAAGCTACGAATGTGGCATCTCCAACAAGGAGCGTTCCATGTTTAGCCAAGGTAGTTAATTATGTGTTTGGTTATCATAGAATCATAGAATGGTAAGGTTGGAAGGGACCTCAGGGATCATCTAGTTCCAACCCCCTGCCATAGGCAGGGACACCTCCCACTAGGACAGGTTACGAAAGGCCTTGTCCAACCTGGCCCTGAACCCCTCCAGGGAGGGAGCAGCCACAACCTCCCTGGGCAACCTGTGCCAGTGTCTCACTACTCTCACTGTAAAGAACTTCCTCCTAACATCCAGTCTAAATCTCCCCTCTGCCAGTTCAAACCCACTGCCTCTTGTCCTGTCGTTGCAAGACCTTGTCAATAGTCCCTCCCCAGCCTTCTTGTAGGAAGGTTTCTTGTAGCCTTCTTCAGATACTGGAAGGCTACTATCAGGTCTCCTCGAAGCCTTCTATGAAACATTGTGTACATACTTCTTGATGTTCTGAAGAAGATGTGTAAACTATATGGAACAATGTGTACATACTTCTTGCTGTTCTGAAGAAGATGTGTAAACTATATGGAACAATGTGTACATACTTCTTGCTGTTCTGAAAAAGATGTGTAAACTATATGGAACAATGTGTACATACTTCTTGCTGTTCTGAAGAAGATGTGTAAACTATATGGAACAATGTGTACATACTTCTTGCTGTTCTGAAGAAGATGTGTAAACTATATGGAACAATGTGTACATACTTCTTGCTGTTCTGAAGAAGATGTGTAAACTATATGGAACAATGTGTACATACTTCTTGCTGTTCTGAAGAAGATGTGTAAACTATATGGAACAATGTGTACATACTTCTTGCTGTTCTGAAGAAGATGTGTAAACTATATGGAACAATGTGTACATACTTCTTGCTGTTCTGAAGAAGATGTGTAAACTATATGGAACAATGTGTACATACTTCTTGCTGTTCTGAAGAAGATGTGTAAACTATATGGAACAATGTGTACATACTTCTTGCTGTTCTGAAGAAGATGTGTAAACTATATGGAACAATGTGTACATACTTCTTGCTGTTCTGAAGAAGATGTGTAAACTATATGGAACAATGTGTACATACTTCTTGCTGTTCTGAAAAAGATGTGTAAACTATATGGAACAATGTGTACATGCTTCTTGTTGTTCTGAAGAAGATGTGTAAACTATATCAAACAATGTGTACATACTTCTTGTTGTTCTGAAGAAGATGTGTAAACTATATGGAACAATGTGTACATGCTTCTTGTTGTTCTGAAGAGGATGTCTCTGACAAATGAACATAAGGAAAAACTTTTGCATTGTGAGGGTGACAAAACACTGGACTAGGTTGCTTGGAGAGGTTGCAGAATCATTTGGAGACATTCAGAACCCATGTGGACGTGCTCCTATGTGACCTACTCTAAAATACCAACAAACCAAACAACAAACCAAACCCAGTCTTCAGTATCTGACCCAGGCCATCATAAGCAATCTAAATTGGGATACTGATGTCGTACATTCATTTTTCCCAGATGTTCAAGAGAATTTCACCAACAAATCATTCATGTGCTTCCTGCTTTTCTCATGCACAGCCTGTAAATTGCATATAAATTAGTTGGACTTCAGTCACAGCCATAACTCACCATGATGCTGCAGATCTGAGCAGTGGGTAAGTGGGTCTCCATTTCGGATGTCTTGTCGTCTAGTACGTCTGCAAATATCATTTATGAAAACTGTTAGTGACCTTAGCAGTTTGCAGTGTTCATATTGACCAGGACTGAAGAGGAAAAAAAGTACCCTATAGATAATTACAGAGGTCACAAGTGCACCTATGCAACACTATGAAGGAAATCATATTATTACTACATTGTTTGAGGCATAATTAACAGTTTGTAGAGTCAGCTTTTACTGTTACAGCTTAAAGTCCTCAAAAAAAAAAAAAGAAAAAAAGTAAATATTTATCTCTTGCACTGAACCTATAGTTTATTTTAGCTGTGCTGGCAGTAATGATCCCTGTGCTGGTTTGAGGCTAATTGGAATATTTTAATGGAGAAAACGATACTACAGGCTGTGAAAACAATGGTGATGTCTACTTCACTCATAGGCTTGCAGAGATGTATAAGAACACAAAACAATGATAAGACACTCAGGCTCAGACACTCTCGGCCTGTCTATCTTCTGGTGTTCTCCTCTCTGCAGAGTAACCTCACTAACCACTTTTCTTCTAATCCTCCCTGGTCAATCCTCCAAACTCATCTTGTGCGCAAGGCAAACCTTGGGGTAAGGTATAGGGGTGGGGAGGAGGTGGAAGGGTGGTTGGGAGCCCCTCCTGGGGACTCTGATTT